>JAEQBH010006610.1:0-115985 GCA_016808115.1 Tetrastigma voinierianum | reverse complement strand
ATTTTCCCGAGTCAAGCCACCATCGCATTAAAGGTTTAAACCTGGTTATGTTTATCGTAGACACACTCCTCCTACAAGTCTCACTGAGGTTCCTCCACATCTTCTTGCGGCATCTGATTCTGTTTTACCCATTTCTAATAATCCAACTCCTCTTCGTAGAAGCTCTAGACCTTAAAAACCTCTCGAAAGGTATGGCTTTTCAACCCCTGTGGCTATATCTACTACTTTGTCTTCTATTTCCATTCCCACTTGTTACACACAAGCTATGTAACATGAGTGTTGGCAAAAAGCAATGGAAGCAGAACTTCAAGCACTTGAGGAAAATCATACTTGGGACATTGTTTCTTGTCCTCCTAACGTTAAGCTCATTGGTAGTAAGTGGGTGTCTATACTGTGAAACTCAAGTCTGATGACTCTTTAGATAAATACAAAGCTTGATTGGTTGCTCTTGGCAATAAACAAGAATATGGTCTTGACTATGAAGAAACATTCACACTAGTTGCTAAGATGACCACAGTGAGAACCATTCTTGCTATTGCATCTTCTAAATCTTGGCCTTTACATTAAATGGATGTAAAAAATGTCTTCTTGAATGGGGACCTTAAGGAAGAGATTTACATGAAACTTCCAACCGGTATGTCAATGACGGCTTCTCATGAAGTTTGCAAGCTAAGACGCTCTTTGTATGGGTTGAAGGTGCATCAAGAGCCTCGGTTTGAGAAGCCATAAAGACTCTTCTCACCTTTCTCTTTCACACAAAGTCAATATGATTCATCACTCTTTCACAAGACAACCACTGGTATGGTCTTTTCTTAGTCTATGCTGATGATATTATCATCACCGGTAATGACAATGGCTAATCTCTAAGCTTCAAAATATGTTGCATAGCACATTTCAAATGAAAGATCTTGGGCATCTCACATATTTTTTGGGGCTGAAAGTTCACTCTCGAGATCATGGTTTGTTCTTAAATCAACATAAATATATCCAAGATCTTATTGAGCTAGCTGGTTTAAAGGATGCTACTGTTGTTGATACGCCAATGGAGGTGAATGTGAAATACCGAAAAGATGAAGGCGAGCTTTTGCCTGATCCTTTTTTATATAGGCAACTTGTTGGTAGTCTTATCTACCTAACAATTACAAGGCCCGATATCTCATAAGTTGTCCATATAGTTAGCAAATTTATGCACTCACCTCGTCATCTTCATCTTGTTGCAATTCGTCGCATTATTGGGTACTTAATTGGGTCACCTAACAGGGTTATTGAGCTCACAAAATCTGCTCTTCATTTAACCGCAGTGATGCGTATCAATGGCCGCCTCGGATACTCGTGGTCTACAACAGTCGGTGCATTTTCCTCGAGATACCTTAATTTCCGAAGTGTAAGAAGCAAGACCAGGTTCTAAATCTTCCAATAGAGATCGAGCATAGGGCCAGGTTCGCATTTGTTCCGAAATTGTGTGGTTACGTGGTCTTCTTTCCGAACTCGATTTCCTCCAACTAACTTACTCCACTTCATGGTGATAATACAAGCAGCCATTCAAATAGCTGCAAATCCAAGATATCATGAACTATTAAAGCACATGAGGTAGACCTGGTCATTACATTAGGGAGGCCTTACCAAGGTGTGTTATTACTCTTCCTCATCTTATCGCCGATCTTCAAATAGCTGGATGTTTACCTGCTGTACCATTGTATTTCTTCCTAAACTAGGGCTCTAATCAAGGAATTTGATCATTCTGGATGTCTATATATTTGTGGGTTCTCAGGAATTGAGCAGATAAAAATATTTCGTAAATTCTCTTCATTTTTTGTCACTCAGCCCGAACATCCCTCAAGGCTCAACTCCGATATTTCAAATATACTTCAATTTTTCTCCTTCCACAGAGACCATAACACTGCACAATGAGATACCTAAAAAATTAATTAAATTACTGAAAAAAAAAAAGTAATAATTACCCTTAGATCTCCATGCCTATATACTCAAGCATACAATAAATCCCACACAACAAAGTGGGCATCACCATCACACAAGATATCAAATCCATTGACAATGAAATCGATAGTATGGATGTACAAATAGTTGGTTGCCTTAGCTCCACTTACAAATTATGCAACATTCCAAAGTAGTGGGACTAATCACAAAGGATTATCCTTTTTGTCTTCCAAAATCTTGTAATTCGGGTGAGAACTTCAAAATGCCCTTAAGACTCCTATGGAAGGGATGCTTATCCAAATGCCCAAGCTGCAAGGGATGGAGAGAGTTTGTAGGAGGTTCCAAGTTCAAGAATTTACATATCACAAAGAGAGAGAGAGAGAGAGAGCTAAACTTTGAAACATTGTGCCATTTAAAACTAAGGAAAGTAGATCACTTCTAGAACTAACCAGGTTAGCCGCTATTTTTTTGAGCAGAACAAACATAAAGGTATATTAATAATAACAAAAGACAAAGGAAGGAAGAGATTTCCTACCTTCAAAATACTTGCAACCTGAACAGGGAAATAAAACTCCCTCATACAAGGAGTACTTACAAGACAGGTTAGCCGCTCTTTTGCATTTTCAAACAGTACACTTCGAGAAAACAGCTTATGCTGAGGTTCCCAAATACACCTCTCTGGGGTGGGATTACTAATTAAACTCTCAATTTGCATAATGATTTTTATGAAAACAAACTTATCATTTATAAAATAGTTTTCTTGAATCCATATCCCCCAACCTCCGGGTTTCTATTCCCATGAATCCTTTCCAACAACAAACTGTGGCATTCAGCTTCATATTAAAAAGTTTTAGTAGCCATTGTGCACTAGATGGATAGAGGAATACAAATCGGTAAGGAGTGTCAATGTTGAGATGTACCCACTAAGAGAGATACTTGATCATTTTTGGCAATAACCATTATCACCTTTCGGGCCAACTTCCAACATGGATCACTAGCATACATCACTAAAGGTTACAATCGGGTTGTTGAGAAGCATGATATTCATATTAAATCCAAATCTTACAAGCTTGAGCTTTTAGGAGAGTTGGTCATTTAATATGGTATCAAAGCTTGGTCAGGAAGGAAGTCTTGGGTTCAAGACCTCTCTCCACAATATATTCCCCATTTGATGATTTGAAAGTCCATGGTGGACTTTGTTTTGTTCAACACTCCACATGCAGGTACGGGGCCGCAGGTGAGGGGGGTGTTGAGAAGCATGATATTCATATTAAATCCAAATCCGACAAGCTTGAGCTTTTAGAAGAGTTGGTCATTTAACAAAGAAAGCAAACATAACCCTAGCTTTCGTGAGGACCGAAATATGATTGAAAATCTTTCTTTAAAAATGGCCAATCACCAAACATGTTTTTTTTTTTTTGTGATGGTAAACAAACAAGACATTACTTCTACAAAAGAATACAACCAAACCAGGAAGTATATAGGGAGTATACCATGTTTTTATAATGCATGAATCCAAAATGATTGGTTGATGCAAAAAAACCACATGTTTACAAATCCAGAATTTTGGCAGGAAGATGCAAACAATTTGCTCATATTAGAATTTTGAATTCAAAAATATCCCATGTCAAATGTTGAGGATTCATTAAAATAACATGCCTATCCAAACCAATCCAATCCAATCCAAATTTATAATGCTTGTTTTTTGTTGTTGTCTATCCAAAGAAAATTTAAAAAAAAAAAATTCCCAAATAAATCTAGGACTAGGTTGCATATTTAGTCAAAAAAAAATATCATAATACCATCATGACAAGTTTAAACCGAGAAACCCTGGTTAAAATTAAACTATAGTTATTAGAAATCCTTCCTCAAATATTCTTATAGGAAAACAGAGAATACCAGGGTTTTCTATAGCTGAAACATGAATTCTTAAATACCAATTTAGAAGTACATGAGAAGAATGAGAAATCCTCCGAAAATACAAACACTGCTCAAAAGATCTGATGTACAATCTAATTTTACATGCTACACAACAAACAAAAGAATTAAGGCCCTGTTCTCCATAGAAATCAATGCATCATCGAAGGAGGCTGAAGCATTGCACAAAGACTTGTTGTTTTAAGCCTCTATTTATACACCAAGTTCCAATTGGACCAACAAACACTAAGAGGAGTGCCCTAGAAAATAGAGAATATATTTAAAGAACAAACAATTCCATCCCTGCTAGAAACAATCATGAAAACCCGGTTAGAACAGACCAGCCCTTATCCTACAAATGAATAAGTAAAGAAAAAGGCACTAGTTGGAGCAAAACCCATATAAAGGGGTGTGCTTCAAGAATGCTTAAAGAATATAGAGAACTAGGGCCTATTTGGTTCCTGTTTTTGAAAACTGTTTTTTGTTCTCCAAATCAAGGAAAACATGTTTGGTTCCTAGTTTTTTTTGTCCTGAAAAAACACAGAAAACACTAAATTCATGGAACAAGAAATTACTTTCAAGAACAACAAAATGGTGTGCTCAGGTTTTCAAAACAGGAACCAAACAAGCCCCTACTTTCCTGAGATTTTCAAGACTCCTTTTGAACCTAAGATGTTCTAAAAAAGTACTACTTTCCTACCTCAGAAAAACAACAAGAGTGCAACATGATAGTTGTGAGTTTTCTTTGGGGGAAAAAATATATAGAGAGAATTTTCATTGCAAAATGCAGACGTTTTCTATGAAAAAATGAAACATCGACTTTGTTTTCAAGGTAAACTTCAGACTTTTGAAATAAACTTAGAAAACCCAGTTTCCTAACATCAGCTGTTAAGCAGATGCTTTAGCTCAACAGTTTGATAATTGAAATTGAAAGGTTCTGGACTGTTCAAAGATCCTTATGAAGGATGATCAATTCATTTGCCAGCAATACTTGGGTTCATAGTTGAGGAAGGTAAAGGTTTTTTGAAGATATTTCAACTACAAATTTGTGAATATATCACCAGTATACAACCGGACTCAGCATCACATGGTGCTTTGCTTTGGAAGACTTGGATCATGTGGTTATTTTATGTAAGGGTTTCCACCCAAAGAAATACGCTGCTAATTTTATTTTCGCAATTTCATTCTGGATACTGTAGGTCATTTCTCACCCATTTCTTGACACTAGAGTTTAGCCTCAAACTATTAAAACCTTACCCAACGACTTTCAGACTGCCTTTCTTGCTTGAGCCTTGACTACTTAAATTTTTTTCCCTTTTCTTAACACTAGATTTGATTGAAGAGGCCCATTCAATTTTCTATTGAATCTTATCAACAATTGGTTAACAAACTCATAACATCTTAAGTATACTGAATTAAAGTAAACCCAAACCCAGTGCCCACAAGATCATAATTAAATCTATTATTGATTTCTTAGTCACACCCAATTCTTGTGATCCCTACTTGCATTAAGGGAGTCTGATATTTCTGAAGTTCTTTTATCTCCTAATTGTTAATACATATTAGCAAAGCAATTAAAAAATTATGCATAAACTCATCTGATCAAAGAAGGATAATTTTTTTTGTCAAAGACAATATGTTATATTAATATAGTAATAATAAAGGTACAAAAGAAAGATGAGAGGTCCTTCCCATAGAACAAATTTTTTTGATCGGTGAAAAGCAATATATTGATCAAAAAAGAGCAAAAGGCTCCCAAAGAGTAAACTAGAGGTATACAAAAGGGAACCCAAAAAACCCTGTAACTCACCTATACACCAACCAAGTCAAAAAATCCACCAAAGAATCAGTGTTATCAACACTATATAAGTTCTGATCAAATTCTGCTCAAAAAAAAAAAAACACCCTCTACACAAAATTGAGAAACAAAGACTAACTCCAAAACATGCATGCTACTGAGTCACAAGGCACAAGCCAACAAGTTGTAGAACAATAAGCAGAATCCCTCTAAATGCCACAATACTAGAAGCGTACAAAGAGAAGTGAAAATGAATTAAATCCCACAAAATCCCTTCTAGTCTTCCTTTCTCCTCAAAAACCCTTGTGTTGATCTCTTGCCATACACTCATTGGGCCAGAATGAGTAAGCAATTTGTTAAAAGTCTTGCCTCTAATTCAGTTTTCCAAACCTCTAAATACTCCTTGATGGAACCTAATTCATCCTTGCTAGGATGAAGAGTTGGTTCAGTAAACTAATAGCTAAGGCAACATAGAAAAAGATGGTTAATTGATTCTCCATTTCCTCTGCATAATACACACCATTGAGGACTAAGGAATTTGTAGGGTCTTCTCAAATGTAGCATGTAATTAGTATTTACCTTCTTGTGTGCCACCAACCAAGCAAGGGCATTACACTTTGAAGGAGCTCTTAAATATGAAGGGAAGGGGGGAAGGCGCACCCTCCAAGAGAATATTTGGTTCACACTCCCTCTCCATGAGAGAGGGTAAAGCCTGGTTTGCCATCGAGGCCAAATCGATCGAGCTTGCGATTGAAGAGAAGGGCAAGAAACCGAGAGGATGTATTTGGGAGAGGTGCAAGGGTGTTACGTCGTGGATCAACTTCGGAGATCTAAGCCTCTGGCATCTGCTCCTAGGTATTGAAGATTTCAAAAATATCTCTCGCAACTAAGACTGGTTTACGAAATGGGAAGAGAATGGCAGACGCTACAAACTTGAACGGTGTTCAAACAGCACGAGATCTTTCATTTGATGTTCAATCAGAGATTCGGGTGAGAAATGGTTTAGTGCTTACCGGAAGGAAAAGGCAAGGGGGGCTGCAAATTGTTGGCCGAGAATCTCATAATGTTGGGAGTGGGTCTTAAAAAGGGGTTTGTAAAAATTACAGAGAGGAAGGTGTCGTTGGCCATGCTAAAAAAGAAGCACTCTACATAATCAAAGTCCATTGCAAAAGTTGTAGCTGGGAAAAAGTTCAAAACTTGCAATGATGTAATCAAAGTTAGAGTCGGGGAAGAAGAAATTTCGAAGAGGCTCCGAAAATTATACTACTACATGGTGGGTTGGCAAGGAGGAGGCGCCTTGTCACTGGCCGGATGAAGACCTCGAGGAAAAGGGCTACTTGATCATCTTAGGAAGTGTGCTGCGCTTGAATGTAGTGGAAATCGGAAAAGGGTTGTGGCCATTTGAATTTGATAGCAAAAAAGAAGCATAACGAATCCTCAAGGATGGCATAAGAAGATTAGGGGGTTTTGTTTTATCCCTTAAGAAATGGAGCAAAGAAGATGGTTGCAACCCTAGTAGAGATGTAAATGAGGTGGCTTGGATCAAACTAGTGGGGCTACCAGCACATCTCTTGAGTCACCCTATCCTGTGAAGAATCGGCGATAGGTGCGATGGTTTCCTGGCCGTCAACAAAGATAAGGCGTTTCATGCTCGAGTTCATTGGCCGTAATCCGAGTGAAGTGGGATGGCAAACCTCGCCCATAGTTCGTGTAGGTGCATGAGCCAAATAGGTAATGGTAGATCCAACTTTGGTGGAATCCAACCTTCCTTAGTCTTGCAAGCGGATTTAGGGCGTCAAAAACAAGAGATGGGCTTAGGGAAAAAGAAGAGGGGATCCCACGCGCGGGAGGGAGCATGAGCTCTATGAGTAGCCATTTGGAGAAGACTGATGGGACAACAAACAGAGAAAAGCTAATTGTTTCCTTACCCCAAAGGCAACCTAGTGAGGTTATGTCCCTGGCCTGCCATGCCCGTGGGCCAAGCTATGTGCCATACCAGTGAAGAAGATTTTGGTTTTGATCAAGCCCGTGTTGATCTAGGCCAAATCCAATGGGTCCATCCTTCCCTCTTCCCCACCATATTTTCCACTCATAACATCAATCAATAAGGCCCCTTTTTCAATAGCAAAACGCCAACTCATTGACAAAGAAGAGCTTTGTTGAGGTCAAGGAGATTCTTCACACCCAAACCTCCACTTTTTCTATCCAAGCATAATGTGAACCACTTAACCAAGTGTGGTTTTCGATCCATCAACTTCCCACCCATGTACAATTCCTTTGATCTATTCAAGCCTCAACCTCACCTTCCTTGGCAAAGGAAGACATGATTACAAGGTAAAGAGGCAATTTGACAGTGCTCTGGAGCAAGAGCGATTCTCCTTGATATATATATCTTCTTTCCATGCCCAATCTCTTCGAAATTGTTCCTCCACATTGTCCCTTACGCCTTCAAATTTATAATGGCACCTAAAGGCATTCCAAGATAGGTGGTAGGTTTCACCCGTGATCCAAAAGTCTATGTTTTAACAAATCTACGTCATTTACTCTTCCAACAGGGATCAACTCACTTTTTTCTAGATTAATCTTTAAACCCGATAAAGCCTCAAACCACACCAATAACCAACAAAGATGGATCCGTTGCTCTTGTGAGGCCTTGTAGAAAATCAAAGCATCATCTGCAAATAACAAGTAAGAGACCTCCGCTCCCTCTCTCCTTCCCCCCACATGCCAAGCTATCAAAAACCCCACACCGCCTTCTCAATCATTCGATTCCACGCTTCCATTACTATCACAAATAAATAAGGAGAAAGTGGGTCTCCTTGTCTTAACCCCTTAGAGCTCCTAAAAATGATTGTGGGGATTCCATTGACCAACACAAAAAAACTTGTAGTCGATACACACCACCTTATCCATCCAATTCACTTATTTTCAAAACCCATTTTTCCAACATTGAGCATAAAAAAGACCACTCCACATGATCGTATGCTTTTTCTATGTCAAGCTTGCAAAGAACAACTCCCTTATTGCTCCTCAAGATTGAATCAATAGCTTCATTAGCCACAAGAATTGCATCCAACATCCACCTACCTTTTTATGAAGGCATTTTGCGCCTTTGAAGCCACCTTTGCTAACACCCTTTTAAGTCTATTATTGTCAAATTATTGAATGATCACCATGTCAAATTATCAATATATAGGTTTGGGGCACAAAACTACCTAAGAATTAATGGGTTATGCAAGTTGACGAATTTAATCTTAAATACAATCATACTCAACCCAAACTCCAATAAAGCCCGTTGTGTTTGAATCATGTCAAGAAATCTAATCAAACTTTGTCATCCTATCAAAACCCTAGATTAGTCAAATAACGCCTTTCACAATTTAGTTTACAAACTAATTCAAGGTCAGAACTATTCAAGAAGTTCTCTTGAATGATTCCACGAGCTTGCTAAATAAGTTCTCACCTATTAAATGAAACTCGAAGGGATTCCAACAAAGGCCTTACTAGCAAGAAACCAAGGGCATAAAAGAAGTAAAACAAGTCCCACTTTGTTCCAAAGTTCTCCTTCTATCTCTACACCATAATGTCAGGCCACATGGCAATGCACCAAGAGCCTTGTACAGCCTCATTCCTCTAAGCAAATCACTGGTATTGACCTTTAAACCTTCTTATCTACCAAAAGCCAGCCATCATTTTTGTTGAGACTTTGGATTTCCAAATGAAGTTTGCAAAATTAAAAGGAACTTAATTGGCAAAAAAGTACAAGTAACATCAAAAATGAGACTAAGCAAAAGTACAAATAACATCAAAGAAGAGACCAAGGATAAGCTGAAAGCATCAATGGATAAACCCTTCGATCAAGACAAATGCGGAACAAAAACAAAAGGATAAAAACAAATATAACAAGAGCTGGTTCCTCACAGAAATTGAAATTCCAAAAATTGAAATGAATAAAGATCTTACCAGTCTAGTGACTGCCTTTTTTCCATATTCATCACCACTTCCATAAACATTCTTGAGAGCTGCAGGAAGGACTTTCCAGAATTCATTTACAAACTCACTTCCCTTTCTTCGACTGTTTTGCAATATGTCATTTGCCAAGTATAAAAATGAAACACACTGCTCTTTCTGGGAAGAGTTGAACAATTTATCCCATGTTTCAACAATCTGTTTTGCTTTCTTCCGGTGAGAAATGCACCAACGAGACAGTGCTGATCATATGTTAAAAGAAACGCATACTAAAATAAATTCACCATTGCAGAAAAAAAGAACCTAGATGTAAGGAAGAAAAGAGAAAGCAGGTGGTGTTTGCATCTGCATCAGTTTTGCAACCTGGTATCTTAGAAAAATGAGTTGTGCACCAATTCAGAAACATGCTTTCTTTTTGGATATTATCTGGTTGAAGATGAAAGATATTGATACAGGGTTTACGGGGTTCTTTTAATAACCCTAGATTCAATGATAAATAGTTTTTATTGTAGTACACTTTGTTGAGAACATTTTTTTTAGCAGAACTTTGTTGTGAACATTAGAACATATTAAGTCTTAATTTTACATGATATCTAGGTAAGGTGCCCTTACCAGTATTTTCTTTCTTTTTTATGCCAAACAGGAAAATATTACTAATAGTAGACTACGAGCACAAAGAAGGCACAAACAGACGAGAAGGATGAGGAATCCTTCGAACAAAGAAAAATAAAAACAAGCAAAAAAAATCAACAACCACAAGATCCAACGGCTGACTTTGTTGATAAGCTTAGCTTTAAATTAGGAGAGGAAGGTTGCCTGTTTTTATAAGTATACTAGAGTGGATGAATATCAATAAAAAGATTGGTACAGAATGGAACAGTTAAAGCTCACCAAACTACACCAGGAGTATACAAAGAGAGCAAGCAAAGAAAGAGAGGAGTAGAGAGGACCAAAAAAGAAAAAACCATCTGCCCAACTTTTACTTAGCACCTAACCAATCAATAAGTCGAGCAAAGACATGGATTTTCCTTCTATATGATGGCTATATACTCCATCAAGGAACACAGAAAAGAGGATGCAAATAATCTGAAAGATCCACATCTTCAAAAGCCCTCAGATTTATCTCTAGCCAAATAATTCATGATAGACGGGAAGGGATAGCCAACCAAGCTTTCTTCCTCTTTTTTCCTACCTAAGCCCCACTCCAACTTAGTGACATCATCTCGACCATGGAGCACATCATCCATTGTAACTCAAATAAGGAAAAACCCAACTGCCAAAGAAGACCGAGTAGAACTAAATGCAGAAGTAAGTGATCAATGGATTATACTTTTAAAAGTTCACATTTTTTTAATAACCATCCAAAAATCAACTCTATACCCCTCAGACAACCTAAAATCCAACCGCCTACTTCCTCCCCAAACTTCCAAACGATCAATCTATTCCACAAAGATTCCCTTTCAAAGGCATACCTCTATCACCGCTAATCTAAGAGCGCTGTTGAGGACAAAAAAATCCCTAATGTGTATGGCCCCGGTTTTCTTCTCCACATACACTTTAGCTCAACTCACTACATGAGGCTTTTTCTCAAATCTCCTCTACCCCACAAAAAACCTCTTCATAAATTCACAAGCCTTACCAATCAAAAATAAATAAATTCACAAGCCTTAAACTTACCCTTCTTGGAGTCACTAGCAAAGGCATGCCAGATATATGGATGCTAGACAAGGTGCTTTTAATGAGAGTGGGTCTCTTTTGGAAAATACAATCTTTCCCATAGGGCTAAACTCTCCTATACCTTTTCCCACATAGCAACCAACTTAAACGAGGCTTCCAACAGCTGCCAACTCATCCAAATCATTGATTCTCCATACTAAGATGAGCTTACTGTTTTCCATATAACTTTCAAGCCAAAGATCACCTCAAACCACTACAGAGTCCAATTCAAATACCTTTGTTGCTCAACATTAGCCTCACAAAAGATGATAGTGTCTGATAACACATAAAAGATGAGTCACCTCAATTGTTGCTTCTACCTACCAAGAAACCAAATATGAGACTTCCTTCCCTAGCCTTTATAGTTAACAAAATACGAGCCTCCATTGCTAGTACAAATGAATAAGGAGAAAGAGGTCTCCTTGCCTCAGTCCTTTGGAACATTGAAATGAATCAATTGGGGTCACTTTCACTATAGCTACAACGAAAGTCGAAGACATGCACTATATTTTTTTTCCTTCTTCTTAAGCACACCTTTGCTGGCAACAAATGCAAACACCATGTCTATGTTACTACCTCATTTGCCTAGGCATCTTTAATATTATTTTTTATCAGATAGGCATCTTTAATATAAAATATATATATAAATATATATATATATATATATATATGTATATATATATTGATGGGTGTGCTAAATAATATATATACTTTTCTAGTCAAAACAAACAAAACTCCAAACCCAAACACACATAAATTCAATCCCCAAGAAGAGATCCAAGTAACCTCATTGGAAAGAAAGAAAAGGGAAAAAAAAACCTTCACCAAATTCTCTATAGAAGAGAACACACCCTTTTGTCTATGTTACTAGCTCACCAAAAGTAACTCACTTGAGCTGACCACCACCTCCACATGTACATAAGTAAAATGCTACAGACATGGCAAAAAAGGCATATCATATTATCCTTGCCAAACTGGTCAACAAAAAGCATGTCATAATTTTTTCCAGAAAGGAAAAAAATATAAAATACATCTTAAATTTAAAACCTTTTAGAGTCCATACCCATGAACCATACCTTAATGCCATTTAAGGACTAATAGGTACAAAGCCTTGCAATTTTTTTTATCAGAATAAAGCCTTGCAAATTTTACAAATCAAGCTTACAATTTCACTAACTATGGATATAAGTATGATGTTTCAATACGAGGATACACTCTATGCTTTGTTGTGAGTTGTCGAGTTTCCGACAACCTCAGCCAACAATTGTCCATCAAAAACTTCGTTGCTCATCCTGCTATTTTAACAACTTTTTACATATCCTGCAGCAATGCCCACAAGTAAAACAAAATAGACATTATTTTATAAGTAGATTAACGCATAATTAGTGACAAGAAAGTAAAATAAACAGGTGAAATCATCATTCATGAAGAAAACTGTAAATTCCTATCATCACTCATCAAGTAAAGCAGAGATTATTTTCCCACTTCTAGTTTAGATGTAAATTACTTGTGTGCAGCAATGCCCACAAGTAAAACAAAATAGACATTATTTTATAAGTAGATTAACGCATAATTAGTGACAAGAAAGTAAAATAAACAGGTGAAATCATCATTCATGAAGAAAATCAGAAATTCTATCATCACTCATCAAGCAGCGTAGATTATTTTCCCACTTCTAGTTTAGATGCAAGAAATACTTTTTTTTTATGAGTAAAAAAAACGGATATATTAGCAAAAGGAAGCCCAAATACACCCAGCAGTATACAGGTAGTATACACAAGAAAAAAGGCCAGAAAAACAAAGGGCATAGAGAAACAACAAACACAAACCAGCCCTTTAGGGGGAACCAAAGAAGACACATAATACATCTTACAAAAGAATAGTACACATCATGAATCAAACTAGTCGAAAGGAGCCTGACAAAATAGGACTTCATTCTATTGTAAGAGAAGCAGTCATCTTCAAACACAACTATGTTCCTCTCCTTCCAAATTGCCCGCATCAAGCAAAGAGGCACTACCCTCCAAGACTTAGACTCCTTCCCCCAAGGGAGACTAGGCCGCCCTAGAAACAGATCCTTAGCCGATAAGGGACAAACCCAGCCCCCTCCTGCCACATTAAAAAGGGTTGTCCATAAGCTTCAAGTCTTTGGGCAGTGAATAAGCAAATGCTCTATTGTCTCTTCAGCTTCCTTGCAAAGGGGACACGACACCTACTAGCCAAAGGAAATCCTCCTTTTTTGAGCTTATTCATAGTCAAAACTTTACCCCACCAAACTTCCCAGGAAAAAAACCCCACTTTTGTGGGAACAATGGGGTTCAACATCATTCTGAAAGGCACCTGATGCTGCCTCCTACCTACTAGAAGATCAAAACAGGACTTTACAAAGTAGGAACTGGATTTTGTCTCTTTCTACCATAACTTATCACACAGCTGGGGGCAACACCTTCTAGAATTCATTATGCTGAGGAAGTTTTGAACCACTTCCATCTCCCAATCATTAAAGTGTCTTTTGAACATGAAATTCCATCCACCCTTCGACCCTGAAATCTCCAAGAGATCTGCCACCATAGCTCCTTTAGAACCAGCCACATCATACAGGGAGGGGAAAGAAGTACACAGGGCTACTTCCCCACACCATACGTCTTCCCAAAATCTGGTCTTGCACCCATCACCTAACACAATAGAGCAAAACCGTTAGATCTGCATTGTTTCTTTACTAATTTCCTTCCACAAGCCTACCCCGTAACTGCCCTTAAGGATGATAGGAAACTAACCTCCTTCCTCAGACCCATACTTCAGGTTAATAACATTCCTCCACTTAGAATTATCTTCCATAACAAACCTCTGGCTCCATTTCCCTAGCAAAGCCCTATTGAACTTTAAGATATTTCGGATGCCCAATCCACCTTTCTCGTTACTAAGACAAACTATTTCCCAGTTGACCAAGTGCAACTTCCTCTCAAGCTTACCACCTCCCCACAAGAAGTCCCGTTGAATTTTTCCCAGTCTTAGCTTGACCCTCCTAGGGAGGCGAAAAAAGGACATTAGGTAGGTAGGCATATTGGATAGAGTGCCTTTTATGAGAGTGAGTCTCCCACCTTTAGAGATGTATTGTCTTTTTCCACAATCCAACCTCAAGTAGAAAGCCTTTCTTCCACCCCATCCCACAAGTAACTAGCCTTGTGCGTCGAACCCAAGGGGCGCGCACCAAGGCACCGCTGGAAGGGAGCCGATGTCAGATCCTAACTCATACAATCCTTCACACTGGCCCAATTCTACCCATAGGTAGCAGGAGACTTTTCTCTAAATTGATTTTTTAGATGCAAGAAATACTTCTTTCAACAATTGTCAGCATTCAACTTCCATTGAGACACTCTACTGATACAAGCTATAACCAGTAGTATGAATGAGAATATATATTCCCTGAAAGTTCATATCAACTAGAGTTCTCACCTAATTTGCAGATCATATAATATCTTCCATTTAAAACTTTATTGTGGGCAAGTGAGGACAGTATGTGTGTGTTGGCAAAGACTTAGTGGGAGGGTGGGAGACCTCGAGGGGAACTCGGGATTGTTCACTTATGGATTTCTTCAATAGGTATTTTTTTTTTTAGTAGGCAAGAAGCAAGTATATTAGCAAAACAGGGCTAGGACCAAGGGTATATAGATTGCATACAAGAGAAGCAAAAAGACTACCTACCACCCACAAACTTGGGAAAACTACAGGATGCACATTAATCCCATAAGCTGGTACTCTCCTCATTCAAGTGGCCAGCCCAAGAGTAAAGAGGAAAGAAGGAGGCGAATCCATTCGAAGAGAAGCTTAGGATTGTCAAACGTCACTCTATTTCTTTCCTTCCACACTACCTGGGAGAGGCAAGATCGAGCTGCCTTCCACAAATCTTCTAGCTTTTCTTATAGGAAAAGTCACCATCCCATCATTACCCTAATTCGTAGGGCAAACCCATTCCATTCCCTCACAAAGCTGTGGAGGAGAGCCCAAAATCTCCATATTGAAGGGAAATGCATAAATAAGTGATCTAAATTTTCTCTCCTCTCGCACACGCATCTATTTGCAAGCTAAAAACCCTTCTTTAATCCGTCCCACAACACCTTTCCCCACCAAACCTCCCAAGTGAACATGCTTACTTTAGGAGGGAGCCGACTGTTCCAAATGAGGCCAACCGGGTAATTATCAATACATGCATTTTCCATGTGCGTATAATTTGCCTCAATTGTATACTAGCCTTTCTTATCCACATCCCATAAGATTTTGTCCTCCACTGGGTTTCACCGCTACTACTAATAAAAGCCGATTAGCCTTGAGTTTCATCCGCCTCCTTGGCCATTGAACGGGTCTAAAGAACCTTAAATTCCACCCACCTTCACCCCTCAAAGACTCCCACACTTCCCCTATCATTTTTCCTTTCGATGCAGTAATTGCATAAAGGATTGGGAATAGGTTGCAAAGCGGATTCTCCCCATTCCACTTATCTTCCCAAATCTTATTCGACCCCATTACCCAAAGACTAACTTGCAATGTGTTTCATTTTGTCGGGCCTTCTTCCTAATGTCCTTCCGAGTCCCACCCCAAACTCCCTTTGGCTCCTCTGAAAACCACTCCCCAACTCTAGACCATACTTTAGCTTGATCAGTTTCTTCCACGGGGGATTATCTTTTGTGACCAATCTCCAATTCCATTTACCAAGCAGTGATTTGTTCAAATTTTCTAGTCTTCCTACTCCCAACCCACTACTTTCTTTACTTTTGCAAACCGTACCCCAATTCAATAAATGAATCTTCTTGTCCAAGTTTCCCCCACCCCAAAGGAAATCCCTTTGGATTTTTTCCAACCTTAACTTTACCCCTATAGGCATTCTATACAACGACATTGTATAGATGGGCAGATTAGAGAGTGTGCTCTTAATCAAAGTCAGTCTTCTCCCTTTTGATATGTATTGTCTTTTCCAAAGCGCCAGCTTTTTTCTGAACCTTTCCTCCACCCCATCCCACACCTGGGTTGATTTACGCTTCATTAAAAGGGGAAGGCCTAAGTAAGTGGTGGTGTCTCTTCTTACAAATTCCTTAATCTCAAGAACCAAATCTCTAGGTTCTCCACTCACCTGCTAGGATTTAGCTCTTTCCAAGTTTATTTTCGACCGTAGATGGCTTCAAACCATAGCAAGACCTAAATTTTAGATAGGCTAATCAAGCCAAGATCATTGCAAAGACTAAAGTGTCTTCGCAAATAAGAAGTGTGTGATATGCTCCTTCTCCTGCCTATTCCGCAATATTGAAACTACCAAGAACCCCGCAAACTTTATCTACTAGGGTCGAGAATACTCCATTCCTAAGACAAAAAGATATGGAGAAAGGGGGTCTCCTTGCCTCAGCCCCCTAGTGCTATTAAAAAACCTTCAGGGATGCCATTGATTAAACCGAAAAGATGTTGTTATGCACGTTTTGATCCTATCTGATCCACTTTGTTCCAAAACCCATCTTTTGCATCACCTTTAAAATACAATTCTAGTTGATTTGGTCATATGCCTTTTCAATATCTAACTTGCATAGCACCCCTTGGTCCTTCCTTTTCAGCATTGTTTCAATGACTTCATTCACCAACAAAGAAGCATCCATGATCTGCCTTCCTTTAACAAAAGCATTTTGAGCTTTATTTATCAACTTATGCATAACCTTTTTTAGTCTGTTAGCCAGGATCTTAGATAAAAGCTTGTACAAACTTCCCACCAAACTTATTGGCCTAAAGTCCTTGAAATTCTCTGCGCCCCCCCCGGCGTAAAGTCATCCGGACATGGAGCCTTATCCCCATTGAGATTGCTCAAAGCTGTGAAAACTTCTTCGATTGTGAAGGGGTTTTCCATTTTAGATGCCTCATCCTCATTAATACTTTGGAATGTCAGACCATCTATATTTGCTCTCCATTCTCCTGTGTCTGTCAACAATGACTTGAAGGCCTTCACAATCCCACGTTTTAAATCTACATCCTCTGTTACCCAATTCTCATTTATCTTCATCTTAATTATATGGTTCCCTCTTCTGTGAGAGTTCACTGTTCTGTGGAAGAACCCAGTGTTTCTATCACCTTCCTTCAACCAAATTTCCCTAGATTTTTGTCTCCAATGCACTTCTTCTAGCAAGGCCCAACGTTTAAAATCATTCATAGCTTTTACCTTCAGCTCTCTTTCCCTTAAAGTAAGAGGATTCCTTTCTTCTAAAACATCCCAGGCTTTAACTTTCTTCAATGCTTCTTTTTTTTTCACCTCTAGATTTCCAAAAGAGGTTTGTTCCATACCTTTAGCCGAGATTTCAAAGCCTTCAGCTTTTCTGTTAATACAAAGCTTCATGTGCCTCTCACCTCATAACTCCTCCACCACTCCTCAACTAAAGTCTTGAGACCTTCCTCCTTCAGCCACATATTCTCAAATCTAAAAGGTGAGGGTCCTTTTACAATGCATCTACCTCCCTCCAGTAGGATTGGGTGATGGTCTGAAAGAGCTTAAGGCAGTAAACTTTGATTTGCACCACCAAACAGCATTTCCCAATCATCTGTGATTAGAAACTTGTCCAACCTAGTCATTCGTCTATTGTTCCAGCCCCCTTTTCATGTGTATTGCCCTCCTCTAAACGGAGTATCTTTTAGTTCTAGTTCATCTATGATTTGCGAGAACTTTCTCATGACACTTGTTAATCTCCCCTCCCTATTCCTTTCATCAGGGAATCTTAGAGCGTTGAAATCCCCACCTATGCACCACGGCCCTTGCCATCTTCCTCTAATAGCACCCAAATCCTCCCACAACTGAACTCTCTCCTCCCCTATCATGGGCCCATAGACACTCGTGAGAATCCAAGTGTTGTTATCCCTACGCTTCGAATTGGCAAGAGAGCGTGTACTAACTCTCCTCCTTTTCTAGAAGATGGAAAACCTAGAATCCCACATAATAAGGATTCCTCGAGGCTCCAAGTACCGACACTAGCCCACTTAATAATTCCTCCAACTCCTAGACTTCACCAAATTTCATGAAGTCCCTTCAACTTAGTCTCCTCACAAGTATTACTATATCCACCTTCTGTGTTTTTATGAAGGCCTTCATTACTTTCCTTTTCTCTTGATTGTTAACCCCTCTAACATTCGACGAAAGGATTCAAACCTTCATTTATACTTCACTGTAATATCCCTCGTCCCTCTCCCGACACTTTCCATTTTAGACCTCTCCTTTTCCTGCACTGTCCACTGTAGCTTTTTCATCTCTCTATCAAACTTCGTCATCCTCTGTACCTTCTTTCCTCTCTCGTCCAATCTTCTTCCACTTATTTTGTGCATCAAAGCTAACACCTCGTTTTCATACCCTACTGGAGACATTCCTAAAAATTGCGAAACCTCGTTGCATAACTCTCCTCCCAAGAAGTATGGGTGTTCTCCCCTTCTAGTGACTTTTCTTCCCTTACCCCATCCTCCATCACTACCAACTCCCCTCCTTCTGGTATAAGCTCTATTATTTCTCCCTCCTGTGGCAAGATCATTATAGAGGTTTGAAGTTCCTCCTTTCCCGCACGCATTGTGAACCCTCCCCCCGACCAAAAGCCCTCCTCTTCGTGAGCTCGCCAAAAATGAAAGGGAAGAGGAATGAGGATAATGGGTCCGACATCATTTTACATACTCCGTTAGCCTACTTCTTCCCTTTCATGCTGGATCTTCTCCACACCATTTTCTCTCGAATAATTCTCCTGCCTTGATGCACTTCTATGGCTTAAATCCCATCCCTCCTCAAAGAATTCCCCGCCCCTTCAAAACATTTTTTGTTGAGTCGATGTAGCCGACGGGCTTGGCCCCCGTAGTCTTTCCCCCTCCGTCCCTCTTCCGAGCCCACAAGACTCGGGCCTTTTCCTTTCGTTTGATCTAATCTATTTTGTCTTAAAGCCTTCTAAATGGGCTTAGCCCTCGTGAGCTGCCGCCCAAATGGTGGTCGAATCTTCTGCCAGGTATGGAAAAGGATTATGTGTTTTTAGACTGTTATACTCTCTTCTTTCATTTTTTTTCTTATTTTTGGCACTTTAACATTCAGAAAGATTAACTAGGCATATGCCTAGAGGTTTGCCTTAAGGCAAGGCTCCATGAATTAGCCTTGAGGTTATGGACTATGTTGAGAGAAAATGAATACATTGATTTTCATTAATTTACAAAAGGAGGAAACATACATATTTATACTCTAGTGTTATGGCAAAAAAAGGAAACAAGGTTAGAGTCTAATTAGGAGACTAAAGAGAGAAAGAAAAGAATCATAAATGGATTAGGATACTAAACCTTAACACTCTCATATAGGTCAAAAGCACCAAGCTTGTCACATATATACTTTATCCTATGACCTCTACGAAACTTAGTGAAGATATCCGGCTAGTTGCATTGGTCAGGAAGAACAAAATCTAAGAGTCATGCATCCCGATGCAATCTTCTCTCTAATAAAGTGGCAATCCACTTCGATGTGTTAGGTCCTCTGATGGAAAATTGGGTTAGATGAAATATGCAAGGCAGCTTGATTATCACATATAAGCTTCATTTATTCATCCTTCCCAAATCTTAGCTTTAGAGTGAAGACGCTTTCAACCATACAGCTTCACACACAGAAGGCCATAACTCTGGGTGACGGCCTAACACCGACCGCTACTACATCTTGTTTCTTACTCTTCCGTGATATTGCTACCTCCAACGAACACACACACTCGACGTGTAACACTATCCGCGTGAGCCTCCGCCCCGGGCCTCGCATCATCAGAGCAACAACCTGGGTATGACCTATGTTCTCATAAAACACTCCTTGACTTGGTGTTCCTTTTATATAACGGAGAACACGAACTATAACATCCCAATGACTATCACAAGGTGATTGTAGGAACTGGCTAACTATGCTCACGGGAAACAAGATGTTAGGCTGAGTAATAGTGAGATAGTTTAGTTTACCTATAAGTCGTCGATATCTCCCTAGATCTAGTAAAGCTCCCCCTGACCTAATACAAGTTTGACATTCGGATCCATAAGAGTGTCTACATGCTTACAATCCAACATACCAGTGTCTACCAATATATCCAACATATACTTCCTCTGAGAAATAACCAATCCGAAATTAGACTGAGCTATCTCAATGCCTAGGAAATACTTGAGTTTCAACTAAGTCGTTTGTCTGAAAGTGGCTGAAGAAGTATTGTTTGAGTTTTTGAATATCATCCAGGTCACTGCGTGTAATGACAATGTCATTCACATAAACAATCAAGTAAATACATTGTCCAATAGATGAATGATGATAAAAAACGGAATGGTCTACTGCGCTTCGAATCATGCCAAACTCCTGAACCACTAAGCTAAACCGACTAAACCAAGCTCGAGGAGACTGTTTTAGACCATATAAGGAACGACGTAATTTGCTTAACAAAAAAAAAAAAAAAAAAAAAAAAACCGTGACTTCGAGCAAATGAAAACAGCGATTGCTCCATATAAACCCCCAAGAAGATCACTACAAGCAAAGGCACTCTTAATATCCAACTGAAAAAGGGGCCATGAACGCATAGCAACCATAGAAAGAAGCAAGCAAACAGAGACAATCTTGGCCATTGGAGAAAAAATATCATAATAGTTCGAACCATTACTGCTATGTACCCTCGCAACCAAAAGGGCCTTGTTTCGATCAATCTTGCCATCGTCCCACCTTGTCAGATAAAACCAACGACGACTCAACTAAGACTTGCTAAAAGAAAGAGCGATGCTTCTTCCCATGTGTCATCGAGTAAAGAGTATCCATTTCTCAGCCCATTGCATGTTTCAAATGGATGAAAGAGAGCCTCAATTAGTAAGGTTTTTGTGGGCAGACAAAAGACAAGATGGAAACAAAGGCAAAGTAGGATAAAGATAAACGATGAAATCTAAGAAAATTATAAATAGGATGTAGGTTAGAAGTATAGCGGGTACCTTTCTAAATGACAATAGGTAGATCATCGACAGTTGTGGCACCAGAGCAGGAGATGACTGCGGCATAAGAGATGAGTCAACACGAGGCCCTGTAGGAGGACGAGGACGAGGACGGCAAGTATAAACCTAAAGTGGTCGAGTCACGACACTGTAGGTGGAGAAGGGAAATCGGGAGATGGTAAGACAAGAGGAATAGATAAGACATCCGGGAACAGTATGACACGCCTGCAGGAGAAGAACAACCTCAAAGAAGGTGACATCGCCAGAGATAGCAGCGACAAGGTCAAGAGAATAATGATAACCCTCCTCGGGCGTTTGTAATAACCCAAGAAGACACACTCGTGGAGCCGCGTAGAGTTTATCTTGCCCAAAAGTGAGAATATGAACAAAACAAACACAACCAAAGACACAAGGAGGGAGGCAAAAGAGAGGTTGATTAGGTAGTAAGACAGAATGAGGGATCTAATCATGCAAAACGGAGGATTGCATACGATTAATCAAATAACAAGCAGCTAAGATAACATCCCCCAGAAACGTTGAGGAACCTTATGATGGAGGAGGAGAGTGCGATCTGTCTCAACTAAATGACGGATTTTATGCTCAGCCACTCCATTCTGTTGAAGAGTGTAAGCACAAGATGATTGGTGAAGAATCCCATGAAAAGACATTAAAGAAGAGAATGGCATAGAGAAATATTCCTTTGCATTATCATTTTTAAAATACGAATAGGAGTATTGAATTGAGTGCGTAATTTCAAAGATGAAATTTTGAAAGATAGAAAATAACTCAGCTAGAGTTTTCATTAAAAATAACCAAGTACATTGAGAATAATCGTCTATAAAAGTAACAAATTAACGAAATCCTAAAGTAGAGGTAGACCGAGAAGAACCCCAAACATCAGTGTGAACAAGCTCAAAATGAGACTTTGTCCGAGGATCTAAACGCTTTGGAAACAAGACAAAAGTATGTTTCCCAAACTGACATGACTCACACTCAAGCGAAGATAAACTAGAAAAATGAGGAACCAGCTTCCAAAAACTTAGAGAGGCTTGGATGATCGAGACGACTGTAGAGGATGAGAGGAGCTTCCAAGGAAGTGCAAGCAGTGGAACAAAGAGGCGAACTGAGGTGAAAGAGGCCTTATGACTCATGTCCGATGTCAATCGTCTTCCCCGTACTCCGGTCCTGCAAGGTTACAGAGTTGTGTGAAATACACAATGAAGGTCACGAGTCAACTTACTAATGGAAATAAGATTAAAAGGAAAATCAGGAACATAAAGTACAGAGATAAGGGGCAAGGAAGGGAGGGGACAAAACGAGCCAATGCCTTTAGCTATGGTTTGAGAAGCATTAGCTAAGGAAATAGTAGGTAAAGGAGACGGAAATGTAAGAGAAAAAAAAGTCTTTATTACTAGAGATATAAACAGAGGCTCCAAAGATTGCGCGATCCAGCGCATTTAATGTGTAAGACAAGTAGAGATTACTACCGTCTGGGCAACAAGCAATGGAGGAAGATTTGGCAAGCTGAGGAGACGGCTGAAATTTATTCACCGGGCGTAAGAATGACCCCCTGAGGTGTGGATGAGCTCCCTGACGTTGTCCTCTACCTCGGTTGCTATCGCGTCCGCCTCTGGAATTACTTCGAGAATGAGACTGAGAAACCATCACAAAAGTGTCCGGTGTAATGTCATAGCGCATGGACTAAGTGGCAGTGGAGGTATGGCGAAGTAACCGAGTAAGAGCCTCATCAAAGTTTGGAATAACTGCTCCAGTGAGTATCTATTCCTGGATGTTCTCAAAATCTGGCCCGAGATTAAGCAAAAGAATGATCATAAAGACTCGATCCATCTTAGACAAGGAAGTCTCAGTATTAGTAGACTTTGGCAGGGAAGATAAGTCTATTCTTAAGGGCGCATATCATCCACCATTAGAAGATATATCCATACCGAAGTTGTTTCAATTGGCACGGAGAATATTACTGATAGAGACGTCGAATATCATTAGTGTACGCTTTACCTAATTTAGAAAGTAGCAAGTTTTATTGTGCCCTATTATTATATAGTCTTGGCATCAATAGATTGCCAAAGAATATTACAAAGTAAAGCATTAGTTTTTTTCCATTGAGTACGTTTATCTTCAGATATACTTGTGTCCGCAGTAGTAAGATGATCCTCACATCCATTGCCAATAAACCAAAGGTCCACCGAGTCCGCCCATGACTGATAATTTTCACTCCCCGTGAGTTTATCCAAGGTAATCATAAGAGTTCCAGATACAAAAGAATTAAAAGTCTGACATTTTTCAACCATAGAGATGTCCTTCTCAACCATAGAAATGAGAAATCAGTAAGAATCAACATAAACAACTCCCAAGGTCCTGAAGATGTCGTAGAGCTTCAGAAAACACAAAAACAATGGAGATTCATGCGACAAAAAAAACGCAGAAACAGTGGCCGAAGAGAAAAGGTGAAAAAGGAGGGCTTGTCGTCACGACAACAAAGCATGTGGAGTGGATGGATGGGCTCGTTGGTGACAGAAGCACCTGCTGGAGGAGGAGCGTGTTCAAACAGTGTCTCACGCGCTGCCACACGCCAGCGTATGAATTTTAGCGCCAGACCGGAGATCGACACGTGTGGGCACGTGGGAAGGTATTTTCCAGCGAGGCTTCCACAAGAAGGTAGATCAAAGGTAGGCGCTCTTGTTAGTGCTTTTCGCCGACGAGGTCGCCGACAAATCTCGCAGAGTTTGCCTACGTGTAAGGTGTCTGGTCGATGGTTTGGCTTTATGAGGCTCTCGTGAAGATCAGAACACGCACTGCAGTGTGACACGGTCGTTGGATGGGCTGTCGAATCGACCACACAAAGAAAAACCCTAACTCCTAGTATTCTCAAACTCTTTATGGCTTTGATACCATGTCGAGAAATGAATACATTGATTCTCATTAATTTACAAAATGAGGAAACATACATATCTATACTCTAGTGTTAGGGCAAAAAAAGGAAACAGAGTTAGAGTCTAATTAAGAGATTAAAAAGAGAAGGAAAAGAATCCTAAATAGATTAAGAGACTAAACCTTAACAGACTAGTTGCTTTGATTAAGGCGTATGCCTCACCCAACAGAGGCTTACAATTTTGAGGTTATAACCTCAAGGCCCTTGATGCTTAAACCTCAAAAATTCCAAGGTAATATTTGGTCTTCATGAGTTATTGGTTCATGTTTAATAAGAGGCTTAACCCTTTAACCTAAATATTCAATAAGTGTTAATAGGTTGTGTCGTTTATGGTTTTTTAGGCTTTTGGTATTGGGTTAAATGAATTTTACATTGGGCCTTAACTTGATAAGCCTTTCATGAAGTAAGTGCTTAATTGACATCCAATTAACCTTATAAATGGAAGGGGAAATAAGAGATAGAGGAGAAAGAGAGAGGTAGTTGACATTTCGTACACTTCTTACATGATCGTTGTTTCACTATTTATAGAACATAAAAAATACCATTGCAATTGATTAGGCAAAGAAGATGAATGGGTATCTAACACTAATGCAAAGGAGGATATAGCAATTAGATATTATTATATTCCTCAAAGGATCGTGACAAGAAATAGCGTGACAATAATGTTGAATATCAAGTAATGAGGAAGAGATAAATTTTAGAAGGGAAAATTAACTAAATTAGAAACTATAAACAATAATAATTAATTAATTTTTATCATTGAGAAGTTTATGGATGATTCTCAACATAAATTTTTATAGTTATTCAATTTTCTTGCTTTAATATTTTTTAATTTCTATTTGAAGGAGATATATTAATCTTAACAAAGTGATGAGAGGTTTTATGTGGCATATCTGGAAAGGTTGAAGCCTATTTATATTATTTTTTTATAGGCAAAAGGAAAGATATATTAAAAGAAAATAGAGAAAACCCAAAAGGCATCCTAAGCATATAAGGAGTATACAAAAGGAGCACGAAGGGAGAGAAACAAGCGAGAAGGAGAGAAAAACAAAAACCCACCAGCCCTCCTCTACATCCCAACCTAAACAAAAATCCAATAAAGTGGAAGGACTTCATCTACAGCCCTCATCAACTATTTATATTATAGTTGTTTTCATTTGTTTTTAGGTGCAAATAATACTTGAAAATAAAACACTAAATTTTAATTTATTTTTCAACAATATTTGAAAATATAAAAAGCAAGTTAAAAACATTCTTCTATACATTATATTTCTAATACAATGGGCACTCTCCTAACAACCTATCTAGGTCTTCCTTTAGGTACGCCTTAAAAGTTTGAAGAGTCTGGGAAGGGGTGGGAGAGAGATTTCAAAAAAGACTTCCCCGATGGAAGTGAAAATACCCTTTAAAAGGCATAAGACAAACCCTGATTAAGAGCACACTCACACCTTACCAATCTACTTTATGTCCCTCTTTATCCCCCCAATAAGGTGGATGCTAAATTGAAAAAGCTTTAAAGAGATTTTCCTTGGGAGGCAAGGCTTTGAATAACAAGCCTCGCTTGTTGAGTTGGTCAGTTGTGTGTCAAGACAAGGCAAAAGAGGGTTTAGGTTTCAAAAACCTCCCAACCTTTAATAAAACCCTCTTATGTAAGTGGTCATGGAGATTTGCATCTGGAAAGGAGCTCCTTAGACACATGTGATTGTTGGAAAGTATGGGCAAGAAGATGGAGGGTGGCACACAAAAGGGGTGAGACAAAGGAATGGAGTGGGGATGTGGAAGGCAATCAAGAATAGGTGGGAGGTTTCTAAAATCAAACTCTTTTCAAGGTTGGCTCTAGGAACATAATAAGGTTTGGGAAATATATATGACACAGGGATTTTCCTTAAGGGATGCCTTTCCAAATCTTTATGCTATTGCTTACCAAAGAAGCTTGGATGATTGATGTTTGGAAGGGGGGCAATTGGAACTTAGGTTCTTAAATGATCAAATGATTAAGTAGCTCAAGGATCTACATAATTTCTTAGAGGTTGCATGATCATTCAATGTCTTCGATCGAAGATACTTTCGTGTGAAGGATACAAAAGTGGAGCATTATCAATCAAGTCTTTCTATTCCTATTTGATCAAGAAAAAAGCATATCCTTTCCCCCAAGGTATAGTTTGGAATCTTTGGGCTCCTACTAAAGTTGCCTTTTTTGCTTGGGAGCGTTATCAGTAAAGTCTTTCTATTCCTATTTGACCAAGAAGAAAGCATATCCTTTCCCCACCTAAGATAGTTCGGAATTGGGCTCCTCCTAGTTGGCTTTTTTGCTCGGGAGCAACTTGACTAACATTCGACCTCAGATTAGCTCAAAAGAGGAGGAAAATGCCTGCGAAATGTTACATGTGCAAAAAGAAGAAATGTGATCACATTTTGCTTCATTGTCCAAAAGCCTACAGCATTTTTTTTTTTTTTTTTTATAAGTACCAAAAGCCTACAGCTTATGACAAGTTACTTTTCTCTTTTCAATAGTGAATGTTGCATTTAACAGGGAGGGATGCTCTGGAGTTGGGGAGGCACTTTTGTTTGTAGAAAAAGAAAAAGACTGAGAATCGCCTTATATATATTTTTTAGATTATTCGAGGCAAAGAAATTGAAAAGCCTCAGAATTGTGATTTTTTTTTTTTGATAAGTAAATCGAACAATATATCGACAAACAAGGCAAATCCCACAAGATACGTGAAGTATACAAAGAAAAAAAAAACAATAAAAGGTAGAGGAACTATACCAACCTAAGAGTACTAGCAAGTTTACAATAGAGTACTCCCCCTCATAGATAATGCTTGCCCAAGAAGTGAGGGAGGTAATGAAGGAATGTTTCAACCTATAAGAAGAGAAGATGTCCTTATCGAAGACCACCCAGTTTCTTTCCTTCTATATTGCCTAGATAAGGCAAGAGAGAGTCATCTTCCACATATTTTTTGTTTTCTTCCAAATAGGATAAGTTGTCTAGCCCACCATCAAGTCTTTCACCCAAAATGGGTAGACCCAATCCATTCCTGGCAAGGAAAAAAGGGCTTCCCAATAACCCCAAACTAAGGGGCAGTGAAGCAATAGGTGGTCTAAGTTTTCCCCATCCTCTTGCATAAGGCATCTTACTTGAAGCCGAAACCCTTTCTTTGCCGATTCATCACGCACCTTACCCCACCAAACCTCCCATGTGAAAACACTCACTTTAGGGGGCACGCAGATGTTCCAGTGCTGTATGCCAAGAAACATGCCTACTCATCACCTGCTAAGTGCCTAAAGTTGGCTTTGACTGTGTACTAGTCATTCTTGTCTAGTAGCAAAAAAATTCTATCCATTCCTGTGTTCTGGCTTTGACTGTGAAATTGATGATCAATTTCTTAGAAAGACTTTTTTGTGTTTGTTCTAGGATTGGTTAGGTTCCTCTTAGGGTGAATCTTCTACCCTATTCATGAAATACCCTAAAGAATCTCATCATCTCTTCCTTAACAAAATCCCAACAATACTACCAAAACACCATTTTCCCGATTTTCTACCATAATGACGTTAAAGGAACCTGGTCCTCCTAGACTTCACTACCTCATCAAAGACCTACTCCTAAAGCCACATACTATAAAACCTAAAAAGAGAAGGTCCTTACCACATCCACTCACTTCCAAAAAAAATCAAAGAATGGTACGACATAGGTCTAAGGACACACTGCAATCACTCTACTAAAATTGCCCTCCTGTCTGTCAAACACCAGGAAATGATATAACCTTGAAAGGACTTGATTATTCAAGCCCCCACTCTAAGTGAAAGACCCCCTAAGTAAAGGAAGTTTCTAAACTAGAGATCCTTTTTTTATGGATAAAGAAATAAATATTATAAACCCAACAAGAGAGCCAAAAAGGCATCCTAGCCAGGGGGTATACAAAGGGAGCCAAGAGGCCTATACAAAAAAAGAGAGGCAAAAACAAAAAACAACTTACCTCCAAACCCTAAACCAAGAATTAGAGAATATACAAAAAGATTCTTACAATAGAATGGTCCATATTGTGGATATGTTTACCTCAAGAGTTTATGAGAGCCAAAATTATTGTAATAGATAGTAGCATCTTCGAACAAAATTTTGTTTCTCTCCTTCCAAATTGCCAAAACAAGACTAAGAGGAGCCGCCTTCCATATCTTTCTCGTATTCTTCCTTACTGGAAAAGCACTCCAGCAAAGAAGCAAGTCTTTACCTGTTAGAGGACAAGCCCAATCAGCTCTTGTAACAAAAGAGTTGATTGGGCTTGTCATAGCTGACAACAACTTGAAGACACCAATATGCTACCCAAGGTATCTCACCACATAGAAATATCTACAAATACACCACATGTCACTCCACATACCCGTAATTGCCCCCAATCCCACCTAGTAGCCCTCTTTATCACTCCCAAGTATAGGGAATATACCCCTATAAAAATCCAAACAAACCCATCACTACAACTCTTGAAACAGCGAGAGATTGAGTACACGCCCAATTCTATGCCCACCAACTCTAGCACTCAAATATTTTTCCATTGGAATTTTTTTATCAGATTTTTCCGTTGGAATAATTTCAATACCAATATTCTAACATTAACATAACTAAATTAGATATCATTCTTTCCTATGATCTAAGCAATCACAAGTTCAGCTTACTGTACAAGCACATGGCTTGAAATCTGAAATAATTTCATCATGGAACACAACAAATAGTAACTCATTTTAAATATACGCAATTAAAGTCATAAAGAAGAACTGCAAATAAGATAATGTACAAGTAATCTCAGATGACAAGGGATTAGAGTCAGAGTATGACAAGATTCCTGTGTTTAAGTCCTGTGAATAAGGAAAAATAGTTATCCATCAACCAATATATAAATAAATATACAAATGACACAATTTATCATGATTAGCATATTTAGTGTGTGCGTCTATGCATATAATTTTATGGAATCATAAATACCATAAATTAGGATTTTAACAAAAAGTAAGCATTTATCTTTTTAATAATATCCAGATATACAGATCAGTCTAAGACATACAAGAGTTTGCTTCCTTCAAAAAGCCTCTAGATGAGATTTGATTGCTCGAAACCTCGTAGCAAATCAAGACATCAAAAAGAAAAAGAAACTAAACTAAATTTAAGAAGTCTCAATTTTTGTCTTTACTCCAAGAACAAACCAAGCCAATTTCCTTGATTGAGCATCAAACCAACCAAAAACATGAAATTAAAATTCAAAACAACTGAAAATTGTATTCTCTTCTTCCTCGATTTTCTCACCAAATGTTCAACTCAACACTACTCAGGCATAACTTTCTTATGTTTCTTTTCCCTCTTTCCACTTTCTCCACTACAAATAGAAACGCCCCTTTATTATAAAGCAACAGAAAACATAAAATCAAGTTCTGAATCTCTCATGTTCTTTGTTCATCTTCTTGCAGATCTTAATCAAATATTCCAATCAAAATAAACCCAAAAAAATCACAAATTTCTCCATCTTTTCCCTAATCACTTCCCTTATTCCAGAACAACAAGAGCAAATTAAAATTGAAAAAATATATTTTTGCTTTTTCCTATTCCAATAGATTTAGAGAGCAAAACAGCTCAAAAATTTTCATTATGTACTCTCCCTGGGCTTTCTAACTCACAGTCATTTCAGCAACCAAAAGGGGTATCAAACATTGAATTAAAAGCCTAAAAGAAAATATGGAATCAGGTACTTCAATCAACATAAATAAAATAATTCTGGAAAAATCTTCACATTTTTCTCACTTCCTACCAAGCAATTAGGAATTCAACTAAACAATCAAAGTAAAATATAACACAATTAAAATCTACAATCTTCCGTCTTGCTCAACCAAACCAATGCAAAATATAAAAATAACTATCACTCCTTTGTGCAACTAAATCATATATTCCAACACAAAACATGAAATCAAATATTTCTTCCTCTTCTCAAATATTCACTTCCCCATTTTTCTTGCTCCATTCTTTGCCTCCAGTTTTACATTAAACAGATGATATTCCAATTCAGAACAAAAAATTAAAATCCTTTATATGAAATCAAAACCTTTATTTCCTCTACCTTTTCTCCCGCCCCCAGACCAACAAAATCAGATATTCCCAAACCCCCATTTAGTCTCCGCTTCCTCCACTTTTGTCCGCAAGAAAAAACAAGACGAATTATTTTCAAACACACTCTTCAAATTCCGCTACTTTTTCCACCATTTACTGGCCATGAAAATCCGATATTCCAATCAAAACAACCCAAACAAACGCACAACATAGAATTAAAGTTCAAAACAAAAAAGAAAATTCCTCCACTTTTATTCCGTGAAAACTGTGAAGATAAAACCAGAAATTCCCACCAAAAAACACCGCTCATTCCGGAACAATTACAAAACAAAACAAAACCCTAACACCGAACAAAGCATAGAAAAATCGAAACAAAGAGCAAATCAAAGTAGATAGAGAGACGGAGAGGGAGAAATAGTGACACCTGAGGAGAGAGAAACTAGGGTTTTTGTTCAGACGAGATTGCAGCGTGGCCTGAGCTTGTTGAGGGCTTTGAGTCTCAGAGAGAGATTTTGGAAATCATTATTATCATCCGAAAACATTTCCCCATATATCATATTTCTCCTCCATTTTATTTCTATTTCTTTTTTTTCTTTTTTTCATTTCATTGTCTATATATTTATTTTATTTTATTTTATAAAAATACAGTTAAATAATTAATTCTGCTTTTAATATGGAGCAAAAAATTATATATCTTTGCAAAATAATTCCATTGGGATTTATTGTATCGACTATAAAATCAAATTGATCTTCAGATTAAACATTTTTATTTAAAAAATATATTCAAAAAGTTACTTTTACGATGATTTTGTTCCGTTTTTTAAAGTGTTTTTACGAACAATTTTTATAACCATAGAAAACAGTTTTTTGTGTTCTCTAAAAATCTTTCTTAGTTTCCGAAATTTGTATTTTATGTATTTTATATATAAAAAAAAATTGAAACCAAACTTGTTATCTATTTTTGTTATTCTTATTATTTTCAAAAACAAAAAACTTTTTCCAAAAAACCGTAAACAAATAAGTCCTAAATTTATTTTTTATAAGAATTTTAATTGAAAATTCAGTTCAAATCCAGCAAAAGCTATGTATAAATCTTTGAAATATTTTTTGTTTACTTCTTTTCTTTTTTCTTTTTTTTTTTACTTTCTGGCATGCTCATCCATTACCAGCAAAAACTTTAAGGGCACTAGATTGCTATTATTAAAAAATACAAAAATAAAAAAATAAAAAATACATGTTTGATAACTAAAAATAAAAATACATATTTTTATTTTTAAAAATAATAAATAAGAGAAGCATTATGGTTTTCACTATAATACAATAACTATCTTTTAACTGTCTAATCTTATTGTCTCTTAGTTGTTTTAATATATATAATTATAAATATATAAAATTTAACAATATACTAATATTAATAAATTTTATTTTTAAAATGTATCTAACCTTATTCTTCAATGTTTTTCCCATGTTACTTATAATTATAATTTGAATTTACAATCTCAATAATGGACAATAAAAAAATATTATGATGTTTCTTGATAGTGCCTAAAAAATCGGGCCAGATAAAATGAAGACACAGCCCGTGGAATCCAACCTTAAGACGGCCTAAGATCTGTAGCCTAGAATAGCCCCACGCGAATCTCACCCATGACGACTTCTTGCTACTTTAAGGCGCGAACCTGTGGTCGAAACTAGTTCTGCATTGACCTGGACAAAAGGACTTAATAATCCACTATCCACCGCCAGACGTGAAGAAGATAAAAAACTTCATCTCTATGATCCGATATCTACTTATTAAGGGAATAAGAATCTCCTACGATCACTACCCTAATTATCCTCTATCATTCAATAATGATAGCTTAATAATGAGATTCCATACCCACTGCATTTGCGATATCGTCATCTAACAAGGAAAGTCATCGTGATCACCCATAATAAATACCGAGCGATTTCACCGAAAAAATGTACGCAATCACAAAACTATCAACAGTTTATATTTTCATTTTTGGTAAGAAATAAACTAACTTAGACATCGGAGAGACGACCGGCATTCCCCTGTTGGACCACCCTTTATGTGCAAGTTGTATATCGATCAAACCCGACGAATCAAACCCGACGAATGGCTTAATGACTCCAACAAGCTCAAGCCCAGTATCGATAGAAAAAACATCATCATTTCTAAATAAGATTTTCCTCTTAAAAACATATACTTTTTTTATATATAATTTGAAGACAAATCATTATTATATTTATATCCAGATATAACATCTTTTATAAATTTTTAAAATTTTGTTCTTTGGCACTATATTTGGAATCATTTTCAAATTTGAAGAGGATAAACATTTTTATATATTTTAAAGGGAAAATATGTGTCATGATAGTTTTTTTTTTTTTTTTTGCGACTCATGATAGTTCATTGAATTCGGGAAAAGTTTAAGATACATAAACCTCCGTTAACTCATATTTAAGAAAGGTAATGGAAGGTCACTGAAACCCTATAAAAGGATGCCCTTCCTTCTGGTAATTGTATCCCGGGGAAAAATATATCTCGTATCTCATTTCTCAATTTTCTGTTTTTCATTATCTCTCTATATACAGAAAATAAAACATTTTTATCTTTTAATTAAGATTTGTATTTTATAATATTATTCATAACACATTATTTAATCATAAACTTATAATTATTTTAAGTTGTATTTATATCAACATCTAATTTTGATTATAAGCTAACGGTTACATTATTATTAGCAATTTATCATATACTTTATTCTTATTGTTTTCTAATATATCAAAAGTTTGGTTTATTAATATTAAAACATTCGACATTTTATAAATTAATTATCTATATTGATCATTTATGTTAAATAACCATTGAACTTTTTAAGAAAAAAACATTGATATTGTCTATTTGGGTATGAATGATTCCCTTAAGTGAATCAATATAATCTCAAACTCATGTTCATGGATAAGGATTGATCATGGCTATGATCATGAAATATATTCTCAATACCATATTGATGATCCCTCAAATTATTGGAAAATGAAAAGTCACATCATTGGAAATTTATTAATATTGACGTAAAATGTTAAGTACATATAAGATGAGCCTTTCGAGAACCATAAGAATAATTGCAATAGATGTAGTATGAAATGGCACTGTTCGCGTACTTGTCGTACACCAAAATATATTGTCGACTTTTACCAAACACCAATGAAATAAAAGAGAAAAGAGACGGGAATGAACTTTACTAATGGTAATGGGTTGGACCTAACTTACTATAATGTTGATTTATTCGGAGGTCCTAGTGAAAACCCGATCTATTAGATGAATGATGAAAACATTGTTATTGAATGATGCATATTATATAAAAATCAAATGAAATGTCAATTTGTTATTACATCTAGCTCTAGTCGTATTATTATTTATTAATTGTATCTAAATTTCATGTTTTAGTGATCTTAAGATGAACGAAGATAATATATGTCGTCCTGATCGTCCAACCACGCACGTATAATTATTCAAGAAAAAAATAAATTATAAATTTGACTTTAACATATCTGGTACTGCAAACTTAATCGAAGGCTCCGAAATAACGAATATAATATTACCCAATGGAATTCGTTCCATATAAATGATGTATTAGATTATGGTAAATCCACTAGGAATTTAAAGACATTGGCCGAAATTGATCACTTTGAAACCATTAATGCAAGTAATACAGATTGTCTTTATATTACTTTTAGTTATTGTTTATAAAAAAAAACTCGTTGTTGAAAAACTCTTATTATTTCCTATGGATTACATCAAACAACTATAAAGCATATCGAGTCATATATAGTCATGAACCATAAGTTAAATGATCCAAATATTTTGATTATTTTACTTGATAAGCGATGAGTCTAAAACTCATTTATTTTTAAGCCAAATTTTCAAATATATTTAAGGCTTAAAAGTATTGTTTAATGTTAAATTATTGATTTTTCATCCAGATTTATGTTTTAATAAAATTTGAAGAAAATAAGCAGAAAATAAGCAAAAACATAAAAAAGGGAATCAAAGGCAAAAATGTCGCAACACCAGAAGAACAATGTCGCGACATCGTATGGAGAGTGTCATGCAGTTACTCCTATGTCGCGACATCCCCTTAACATAGGTTGAAATAGATAGATCAGAATTCTGCAATGGCATAACATCAAAGTACGCACATAGGCTACAACATCACTCAAGATTGTAGAACTCAAATTCAATGTTGCAACATCAGTTGTCAGAGAATTATTCCACGTCGGACATTATCGAAATAATCATAAATGTAAATACAATGTCGCGACATCATAATTGATACGCAATACTGCATCTTAAAATGTCGCATATCGCTACCTACATTAATGGGCGTAGGAAGAGTTAAGAATTACCAATGTCGTGACATTTCCACGACATCGACAGCAACATCGGCCAAGGCTTGAACACTGGAGAACTAAACTTGCAATGTCGCGACATCGGATCAAAGCAGTCAAGGTGGTGAGACTAACTCAATGTCGTGACATCAACCACAACATTGATAAAGGGCCTCATAACATCAAGCGTTCAATATTGCGACATCAACTAACATGCTCATATGGGAAAATTCAATGTCGTGACATCAGATCAAAGCAGTGAAGGTGAAACTTAACATACCAATGTTGCGACATCAGGTGAAATGATCATAACTATAGATCCAATGTCACGACATCAAAATTCAGTCACAACGAGCCAATGTTGCGATACCATAGTCAACCCACGACATAGCAGTTTAAATTTCGCAACAATGCCACAACATCAATACTAAGGCAGGATTTTTCTTAGGCTTTTTTAACGTCGTAATTATCGCCTCATTTTTAGGGCTTAAGACCTGAGTGTATAAATAGAAACTCCTGGGAAGTAGTGTAAAGCTTCCAGAGGCTTTTCATCAAGTTTTTGTGCTTTTTGGAATAATTGAAGTCTCATGGTATATAATTTTATTTTTATTTTCTTACATTTTAGTTTTGTTTATGGATTTATTTTTCTTATTTTATATTAGAGTAATGATCTGAATTGGGATTTCGAGCTTGATGAATGTAAATCAAGCTTCAATTTATGTTTGAACTTCAATGGAATCTGATAATTTGTATAGAATTCATTTTTCTTCAAATTGACATAATTTCAATGAATTTGTTTGATCAACTAGTTATTGTTATTTGTGATCCAGACTTTAAAGGCTAAGCTCCCTCTGGGAATAATTTGTTGTTGGGATTATTTTTTGTAATATTTTAATATTGTTTTAGGTATGAAAACTGAAGTTATTTAACTTATATTACTCATGTATTGAACTGTTCTAAATATCAGTGTTTGGTACCAAAAAATAACTATATCATTGCTTTGATTTTCAGGAATCCCTTTGAGTGACACATAGATGGACTACTTGAAAACAAAAGAGCAGTAAGTTAGGGGTAAATTACACTAATATTATTTGAACTAATACACTATTTGGATCACTCTGGTATATCATTGGTGAAGTTCTAACATCTGACTTCAAGGTTTCCTCTTGGGTCACAGTAGGAGTGTGTTCCCAATGAATAAGATCTGCCTACTAGGAAAAATAATCTTAATTATGTGTTAGCTGAGATTATAATAAAGGAGATAATAAATTATTGTCTAATTGATGGCTGAGGTACCGATTAATTTGGAGAGGGTTTGGATTACCCTGTCTATATGGGAAAGCAATTTCCAGTCATGAGAGATGGTTGTAAAGCACTGAGAAATAAAAATGAAATGATCTTAAAGATGATAAAGTTTACAAGTGCTTTTTAAACCAATTACAGAGATAGAAATGTAGTAAGCTGAAGCGTTAAATGTGTGGCGGGATAAGAAATTAAATTTTACACTACCTTGCTCTTGGACAATTCCAAAGTTCATGTCTCATACTTTATATTTTATTTGGAAACTTGCAAATTGATGGTCACAACACTGATTTCATTCATAGTGTTATTTCAGTCCAATAAACTCTATAATCAGATGTATTTTAGAATGTCTTTATCTTTTTATTCAATTTATTTTAGAAAGATAATCATCTATAGAAAATAAGATGTTCAAATAGTGATGATTTTGAGTAGTGGGAATAGTTAATCTATAAATTTTATAATAAATCCTCGTGGGAATGATATCTGGACTTAAAAATCCCTTTTATTATTTGTTTGGGAATTGAATAATCTATGGTGGCAGTGCTAAGAATCAATCATTTTTTGTTTATGTAAAAATAAGTCAAACAATAGGATGGGTCTGTAAAACCTGAGAAAATTTCATTTTTCGAAAAACCAGAAATCCAGAATTTTGCCAAATAATACAAGCTAAAACCTGAAAATTTGTATAGGATATCGACGATGAAACGGATTTATCATTGAATCATTCACAAATCTAAATACCGTCAATTTCATCTGACTCGCATACAAGCACTTCACGCTTGTAGATTGACGGAAAGGTCGCGACACTGAGACGATACCACGGCACCACGAAGCCAGGCTCACATGGCACCATGGAGGATCACCACATGGGTGGTATGGGAGAAGCCACCTAAGGGCCACAAGCATGTGACACCTGTCACATGCGTGTATGGCCACCATTGTCACAAGTGTTACAAGCTAAGATATTTGAAAAAAATATCTTAGGGGGGAAACCAACAATTCGTTGGAGAGCAAAAATATAAAACATTATAAAAGGAAAAGGAAGGAGGAACAAAGGGTGCGTGGAGAGTTAATAAGAGAAAAGGAAAAAGAAAAAACAAAGTTGTCCAAATTTTTTTACAAGTTCGACGATCGGAGTCTCAGAGTCTTGAGTAATTCAAAGTTGGTCTATTTGCAGAGCCTGACGTGTAGGTATCGAACTAAGGATTTGGTGTTTCACACTCCAAGAGGTAGGGTTTCTCCTACTCAAGTTCCTTTTCATTTAAGAGCCGTAAATAGCCATGTGGGTAAGATCCGACCATAGGACCGAGTTTTCAGCCATAAGACTATTTTTCGCATACCGATCGTTTTTTGAAGTTGCCTGGTAACCGATTTTGTCTTCGGATCACTGGAAAATGCATGTTGACTTGTTAGGCTTAGTTTTCAACCATGCATGACGGGTTTTGAGATTGGTTTTGATTCCGAGGCTGCTGTCCGAAATTGGTAAAATTGATAAAATTGGTAAAAATATATATATTCCGGTGTTGGGGGGGAGTCCAGGACCGAAGCCGGACTGTTATGGATTTTAAAGTGAACTGATTTTCGGGACAGTTTTTGGGCCGAGTTTGTGGCTAAATTTTTAACTATTAAAATATAGACTAAAATTTATGGACTAAGTCTATATTTTTTTTTAAGGCCGAGTATGGCAGGAATTATGGCCGGGAATGGCTATTTTGTGTGAAGTGTTTTTTTGTGTTATTGTTGACAATTTAATAACATGCTGAATATGTGTAAGATGTGTTAATATATGTGTATTTAAATGTATTAACATAATAGGATGTGAATTATATATGTTTACATGGTACTTGGCATGAAGTACAATTGAGTATAATGTTCTATGTAGTGTGCATCATACATGTAACATGAGAACATGCAGTGACATTAGCATTGCATATGCACAGGACATCAGACAGGTTGGTGTGTGTGCATGGGGCAGAGTTACCCATCATCATTGCTGGAGGAATGGTAGGAGCTGCACTTGGACGACATCTAATAAATGACTCACGATTTTAAAGCATAAAAAGAAATATGAATAAGGTGTGTTGGGCAAAGCAAGAAGGGGACCGTTAACTCCCTTAGGTGAAAAGCCCGGAACATGGGTGTAAGAGACCCATGGTGTGATCCGAAAAGTTCTGTTGCCCAAAGAAGACACACGGTCATGTTTACTATATAGAGTTCGTTGTGTGTGATAGAGTTAAGGTCGACGGATCAAGGTTCACTGCACTTGCATTGGGTACTGGAGTCGGTGAGGGCTTGAAACATGTAATATTGGTAATACCAAGGATCTTGGTTTTCACACTCGCAGATATGCACGCGCGTGAGGAGTCGGTGAGTGACTCGATAATGGCATGATGACATTTCATGCATGACATATGACATCTATGTAGACATTTTATTTGGATGTTCGCTTAACGCGGCGACCATTGCATGTGCACTTAGATGTAGAGTAAATTTCTTTGGTAGGAGTCTTTATCTACCGGGCTTTGCTTACCCTCCCATCGTAGACCCTCTTTCGCATAGGTCTGATGTCAAGGCCTGACCCGTATATGGGACCGCATGCGGGATGAGAGCCGGAGGAGGCTTTGTTTTGTTTTTGTCATGTATTATATTCGAAAGGTAATATGCTTACCTTTTTGTTGTGACGCACGACTATTGGATTAAATAGTATATCACATATTTTTATATATTTGTGAATTAAATATGCATGAATGCGTCTCAATATATGAGACAAATGAGTGTGATATCGGGACACACGATATCCACAGGTTTTCGTAGGTTGATAGGTTGTCAACGGGACCCCCAGGATAGGGGTATCACAGGGTCATCCCGGGTTTTAAATGATGCGGAGAATCATAAAATACTCACATGACATCTATTAAAGAAACAGGAGATTCGTTTGCCTAATGAATACTCATGTGCTGCTTCTGTAAATAATACATGAGGATATATGTAGACATTTTATTTGACTGTATGGTCTTAATATATGTATTTATGAGGTGGTCATGTGTTTGTTTTATTTAAACAATAAATGTTGTATTTGTTATACTCAAATGATAAAATTAAGAGCACAAATTTCTGATTATCCAGCCAAGATTATTAGTGATGATGCTTTTTCAACCAGAACTGGGCTGAGCTTGTTGGAATTGCTAGGCCGGTTTGCTGACTCTGGGTGTTGGGCTCCTCTGCAAAAATAAGAAACAAAAAAGGATCGACGGGGATCGCCCATTGGCTCTCCGATGCCTAAGTTAGTTATTTCCAGTGGGAGAGAAGATCAACTGCTTAGGGAATGAATTTTTTGTACGTACATTTCACCGATAGGTGGCCGTTTATAATAAAATGATCACGATAACTCTTCCTAATCTGGACGACGATACGTAATCATACTGGTTGATGATGATACGATATTTCTCCCATCAAGTGAGTGGGATTTTATTTTCTTATCATTAAACAATTAGCAAGTGATAATTGATGGTAATAATCAAGAAATATCCTCCTTCTAATCGTGGAAATCAGTATTTTCTTTAATTTTATTCTTTGAGCTGATTATATTACCAACATTTTGAAGGGGTGAATCGGGCCCTCAAGCAGGCCCGTGTTCGGGGGATACTGCCAAGGGCCGAGCACTGTATTGGGCCTCGTTCCTTAATCTCCTCTAAGCCCGACATTCGTTCTGTTCGGGCTCGCGCTACTATTATTTTTAACCCGACCGCTGCCCTCCCAAATTTTTAACTAAAGTAAGCGTAAGTAAGGTTTGTAAATTGCTGATCGCGCGTGACTTCATGTGGCTACTCAAAGAGGGTTTGATTAGTGGCTTCGCTTCGCCCAACGCCTTGTGATAATGATGGTTTTTCGATTTTCACGCCATTTCGACCGTGGTTTAGCCTTCCTTAAAACGCCCTTGACCGCTTGCACCGTGGTTTCCCCTGCTTCCAAAGCTACTTCCGCAAGCCTGGGGCTTTTTTTCGGAAGTCGGTCTCGACCATCGTTCGTACGCTTTTGGTGGTTTCTAATATCTCTCTGGGGGTTGTCCTCTCGTCTCCGTTTCGATCGGGTACGCATTTTCTATTCTCGTCTTTTAGGGTTCGAAGTCTTACGAGGTTTTAAGGCTTGCTTAGTTGGGGTTCTGCATTATTTCTTCTATTTCCATTTTCCTTACTTAACCCTGCATATCTCCATGGGTCCTGGTCGCTCTTCTATTTTGCGTATATGGAGTAATTCCACTAAGGCGGTCTCCGTTCAGTGGATGACGGTGGTGAGTCCGACAATTGGGTTGCAGGTCCACCGGGTTGCCTCAGGGGAACCTTATTTCCCCTTGGGTAAGGGCAAGGGCAAGGGCAAAATTAGTGAAATCCGATATCCTAGCGGCTCTGAATATTTGAGGGCTACTATACAGAATGCTGAGGCCATGGGCCCTAGTCGAGTTGAACCTTTATATGGTGAGATCTTTGCAGCTCGGTATGGGCCCCCATTTGGGGTCCAGGTTTGGTGCCCTGACGTGCTGACCTCCTACGTTGTCCAAGTGCTCGAGATGGTGTGCTTTTTTGAGGTGGCGTTCGAGAATGACCTCCGCTTTCCTTTGATCCCTTTATAAAAAGGGTTCTGTAGCATTTTAATGTCTGCCCTTCTCAGCTTTCCCCCAACTTCTGGGGTATTCTGGTAGGGCTGCTAGTCGTTTTTAGGGATAGAGGCCTAGGTGTTCCCAGCATAGCCCTGCTCTTAGACTTCTTCAGTGTAAAGGAGGCCGCTAAAGGCTTTCTTTATATCTCCAAGCGCTCCAAAGCCAAGTTGATTATTTTGGACCTTCCGTCTTCCCACAAGTAATCGGGAAGGAACGAAGCATTTTTGTCGCTGGCTATCATTGGGGAGATAACTTTGACCGGGAGGACACCCCATGCTCCGGCTGTCACACTCTAAGAACTCCACGTGAGCCCCCTTCGCTTGGTCTGGGCTTGGTTTTCAAAGGCCATGTGATTACTCGACATTGCCTCAACAGGTTACTTTAGGTGTCTCTACCGGTCCAAGTCCTGAAGACGAAGAGGTGAAGTGGAAGCTGGTTAAGTGCACCCCGCGTGCCTATTCCGAGCTCATTAGGTCAGATATTCCCGGACCGTCTAGTGCGAGGCTTGCCCGACTCCTTTCGAGATCTCTCCACTCACATGAAGCCTCTTACTCCCTCGTCTCAAAGTCCTCTTCACCTTATGTTTTGGAGCCTTTTATCACGAAGCCTACTCGGGGAGAGCTTCGAGCCCGCCTGGAGGTGTTGGCAAAGAAGAAAAGGAGCGTAGTTTAAACTCAAGCCCCGAGGGCTGCCCCGCCTGCAAGAGCCTAAAGGTGGGGCCTCTTCTTCGCCTTTATCCGCTGTCAGAGCTGGAGACTCTTCGGGGAGGGCGACTAAGCCCCCCTTGGAGGTTCTTCCTATTTCGATTTGGAGTCCCATGTCGTAGGGCGCCATGCCCCCTCCTGCAATGTTAGATGAGGTGGGAAAGGATCGCTTGGTGCCGTAGGAGCGGCGACTCTCCGTCTTTCATGAGCCTCTCGGCCAGCTTCTCCATCCTTCGTGATTCCGACCTCAAGAAGGTGGACGCCTTGTCCGCTGAGGAGGCTGCTCTTCTCGCTTTCACTAACCGTCAGACGTCTAAGGCGCCACATCCTTTTCTTTATTGTTTCCGCTTTGAGCACTGACTCTTCTTGTTCTTCAAGTGGTCACTACGAAGGTCCGGTGAGCGAGGGTTAGCCCATTGAGGGCCTCGCAAGGCGACTCTAAATCCATAAGGCTAAGTACATCGACCGAGAGGGCTAGCTCGAGCCCGATAAGAGACCTAATCGGTGAGCTTAGAAGCACTAAAAACCGACTTGAAGCATGCTCGAATTCCGCGAGGGCGCGACAGAGGATAAAGAAAGCATAGCCCGAAGGACTTGAAGGTCACAAGACGAGCCGCTGCCACCAGAGTCGCAGTCAGTCATGGTGACCTCGTGCGCCCAAAGTACGATATCGACCGTGTCTTCCTGATACCGAAGCTATGTGGAGCTTCTCGAAGGAGGAGGTCGATGTTTCGATGGACCCGAGAGGTAGGAGGCTTCGCTAGCCTGGCGGGCGAGGTGATAGCAGAGCTCAAAGACGAGGCTTGCTCCCAATGGGCCTCCGGGTGGCTTGCCTTTCAACACAGGGCTTCCAGAGATTTCCCAGACTTAGAGAGTTCAACATCCAGCTTTCTAATGAGGAGGTAGAAGAATATGCTTCTGAGGCTGAGGATGACGCGGGCGCTGAGGTGCTTTCTAGGGCCCCTGGTCGTGCTCCTCATTACGATCTTCCTAAGCCCGAGGTCAACTCTTCGCGCCCACCGGGCTCTACCTTTAACCCCGCTTCCATAACCCAGGCCCTACCAAAGCCTAGACCTTTTATTTTAACTCGCTTATTAGCGCCGAGCCTGGATTTTTATATCGCCTATGACATTGACTTTTTGTTGATATATAAAGATTTAAGGATTAACTTTATCGTTCTTTTTATTGTTTTGACAAATTGAGCCAGGCTTGACTCGGTTCTGTCTCGAGCCGCCTAATCGCGAAACCAACGTCTGGCTCTTGGGTCGTTTCCGCCCTTTGGGCGCCGAAACTCGCAACCGAGCGCCTGTGGCCTGGCCACGAGGCCTCCGAAAGCAGCTACGCCTCCGCAACTGTAGTAACCACAGCCCCGCTATTGCGGCCCTCCGCGAGCCGCTTCGAGCCTCCAACCAAGCTATCGGGGCCCCGGGCTACAAGACCCTTTTAAGCGCTAAGCTTATGAGAATTGAGTCGTTTGGGTTTGAGCCACGTGGCTCCGTGACTACTCTACCTTTCCCAGCGCTATGCTCCCGTAATCCGAGACATGGCCCGCGGGCTACTCGGGCCTTCCTTTAGTAGTTATGCTCGTAATCCGAGCCATCGAGTCAAGTGAAGCCCTATTTCCGGGGTCCGCTTGACAACCCACAACCCATGGACAGCTCGTGGATGTCGGGTAACCCGACACCACTCATGCAGTAACCCGGCAGAAGCCCCTTTGCACGAGGAGCTCTACCCAAGATACAATAACCCCGTCCTAATAATTAACAACGACCACACCGCAAGGTCCACGTGGCGAGGCAAAAATGGCCACTTGGGCCCATGCATCAATACTCACAAAATACATATCAACTATATAACAATAGTTCAAGAGTTATTACAACACTCTTAACCAAAACATATATCAAAATTAAAGTTTTAATACATGTTATACAATGAAAATACCAAAGCCACAATCCGACTTTCTTCTAAAACGCTACTTCTAAAGGGGAGCTGCCGACCCTGTACACTCCTCAGACTTGAAATAGTGATCCTCGATTGTGGTGAGCAATGCTCAGTAATGATAATTTCCTACATGAGTTACTCCCCACCTAAGTGCACATGTCATGGCAAACAATCACACTCAAGCAAATACATGATCTTACTTGAATGTCTACATACCCAAACCCATGTCTTAAGTCCTCACCGACTCCCTCACACATGACTAAGCCAAATGCGAAAAAAACATCATTTTCATTTATCTCATGCTATGCACTCACACCTAAATTTCTAAGTCGTCTCTACAAGATACGAAATGCATTACGCTATTTAAACCACACATGCCAATATATCAATTATGCATATATTAACAAAATTTACATACGTACTCAATTGCTATTTAATTCATATCAACATCAAAATTAGCTCACTGAAGCTAATTACACCATTTCCAACCCGCTTACACACAATTATATTTTTATATAATTCCATCATACACACATTTAATTATATGCCTTAACAATTTCTTTCACACAATTCATGTCATTCAAATGACAACAATAACACCAAAATTAGCTCACATGGGCTAATTAACCAATCAAACAATTCACTTTGAATCACCCAAACCACACAAAATCACATAACAAAATCACGTGAACAGTGAAACTCTCGGGTCGACATTGTTCACGGCCACACAATAGGGATTTTATCCACTCGGTTCAAATGTTTTGAGACCGAAATCACGGCTAAGTCAAGCCTCAGAATATCCCTAACCATTCACATGGCTCTTAACCAAAGAATAACACAAGTAGGAGAAGAACCCTACCTCTTGGAGTTGTCGGAACTCTACCAAATCGGTGTCCACGCCAGAGTCTCGCCAAGGTAGACGACTTTAGCTTCTTGTCGCCGAGAACCGACGGTCCGAATGGCTGAACCCAGAGATAAGTCACACTCTCTCTCTCTAAAATCGCATCTCACCATCGCACGTTTTTGTGTTTCAATGGAGAAGAAGACTATTCATTTTTGTCTTATACTCATTTAACTTTCCAATAATTCCATCCATGTCCCTTTTCATTTAACTATTTGACACATGGCTTAATCTAAGCCATTAATCTCCATCATCTCTAATCACGCATTACGTGTCACATGAAAAAGATGTGTGAGGCGACTATTACATCATTAATGCCTCACAAAGTCGTTTTATGACACTCGACACCCGATGTCTTGAAAAACGTGAAATTGTCTCGGAATTCGACGTGGTAGCTAGATTTCGTGAGACGATTCAAACGGTGAAATTCGTTTTGTCATCCGAGATCTAGAAAAATTTCGGATTTTGACCGAAATTACCATTTTACCCTTTTAAAGAAAATTAGATTTTCTCGGGGTTTCACATTCTCCCCCCCTTAAAAGAATTTTGTCCCGAAATTTTATGCACATACGCATCCAACCACATGCATATGTAACCCTACACAATCCCTGCTTGGTGTGCAACACTGACCTTCCTAAGGTCACAATCACTGACAACCCAATGGGTCGTCAACCTAATCCATGTCATGAATGACATCCATATACCAAACCTCGCGCCTCAACAATTCCAATGCAATTCTAATGGGTATCCAAATCTTGAGTCACTTCCCGACTCCTATCACTAAACTCTAAGTCTACGCGGATAACCATGACCGTGGTGTTTTCTCAACGTAACTTTCTGGGTTTCATACCGCAAGTCTCTACATCTACGTAAATTTCGAATATTTTACCTGCCCTTACACCCACACAGAAAATTTCGGATATCTCCCAGGTCTCTTACACCCACACGTAAATTGAGATATCTCCTGTCTCTTACACCACACAAAATTCAGATATCTCCCTGGGTCTCTTAGAAATGGGGATATCTCCCTGGTCTCTTACACCCAATACGTAAACTTGGGATATCTCCCTGGGTCTCTTACACCTACACACGACCTTCGTATATTATCATGGTCTCCTTCACTCCAAACCTGTGCTTTTTCACCTCGAGGGGATTAAAGGCCCCTTCTGCTTTGCCCAACACACACACTACTCTTCATTTCCCACCCAACCATGAGCCCTCACTGGACGTAAATCCCAAAGACAAACTCAACTCACACTCACCAAGAGTGGTGAATGACCATACCATTCACCCACACCCGACTCGATGCGATGTCACCGTGCACCCACACCTGACTCGATGCGATCCCCCCGAGGGTCCACCATGAGCAGAATCTCGGATACCTCTAACTCACAATCCCAACCTATCAGGTCAACTCTCACCCTGCATCCTAGGGAAGAACATCCACACCTGGCTTCTCTAAAGGCCTTAACCTCTAAGCCAAACTGGCTACACAAGATGCATTAATGAATGAATACGACAGATCCAATTCAAACGCTAATCTAGTCAACAAGTGCAAGAGTAGAACGCACCATGTGACATCCGAACGCTTCCGCATGTCAAACTTACAAGACCATGAGACCTCTGCCTCCTACGACAATCTCGCCTCATACGCCTGCCGTCAGATAAATAACATATCAGCCCGCTCCGCCCCGACTAGAACCCACCGTGAGCCCCATACCTGACCTCAACCCACACTCTGGCCCATTTGTGCCAGTCGGGCGTGCTTCAGATAGCACCCCCGAGACCGGAATCAGTTCCTCACCTATTAGGCTGAGGAACAAATCAGGTTCGCTGGTCCCACAACCTGGATTGACCGCACCGTCCCTAAACCCCGGGATCCCCCGCCTCGGGGGGGCAATCCTCCTCATGTGTTCCTCGTCACGGGCAATGGTAGCACACCATCCGCCTGCATCGACTGTGCAACCCTAACTCGCTCAATCGATGATCGACCGAGGTGTCCCATAACTTTGGGATTCCTGCCTCCGTGGGCAATCTTGTCAAAAGTGCTCCAGTTGTCAAAGATAAATAACAATACATCATCTCGCTTTACCGAATTAAATGTCCCATCCCGCCTTGGTCCTAATAACCTGGCCCCGTCTAAGGTCCATAAACGTTGTCTTCTGGGCTTCTTTCGGTTGGAAGAAATTGATCTTCCTTCCTCTTAGTACCAAGACCCATATCTCGATGTCTCAGAATATCTTACTCCTCCCTACGCACTAATGGGAGGATGATGTGTTTAAACGCCGAGGTCGCTTTGACCCGCTCTCACCACTATTGCACACGCTTGCGCGATACGCGACTACTATCCCTACTACCGCAAATGCTTGTCGGTCAAATAAAGGGCGCCGACTCCGCACCTCTGACACCCACGCCCTTCTCCCGCGATCACATCTACACATGTCAAATGGCAAGTTGTTTTAATGCAAAGATTCTAAGGTAAACACGTACCGAGACACACCGTGATAATCGAAAAATTTATACACTATGTCCATGCATTCATAGGTAATGCAAGACAAGGATTCCATATATTAAATCATATTCAACAAAAATATTTTATTTTATTTTACTTATTTATTTTTATTTTTTTTTGGAAAACTTCGTGAATAGTGCTCATGAACAGTGATCCAAACAGCGGACTCCTGTAATCGCAGACCGAAATAAACTGGGTCGAGTGCATAGTGCACACACCCATGGCCCAAACATACCGGGCACCGTGTCGCGGCGCATGTGGCGCCAGGTCGCAAAGACGCACCAGTCGTGTCACGTAATTGTCGCACGCATGATGCCGTATCACAACGCGATATCACACCCCCCGGGTCACGATACAAAAATTGTATCAGCGACTCATCCGCCGAGCGCATTCACGCTGACGCGGTTGGGCGCTGCGACTGCCGCTGCGGTCACGCTGGCCGCCGCTGCGGTTAGTTACCAGATTGCCACTGGCCACAATACAAAAATTGTATTAGGATACAACCGCTTGTCCAAGTCACGCTACAGACCGCTTCTCGCGCGACACAAAAATTTCAGGTCACAATACAAACCCCATGCCACGGCGGTTGAGCCGGGCGGTTGAGCTGGGCTGGGCCGGGCCGGCGCGTGTGGCAACCCCATCGTTACGTCGCGGGCGTACACTGCTACCGCCGTACAGACAGGTCGCGCCCCGGCGCGAAAGCACTGCGCCATGCGCCGATTCGCGCTACAAAGAGGCTGAGCCAATCAACAATATTTATATACCTGTTCCTCCTACCGGCCAGAGTTGCTTAACAAGTAAGATAGCGGTTCAGTGGCCTAACACGGATGGGTTTTCTTCCTAAAATGGCTTGCATTAGTACATTTAATGCAAGACTTTCTATTCGACTTTTGATTTGTGTCAAAAGTCAGAAATGGTTTAAACCTGAAATTGCAAACCGAAATGGTAAAAACTAGAAGTTAAAAATGAAGAAATTTACTTTGAAGATTCAGGTCACTAACTTGGTAAGCTAGGGCAAACACATGTCCTCAGGTTTTATCCTCCTATTTGAGTCAACACAAGATGCAGTTATGGCCCCTTTTTGTTTAAAACCCTAACATTCATTTATCATTTATCTAAGGCTAGTAAAGACCATCTAAAGAATCACAGTGCATCTCTCACCCGAAACACCGAACCCTAAAGTATGGAGAGGTATTACGAAACAATAAAAGTCAATGTTATTTAACCCTAATTTGAAGAACCCTAACATAAATATTATCCGTAGGCTCAGAAGACCATCTAAAGAACAATGTATCTCTAAAGCATGGAGAGTATTGGCTAAGACAATAACATCCCATGTTATGCAACCTAATTTTTGGAAAATAAGGGCCATAAATACACTAAATTCAAGTGACTTTTAGTACAAGAGGACAACATGCTTAACCCACCACTGCTAGCTCCTTCCTCTTCAGCGAAGGAGGCTTAGCTAAGCATCTCTTGAGTCACATCTCAAGAGGTGTGTTTGGCAAACGGAAAATGAAAGAAAGAAGAGAAAGAAGAGAGAAGAGAGAAATAAAAGCAAAACTAAAAAAATAAAACTTTATTTACAAAAGCAAGAAAACTTACAAATCACCAAAATTTTGTATTCACTTCCCTCCACCTTTACAAAAACACGAGGTATTTATAAGCCTCCTCAAGGTATGAAATTACCAAACCCTAATAACTAGGCTGTTATAGGACAATTGGGTAATAAACCAAGTTTGAAGCGGTTCAAAGATTAATTACACAAAGATGATTCCAGGCCCCAAATCCTCACATAGATGAATTTCAAGTAATTAGCGACCGTATAAGGGTTAGCTTAATCTGGCAAGTGTAGTGAAAATTGGAAATTTCATGGAAGGTGCAATTTCTATTATAATAAATTTCGGGCGGTTAAAGTAAATTTTGTGAGAAGCTTAAAACTGATAATTTCTAATGAACAAAGTGTTTAGTGAAATGATTTGGTTTAGCGAAATTCATCATTTTCGCTAGTTTGCGAACAGTTGGGAGTAAATTCCGCTTAACTTGCGAACTGATTATGGTCAGTTTTATAAATTCGCTTAGGGTTGCGAATTGTTTATGAATGGCTTATAAAATCTCGTTTTGTCGTTTTTCTATGCCTCTCATCCCGTCTTCAACTGCATCTCGCTTTCTTCTATTTTTCCTTTGTTTTTCCATCGATTTTGGGCTTGTCGATGCATCAATTTAAATTTCGACCAGATTGATCATTTGCATTGAGGTTGAAGTTCAAATGTGTACAAAGTCTACAAAACAACCAAAAACACCTCAAATTGACATAAGTGTTACTAAGATGACTTTGAACACTTAATTGGGATATATGACATGATTAATGATCGCAAGTACTCAAACCTTATCTAATATGTGGTTCAAAATTGTACTTTTTGAGCACTAATCACACCCTCAACCGAAACGCTGGTTAACCCTTAGCAACAATGCAAAAATAAGAATGAGATATGGTGATTTTCAAAAGGTTGTGTTTCAAAAGGTTATTGTACTTATATACAAACTAACATTACTTAAAGTGAACAACAAAACAACATTTGAAAACCTATATACAAGAATAAAATCCATAAGAGAACAATTTTTAGAACAACACTGTTTCCATGATTTTCAACTTGGATTTCCACCTAAGTCTAATGGTTCTTTTTGTATCCAGATTGAGCCAATAAACTGCAAAATTACCACCTCCCCCCAACCTAGCACTGCCATGGCCTTAAGTTGTTGAACAACCTAGATAGGGCTAGTTACACTTTTCTTTCTTTATTCATCTACATCGTAGGGTGCAATGTTTAAACCGACTTCACTAAAGTCCTAACGGGGTCCACCAGACTCCTAACCACTCAGTTTAGGCATCAAGCCGTGCTGGATCAATGACCACTAACCTAGCAGTTTCACCCCTCGACCAATGACTTCGAAAATTACATCCACAAGTCATTAAACTTCACCTATCCACCCATGTAACGTAACAACACTCAACGATGACTCTAACTTAAATTTGTAAGGCTTAGGCATCGGGTTTCAGTATGCATTACACCCCCTCGGACTGCCGGCTGTGCCAGTAAATTCACGACTTTATTTTTCTTTTCTTTTCTTTTCTTTTCTTCTTGCTTTTCTTTCTTTTCTTTCTTTTCCTTGGAAGACAACATTGGTCTTCAAATGGGTAACTCAACCATCCAGGTTGCCAACATGCCTAAGGCCGGCTTTGCAAAGGGCGAGGCATACAAATTTACAACCTATTGAAGCAATCTAGAGTGCAGTGTGTGAAATAGCATAAAGGGGGAAATTTCCAAGTTGAGCATGCTGGAACAGTGACTGAACACAAATTGTTTCAAGCATGGCATTTGTTCTAGCATATAGGTGACAAATATGATGATTCAATTATTTCAATTTAAAGCAATTCAATTGTTCAATTTGAAGCAATTCAATTGTTCAATGAAGCAATTTAATTATGTTTGAAAAAGAAAAACACATACTTATACATAGGGACACAAGAAACACAATATGCAAAAGTCAATATATATATATATAACTGGAAAGTAGCTGATATAGCCAAAATGGCTTAATACATGCATAACAGGCTACACAAAACATATCACCGCCACTATGGCTAATACAAAAATCATAATCAAAATTAGTAGGCGCTGATAAAGCCAAACTATACATAACTGTAAGAGACCAACCACCTCACTCGTCGTGGTGGTGGTGGCGGAGCCACGCAAATGCCAGATATCCAATGAGGTCGCATCGGCGTACCCTCTCGGTAGGATCATGAGGAAGACCCAGGTGGGTCATGATCTGGTGAAGCATGGAATGGCACTGTCCCAAAGTGGCCTCAGCTCGAGCCAATCTCTGGTCATGTGCTGCATGCCGGGTCGCTCGAGTGGTCGCTACACTGATGTTTGCTAGTGTCTGATCGCATCCATCCTCAGCCACATCCTCCTCGAAACTAACATGTGTATACTCAGGTGTTGGTGTGCTGTAGATATGAAGGCCGAAGAATTATCTGTAGGGGCTGCGAGGCCCGAAGTAGTGGGTGGAGGAGATGGAGGGAACGATCGAAATAGAATTGGGAGGCCTCTGTGCCTCGGGCTCGGAACGGGGCATATCATGCAGGGGTCGCCAGAGCCTCCACAGTCAGAATTGCCTCCTCCTGGTCTCATTGGCGGCGTATGTGGAATGGACGGGCATAGTCATAACCCGGTCATTTTTGCTCACACATGGCATCTGTCTCAGCATCTACATCCCGAGGCTCCTCTGGGAAATCCCATCACTCAAGAACATAGGAAAGAAGTCTCGGCATAAGAGTGGGTAGTAACAATAACTGCGACGTCTGAGGTCTCTCCTATGGACCTTCTCCTCAAGCCCCATGGAAGCGAAGTCATCACCCGGCTCGGATGGGCTAAACCCGAGAGAAATTGCCGGATCGGTCTGATACCTCAGGGATGGAGTCCTCCTCGCACATAATCGCTGCGGAGAATAGCCAGTCACGCGGCCGGATGGTCGATGTCGACATGAGGCGAGCCTCCCAGATGGGAAGCTGGACGGTGCAGCATCACGACCGGTCTTTCGAACCATCGCTGCAGGCGGAGATTGGGCGATCTGTTACCCTCGGCGTGCGGCGTAGTATGCCCAATCTCAAAGGCTGCGAGAAATCGCCGCATTTGGGTAGTACACCTCGGCGATCATCTATCCTGAAATGGATCTCGGTGGACCATCACGCATCGAGAGGTCATGGAGTAGAGCTAGCTGGCGGACCCACTCTCGGGTAGTAAAGCTGTCTGGAGTCATAAATGGGAGGAATGAATACCTCTCGATCAATCTCGCCGACTCACAGTATCACAAAGATTAAGCCATCAATCGAGGAGCGACATGTTAGAGCGACTCTGTGAAATAATTAAACTCGTATATATCTGCATTCCAGGAATCAGGGTGTCCACTCGAACATGAGCCTCACGATCGTGGCGGTGATAAGTACAGGTGAAGGTGTCGTCGACGACCGTATGTGGCGACCAGAAGATGATGACTCGCCTCGGGGCCTGGCGCGGGCCCGCTGGAAGGCCGCCTCCTGGGCCTCCTCCGAGGCACCGGGACGGGCCCGGTCCCATCCGTCCGGGTAACTTCAATCCCGCAGGCTCGTGCAAGGCCGTGGACGTGATGGCATTGGTGCGAGATCGGTGCCGGCTCGGCACTGGCTCTGACGGCCTCGCTCTGCAAGCAACCACCCGAGGCCGGACACGGACCCACCGTACGACCATATCCTATATCTAAAATAAACCGCCGGAAAGCGGTGGACTCACCGAATATGTAGCCTGGCCCGTATGTCCGAACCGGGCTTCCCGAACACAACCGAACCCTGAGAACCAAACTATCCAACCAGGCTCGCCGACTAAGACTCAAATGGACCTCGACTGATAATCGGAAGCTCCCGAACTATGATCGTATTGACCGATGGGGTCTTTAAACCGAACCTAAGGCAATAAGTAATGACTCAGCAGAGGTGAGGCTCAGACGCGCAGAGGGCTCACTCACCCACAGCAGATGACGGTGGAGGCCGGCCACGCCTCGGGCTTCCGATGATGAAAGTGACTCCGGGGTCACTACAGTTGGATGAAGGCTGTGGAGGGCTCAATAGTATCGAATAATCGCTAACGTTAGCCGAACAAAGGCACTCCGCGGCAAATGGGAGCTCAGTACACACCGAGGGGGAGAGAAAGGAATTGTGATTTGAAGCACCCTCCTGTGCTTAAATAGACATCCTCTAAGAAATAAGGTCACTTTTCACATCCCGAAATTTTGCCTGTATGGATCTTCGTATTCAAAACTTTAAAATTAATTACTAATATTAAATAATAATATAACTAAAAATATTGTTAGCAAATTTACTATAATACTATGATTAGTATTTGAAATATACTATTTTCTCATATACAACTAAATTATAAAGAAAGGAAAAATTGCTAAGTTAAAATTTTTGAAAAATTATTAAGACTAATGCACTAACTAATATAAGACAAAATTAAAATTCGTGGAACTCGTGAACCGGCTTTGAAAACACCGAACCAGCTCGAGTTCGTAAATACTAAGGGGGTCAAGGAGGATGATCTCCTCGCACTTAAGGCAAAGGCCTGGCCGGCTCCATGATGCGCCCATAAGCTGGATCGCTCGCTGGATGGCCGCTGGACCGAGCACTATTTGTCGTTAGGTTGGGCTGGCGACTAATTCTTTTATCCCAAGGTTGACTCACCTCGCTTCCTTAGCACCTTTGTACCCGCACACCGATCAACTCGAAACAACCTCATCGTAAATTTGATTTTCAATTTCTAGCAACCCGCGTTTGTTAGTTCAAATGAGTGATATTCAACCCATAGTCATGTTACCAAAGTTAATCGCATGACTCCATTTCGGCAATTTATTACCGCATTGGCGCAATAAATGGTCTTCCTCAAGATGATTGGTACATGATCAGTTCACTTAGCACTGGTTCGTGTCATACCACAAAATCTATCGGGTAGTAGAATTTGTCTATCTTAACTAGACATCCTCAACCCTCATCCCCTTAGGATTTTCACTGATCTATCGGCCAATGAGAGTGTGATGTTAGTAGGTTTAAGTCTACCTAAACCTAGCCGCTTGCAGAACCGAATACTAAGCAGTGAGGTTCACACTGCCCTAAATCAAGCAAGGACTTTTCTATGCAATTCCCACCAATATTGACTCGAAATTGTGGAGATTCAGATCTTTGTATTTACCGTATTTACTTTGAATTATGGCACGACATGTTCATGAGAAATGCTTTCTTCTCAATGCCTAATCCCTCTCTAGAACAGGCAAAGATCTTTCAAAAAATTTTGCATAAGGTGAACTTGTTTGATTAGGTCCAAGAAGGTATGTTAACCTTCACTTGCCTTAAAATCTGGCTAAGAATGCCTCGCTTGTTGAGATGCCTTCTTCTTACCTCTAAGTGCTTCGTGGAAACGGAGGTGGTATACTGTGATTTCATCGAATCTCTCTAGGGGAGGATATGCTCAGTTGCATTTCTTCTCCTTGCCTAGGTTCTTCAACAGTTTTGGCATAGGCCGATCAACCTCTTTCCACTTCTCGTGGTGATTATGGCCTTAACCTCATCCATTCCCGACCATGTGGGATGATCCTACCTCATGAATTCCTTTAGATTTGGGTAACCCTCAGGATGGAAACCTTCCACCCTTCAGACTTTTAGGAACTGCTTGATCTTGGTGATTGAATACCGAGGTTATCAATTTTCTCGGTTGAGATTGCTCAAGCCCATCTATTCTCTTATTCAATGTACTTTCTACATTATCAACTTTCACGCTGCGCATTAATTCCTTTTGTTCCTCAACAAAGTCGCCCCACCACCTTACTCAAATTCAATATGGCCTTGCTCTACCGGAGAAGAGCATGGTGGTTGTCAGGATCGTGAGGGGAAACTAAACCGGTGGCTCATTCCTCGGTGGTACATAAAGGCGGGGTTTGGTCTCCATATGTTTAGTGGTGATTCCTCCACTGGGATTTCAAATGCTATTCCATAAGGAGCATTTGGTTGTTTGGGGCTTGAATTCGGTCCTACAAGCAGGTGCACATTCGACGATCAAATCCTTCACTCCAGGGCTCATGGAACACGTTCCATCGGGTGTGTCGATTGGAAATTGTGCAGGATCAGGGGTTGCGCAGCTAGCTGTCGCCACGCATGCACCTCTCGGGAGCCGCTTTGCCTTCAAGCTCCTCTACCTTCCCGGCTAGGGTGGAAATCCCAAATTTCATTTCTATGTCTGTGCAAGCATACATCCCACCCCTTCGTCAGATCGGTGGTTTCATCCTATCCGCTTCTCTGTGGTTAAGCTCATCCCAACCCCAGTTTCACCACGTAATTTAAGAAATCCATGGCTTCATCAGATGTTTGCTTAAAAGTCTCCCACACATGGTTTCTGGGGAGCTGTCTCATGGCGTGAGACATACCACCATAGAAGTGGTTCACCAACATCCGATGTGTCAAACCCATGGTGTGGACATGCACCGATGGTTTCCATAAATCTCTCCCAACACCGGTAAAATCTCTCACCATCCCGAAATGCAAAGCATAGGATTTGTCTTTTTCAAATTACAGTCTTATGAGTACCAAAACTTCTTCAGAATTCAGCTTGGTACTGTGCCAATTTCTATGGTTCTAGCCTCAATGAGTCGAGCCATATCTCGCCTTTGTCCTTTAGAGTCAATGGAAATGCTCTTTAGCTTCAGCAAATCCATGTCCATCATAGTTCTCAAGGTAGTAAACCTCCTCAAAATCCCTAATATGAGCGTATGGATTTTCATTTTCCATACCATGATATGTGGGCGTAGGTACTAAATATGGCCTCATCAAGTACATCATCACAGGAGGAATGATACAGATAAGAATTAACTCTAGAGGCGGATGTGATCCCTCATGGTTCTATATGCATTTGGATTCATAGGGGTTCCCGGTCTAATTTTGTCGTTCTCGTACGGGATCCATGGCATCGCCTTGCAATAATCGACTTCACTAGCCAGGTCAAGCTGTGCAATTTCGATCCTATATAAATCTACCTGATGTGTCTCTATCCCACTGTTGCATACACAGTTGTTACACACTTATAGAGACAACAAAGAGCAACAAACAACCTGCAAAAAGATTAAAATTAACTAACAACAATAAAAAACTGACCGAATGAAAACTGAATCGAAACAAAGGCAAAGACGCAAAGTGAAGCAACCGCGCCTCGCGAATCGTGAGTTGCTGCAAAAAGAGGGTAAAAGGTTACTCCTTCACTCTTGTGATGTGGATCACAAGTACTCTTCAACTTACCACTTGTAGTTTACACCATCCCTAACGGCGCCATTTGATTCGCGGGCCACGTAGGGCCGAGCCGAATCACCAACATTTATATACCTAGTTCTCCTGCACGTCGTAGTCAAGCTACCGCAGATAGCGGTCTAGTATCGAACACGGATGGGCTTTCCTAAAATGGTTTGCATTAGGCATGAAGGTAAGGTTTTCTATTTGGACTTTTGATTTGTGTCAAAAGTCAGAAATGGTTTAAAACTGAAATTGCAAAAACTGGAAATTTCTAGAAAAACTAGAAGTTAAAATGAAGAAATTTACTTTGAAGATTCAGTCACTAACTGGTAAGCTAGGCAAACACATGTCCTCGTGTTTTATCCTCCTATTCGAGTCAACACAGATGCGCTTATGGCCCCTTTTGTTTAAAACCCTAACATTCCTTTATTTATTTATCTAAGGCTAGTAAAGACCATCTAAAGAATCACAAGGCATCTCTCACCCGAGCACCGAACCCTAAAGTATGGAGATTGTCGAAAACACAAAAAGTCAATGTTATTTAACCCTAATTCAAGAACCCTAACATGTAAATATTATCTCGTAGGCTCGCAAAGACCATCTAAAGAACAACATCTAAAGCATGGAGAGTATTGCCAAGACAATAACATCCTACAAGCATGCGAACCGAATTTTGGAAAATGTAAGGGCCATAAATACACTACCCGTGACTTTTAGTACAAGAGGACAACATGCTTAACCCCACCACTGCTCAGCTTCCTTCCTTCAAAAGCAGAAGGAGGTTAGCTCAAGCATCTCTTGAGTTTTCATCCTCAAGAGGTGTGTTTGGCACCTGAATGAAAGAAAGAAGCAGAGAAAGAAGAGAGAAATAAATATATATAAGAGAAAATAAAATAAACTAGTACAAAACTTATTTTATGAAAAGAAAACTATGCAAATCAAAATTTTGTATTCATTTCCTCCACTTCTTATAAAATATAGATAGGGTATTTATGGCCTCTGGTATGAATTAATAAAACTTTACACCAAAGGCGAGGACAACGGGTAACAAACTATCATGTCTCAGCATTAATGGTTAAAGATGACAGGCACCTGGGAAATTTCCTCGCTAATAGGATGAATTCGCCAATTAGCTAATTTGTAAGGGTTAGCTAATTTGGCAAGTGTAGCGAAATTGAAATTTCGCAAGGGTACTTTCGCTTATTAGCTATTTAAGCTTAGCTAAATCTTTTTGTGAGAAGGAACCCATAATTTCGCTTAATAACAAAGGTTAGTGAAATGGGATTTGGCTTGGCTTAAATCATCATTTTCGCTAGGCTTGCGAACAAGTTGCGAAATTCGCTTAACTTGCGAACTGATTGCGAATGTGTTGCGAAATTCGCTAGGGTTGCGAATTGTTTATAATCAGCCAAGTAAAACTTCGCTATTGCTTCTTTCTACGCCTCATCCTCGTCTTCAACGCATCTCTGCTTCTTCTATTTTTCCTTTGTTTTCCATCGATTTTTGGGCTTGCTTGATGGTCGAGACTAAATTTCGACCATGATTGATCATTCGCATTGAGGTTGAAGTTCAAATGTGTACAAAAGTCTACAAAAACAACCAAACACCTTCTCAAATTGACATAAGTGTTACTAAGATGACTTGAACACTTCAATCGATATATGACATGACACGATCAAAGTACTCAAACCTATCTAATATAGGGTTCAAAATGTACTTTTACTAATTAATCACATGCTCCTGCCCTATGTCAAAAATATAGTCGTCGTATCGTGACTCGTACTTAGAGCGCTGAGCTGAGCCCATTCCAAATCTTCCCCCTTTCGCACGTTTTTTCTTCTTATTTTCTTCTTTTCATTTTGTTCTACTCACTGCAAGATCACAATATATATATATATATATATATATATATATATATAGCAGAGTATATATACAGTATATATATATATATATATATATATATATATATATATATATATATATATATATATATTCACATCTTCAGTAGAACCAAAAATATTTATTTTAAATATTTTTTTTTCCTGTTTTACACACTGTAAAACCTCAGAAAAATTCCTCAACACATTTTTTTTTTATTCCTTCAGTAGCCTTCCTTGCTACTCCCAAAGATGCAGTAGCTTGAACATTGCCATTTATACAACTCAAAAATTTTAAGAGTTTAATTTTAACCCTTTTTCTTATGCAAAAACTGGAATAATTTTCCAAAATTTCACAAAACCGATCTGTTAATGTTCAAAATTGGAGCTACTGTCTAGAATTTTCTTGGACCACTCTTTCCAAAATTCTTCAAACAACTTGTTCTCAAACTAAACCCTAGTGTTCAACATTTTCCTATGTGCTATTTACCAAGCATACAAGCACACAATACATACAACACACAATCCAATCACACATCACATTTAATTCATCAAATGCACAAAGGATGCATGATCTAACCAAGCTCACCAAGTTCTAAACCAGATAATTCCAACTTTACCGATACTAAGCTATAACTTAGTATCCAACATCGAGCTATACCAAGTTGTGATGTTCTTATACCTTTGGACCATGGCCTAAGCCTAAGTCCCTCAAGCCCTAGGTATTCAGATACCCCAAGTTATGATACTGCTCGACACTCCATTTCCAAGCATTCGCTTCTGACAACCCGGGCCGCCTGGGCCGAATAGCCAGGGATGCTGCAACCCGACACCACTATGAAAATCGGGGCAGAGTCTCCCTTGTGCGGAAGCTCACCCAAGATACAATAACCTCGGTCTTAACACCAACAACGACCACACTCGGTCCAATGTAGGAGTAAAATGGCCACTTAGCCCATGCATCACTCACAAAATACATATCAACTATATAACAATAGTTCAAGAGTTATTATAATATTCTTAACCAAAACATATATCAAAATTGGGAGTTTTAATACATGTTATACAATGAAATACTAAAGCCACAATCCGGCTTTCTTCTTCTAAACGCCGCCTAAAGGGAGTTTAAAACTCTACTCTAGTGAGCTTTTAAACGCGGCCCTAGTGAGCTGCACTTTACACTCTCCGCACTAAATGATCCCTCGACAAGTACGAAGAATGCCAAGAGCGATAATTTCGCACGCTACTCCCCACCTAAGTGCACATGTCATGGTAAACAATCACACTCAAACAAATATATGATCTTACTTGAATGTCTACATGCCCAAACCCATGTCTCGAGTCCTCACCGACTCCCTCACACATGCCTAAGCCAAATGCGAGAAAAACATCATTTTCATTTCTCTCATGCTATGCACTCACACCTAAATTTCTAGGTTGCCCCGATGCATATGAAATGCATTATGCCATTTCCAAACCACACATGTCAATATATCAATTATGTATATATTAACAAAATTTACATACATAGCACATGTTATTTAATTCACACCAATAACATCAAAATTAGCTCACTTGAGCTAATTACAATTCATTTCCAATGGCTTACACACATTTATATTTTTATATAATTTCATATCATGTTAACACATTTAATTATATGCCTTAACAATTTCTTTCACACAATTCATGTCATTCAAATGACAACAATAACACCAAAATTAGCTCACATGGACTAATTAACCAATCAAGCAATTCACTTTGAATCACCCAAACCACACAAAATCACACAACAAAATCACGTGAATGCTGAAACCCTGGCCTAAGAATGTTCACCTAGCACAATAGTGATTTTGATCCGCCGGCTCAAATGTTTCGAGATCAACCACTACTAAGTCAAGCCTCATAATATCCCTAACCATTCATATGGCTCTTAGACAAAGAATAATACAAGTAGGAGAGGACCCCTACCTCTTGGAGTTGTTAGAACTCCACCAAATCTATGATCCACGCATAGCCCTCGCCAGATCGACTTTGGCTTCGCTTCAATGAACTGATGGTCCGAATACCAGAATCTGTAGATAAGTCACTACTTCTCTAAAATCAGATCTCAGCCTTCATCGCATGTTTTTGTGTTCAATGGAGAAGAAGACTATTCATTTTTGTCTTATACTCATTTAACTTTCCAATAATTCCATCTATGTCCCTTTTCATTTAACTATTTGACACATGGCGTAATCTAAGCCATTAATTTCCATCATCTCTCTAATCATGCAACATGTGTCACATGAGTACATGTAGTAGGTGACTTTTTTCACATCACATGTCTCTCATAAGTTGTTTTACAAGACTTAATAATCTAAGACCCGAAACGTGAAATTTCGATCGTTTCGGGAATTCGACGAAATTCGACATGGCTAGATTTCAGAAGACGATTCCAACTGGAAACTGCTTCGTCATTCGAGATCTAGAAAAATTTTGGATTTTGACCGAAATTACAATTTTACCATTTTTCAGAAAATTAGATTTTATCGGGGTTTCACATGAGCTCCTGAGCTACATGGCTTCGTGACTACTCACAAATTTCCTCGAGCGCTTATGCCTAATCTAAGCTACCGCTCCCGAAAGCATGGCTGCGGGCTACTTGGGCCTTTGAGCCATTCTACCTTTTAAGTAATTAAGCTCTGAAAAACTGAGCTGCTTGGGCTCCTGAGGCATGGCCTCGTGGCTACTGCCTTCCTGCAGCGCTTATGCTCTATAATTCCAGCTACCAGCTCCGGTGGATACTCTACGGCCATTCCGCCTTGAGCACAATTAAGCCTCAAAATTGAGCTGTCAGTTCCCGGAGCGCCACATGGCTCCATGGCTACTTTAGCCTTCCCTTAAGCAACAGGCTCTATAATATGAGCTATCGGGCCTCGAACTACATGGCCCGTGGCTACTGGGCCTTCCTGGTAGTTATGCCTGTGAACTGAAGCACCGGGCTCCCGAGCCATGGCCTGCAGGGCTACTGGGCCTCTTTAAGCATTTATGCTTTGTAATCTGAGCTACTAGACTCATGAGCTACATGGCTCTGTGGCTACTCGGCCTTCTAGCCTATTCTGCATTTTTAAGCAATTAAGCTCAAAACTGAGTCAGCTGGGCCCCGAAATACATGGCTCCATGGTTACTTTTGACCTTCGGGTCACAGTTCTTTATGAACCGTTTTTTGCTTGACTCTTTCGTCTTCCTTCCCTTTTGGAAAGCCTCGTCAGCTTTAATGCGTCTATGGAGAACTAGGACTGGATTGCGGTTGTTCCTTAGCTATGCCCATTGATGGAACTGTGCTAGGGAACGTATTCGAAGGGGGCGGTGTGCCTAAAGGAAAACTTTTAAGTCCCGCTCTCGGTCTCTTTTTTTCTTTCTTCGCTCTTTCTTTCTTTTTCTTTCCCTTTCTCCTTCTCTTCTTTCCCTTTCGTGGTTTTTGCCTTGACTGTGGTGTCAATGATGTAAAGAATGGTTTTGCTAATTGTAATTTTTGAGATGGAAAGAAAGATTTTGTAATCCTCTGAGGCGATTGTAACTTCCTTGCAATGAAATTTTGTATTTGTGTTATGTGACTTTTTTAGAGCTTCTACTAACCGAGCTCCTTGCTCTCTCTTTTCTTTTCTTTTCCTTGTGGGTTTTTTCTTTATGAGGAGTAGAGAACTGTTTGTTTTGCTTGTCTTTGAGGTACTAGGACAGGCTTCGTTGAATGTAATTTCAGATTTAATCAGAACTCCTTCATAAAGAACACCCTGTAAAACATGCGCTATTTACGCCCAAACCTTTATGAGCCGAGCTCCTTGCTTTATCATTATAATCTTACTTTTTGATCCATCACAATTTTAATCAGCCTAAAAATGAACATAGAGACTGTTATTTAAAATCAAAACGTTGGATTCTTTACTAAAGACTACATTCCAAGGTCTTTCTGGTAGAACCGTTTTAGGTGTTCTGCGTTCCATGAGTGGGGTAGGGTCTTTCCTTCTTCTGTTTGGAGTTCGTAGTTGCCAAGTCGGATTATGCGGGATACGATGTAGGGCCCTTCCCAATTAGGTCCCAGCTTCCAATGTGTGTATTTCACGCGTGCTTTTAACCAGCGCCAGACTTGTAACTCCTAGGCTTCAAATCTCTTTGGTCATAGTATCTTGCTATTTTTCTATGATAGTCCTCAATACGCTTTAAGACCTGCTCACACTTTTCTTCTAGGAGATCTAGGTTTAGGCGAATAACCTCTTCGTTGTGTTCGGTGCTTGCGAATTCAATCCTTGATGACTTTAATTCGACCTCGACATGAGCTACTGCTTCGGTGCTAAAGGCCAGAGCGAATGGGGTTTCCCGAGTTGCTGACTTGCGCGTAGTTTTGTGTGCCCATAACACTTCGGGGAGGTACTCTACCCATTTTCCTTTTAGATCTTCCAATTTAGTCTTCAACGCTGCCTTGAGAGTCCTTATAATGACCTCTGCTTGCCCATCGACCGCGATGAGCCGGGATGAGTAGTAGTTCTGATTCCGAGCTCTACGCAAATCCCCTCGAACTTAGGATTGTCGAACCGTTGCAGACACGCACAAAGTGACCTCGGGATCCCGAACCTCGCATATTACAACGCCATACGAAGTCGCAGCACCTTATGTTCCGCGGATTATTGCTAAGGGTCTCTGGCCACCATTTGGCAAAATAGTCCACGACCACAATGATAATTTGCATTAACCCTTCCAATGGGTAAAGGGTCCCAATATGTCTAGCCCCCATGTCAAAAGCCCAGGGGCTTCAGATCGACGTCGCGGCCGTATGGGAGATGATCTCTGCATGCTCCCGACAGTTTTGCATTTTCGACCGCTTCGCTGGGCCGCTGAGCACAAGCGCCGCAGTACCTCGCCGGTTTTTCCCCGCTAAGGTCAGCCTGGTGTGCTGCTACAGATGCCTTCTCTGTACCTCCCGAGTATATAATCATGCTTTCTTCCCTACGCACTTAAGAATGGGCGAGAAGCCTGCTTATAAAAGGTCTCGATGAACAAAGTGAATCTACCGACCTTAAGTGAGTTTCGATGCCTCGATCGCTTAGCAATGTTCCTTCCACCAAGTAATCCCATATGGGGTCCATCCAGATCGGTTCGGACATCGCAGGGGAGACTTCTCCGTTATCGATGCTGCATACGAGGGTTCCGGGAGGTGTCTAATAGGGGTACTACCGCCTGTGTCTTCTTGTGAGGTCAGCCGCGCTTTGCTAAGGCACGCCTGGGAATCTGGTACATGTTTGACCTAAACTCGTATAAACTTTTTAAACAACTCTCGCACCTTCTTGAGGTACAAGATCATCTTCTCACCTTTGGCTTCGTATGAGTCTTCTATCTGCTTTACTACCACTGAGTCGCTTAATTCCGCTTGATCACTTCCATGGAGGCGAGGTTGCTTCTACTATGACCGCTTCATTCTACTTGTTACTGAGGCTTAAAAGCCGAATCTGAGGGCGTATTCCACATCTATCATGTCTAGAGAGGTCAGGATCATACCTGCACCGCCCGCACGCCCCCGTCCACGTATAACCTCCGGGCCGTGAGGCCTGCCGCCGAGTAGCCCGCAGCTCCGATGGGGTGAATTCCATGATGAAATTTGCCAAGACTTGCCCTTTATTACCGGGCCCCGTTTGTGGCATGATGTCGAACTCACTCACTCTATAGCCTACTTTATCGCCTTCCACAGGTTTCGGTTTATGCGATTTGTTTCCATCGGATATTCGCTTGGGACTTCATGGTATGAGCTTCGAAATAAGGTCGAGTTTTCTCGATGTAGCTACCAACGCTAGGATCGCCTTTCTTCCATCTGATACATCTCCTCCGCCTCCTCCTCTGTGAGCTCGATTGCAATAGTAGATCTGATGTTGCACCCTATCCTGCTATCCGACTGCATGCATTAGCTGAAAAGTCCAAAACGACTGCAGAGTGCGGAGTTCTCCCTCGAAAGGGCTTACTAGAACGGGGGGAGAACTCAGGTAGGTTTTGAGTGTCGTGAATGCCTCCTTGTAGTGTGCATCCCATTGGAAGGCCTTTTTCGTGAACTTAAAATAAATGGCACATTTATTGCTTTTACCTAAGACACGGCTGCTTAGCACACATCTATTCTTCCCGCCAGTTAACGTCCTTAATGTTTAAAGGTGGCAACACATCGTTACGACCTTTATCTCAGCATTTGTTTCTATCTCTGCTATTGACTCATAAAACCTAAGAACTTCCTCGCGAGACTCAAGGCGACGGGCTGGGTTTAACTTCATATTGTATTTTTTAGACTCGAATGCCCTGGGCCAAGTCGGTTATGGTGCCTCGCCTTCTAGATCGATTTTTACCAACATGTCATCTATATATACTCCATAGATGCTCAAATTTGCTTTTGGAACATCTGTTCACTAACCTTGGTAGGTGGCTCCGTCTTCAAATCAAGGCATCACTGACAATGCAGGTTCCTTGCCCAATGACAAATGAGGTCTTCTGGTCGCCTGATCCATAATTCCGATCCGACAGCTAGAGACTGGCCCATGGTGAAGCTGAGGAGCTCGTGACCAGCAATGGCGCCCACTATGAGGTCAATCCGAGGTAGAGGGAAGCTATCTTTTAGGCATACCCCATTGATATATGTGAAATCGATGCAAAGCCGCCACTTGTCGTTTTTTGATTCCAGAATAACGTCACTAACCACTCGTGATACTTCACTTTTTATTGCATTTGGCACTCGAGGGAGCTTGCTCGACCCTTCATTAATCGCCTTTTGTCTCTCCTCGGGCAAACTCCTTCGCTTGACCCGCTTTAAAGGATGGACAAGACGCTAAATTTACGGGTGATCACTGTCGGCCGATTCCGCCCCATGTCTTCCTTCTTCCAGCGAATACTCCATGTTCTCGCTGTAAAACTGAGACGAGAGGGCTTTTGATGTCTTCAACTAGCTTAGATCCTACATAGACGAGGTGTTATGGTTAGTTGCCAAGCTGTACAGGCTCTAGTTCTTCTGAGGGCATAGGTCGGGTGCTTACCTCATCTCGCATGTCGAGCTCGTCCATATAGATGTTGTCAACCGTTTTTTGCTTCATTGAAGCTGAGTAACACCCGCTATGCTGGTTTCGACCATTCCTACCCATTGGCAAATAAATTTGATAACCATGTGATAGGCGGAGGGGATGACCCTTATGGTATTGAGAGAGGGTCTACCCAGTAACATGTTGTAGGCTAATGGGGCATATATTATGAGAGAAATTTTACTGTTGTTGTAGCTTGGCATGGGGGGTGTCCCAAAGTGAGCATTAGATATATCGACCACAGGGGCAACACTCTTTCTCTAAAGAACCCACATAAGCAGGCGTTGACTGGCTCTAACTTCTCCCTTCCAATGCCCATTGTGAAACATCGAGAAAATCTAATTTTTTGAAAAATGGCAAAATGGTAATTTCTTGGCCAAAAAAATAAAAATTCTAGATCTTGATGATGAAACCGACTTCACCATTGAATCGCTCGTGAAACATACCACACGTCAAATTCGTCGACTCGAGACAACCGGGGACTTGTACGCTTCGAGGCAAACGAGCGTAGCTACGGATACCTATGAGCCTGGGCCGATACCCGACACATTTCGAAGTAGATCATAGCGTGCTGCAGGTCAAGTGCAGTAATGAGTCAACTCAAATTAAGTGTGCCCATGACATGTGGCACTCCTAATTATACGGAAATCTAAAGTCAAGTTGATTAAATGCATAAGGTAACTTCAATCCACTGTAACTTGACAAGTGGCGCGAGGACAAAAGAGAAATAAAATAAAAAGAAAAAGAGCTTTCTTTCCATTTTTTGTTGAATCGTGAGCGAGAGGGAGACATATTTTGAAAATGGAAGGTTTTGCAGAGAGAAAGTGCAACTTCTCTCTAGATTTCCGCCGACCGCCTTCTGCCTCGCAATACAAAGTCAGTTTCACGACAAGAGCTACGCTGCGGCATCGGGTTTTGTGGAGTTTTGACAACTCCAAGAGGTGTAGGCCTTCCTACTCTGCTATTTTCGCTTTAAGAGCCTTGTAAAATGGCTCGTTGATTTTCGAGGTCATGAGTGGTCAGTTGACGGCCCCGAAATTCAGGATTGAAAATGTCGGAATTCTGTAGACACGTTTGCATGTACCCATGGACTGCTTCAGGTGGCTTATGTTATAATTTATAAATAAAATTGTGGTTTTGTTGTTGTTTGCTATGAAATGGCTTAAGGGTTTTCAGTTCCACAAAGTGGAACCAATGCTTCGTGAGAGTATACCTACGGACAACCCATCGCTTCGCTTAGTGGATCGTTAAAAACAATCCCGGTTTGCTTGATTGGACCGAAAATGTACATTTGTTTTTGCATGAAATTGCTTAAAATGAATGGCTTGAGATATGGGTGGAAATAAATTGTTAATGCATATAATTAAACGTGTTAACATGTTGTTGAATTATCTAAAAATATAATTGTGTGTGAGCCATTGGAATTGAATTGTTGATTAGCCCAAGTGAGCTAATTCGGATGTTATTGCTATGAATTGAATAATATGATGCATGTGGGTTAAAATTTTGTTAATATATGCATGTAAAATATATTAACATGAATTGTTTGAAATGACATAATGCATTCCCTATGCACCGGGGCACCCTATAATGGTAGGTGTGAGTTTAATGACATGCAGAGAAATTAAAAAGGAAAATGGCTGTGAAAGGAATTTATATGGAAGATTTTCCTGAATTAGGTTTGAGATTGTCCTAACAATTCACGCTGAGGAGCTCCAAGAATTGCTTCTAGAGTTATCCAACAAATTCGCCTCGGAGGGTAGTCCAATATATTTACCGAAACTTGGTATGATGTTTTCAAGAACAAAAACCTTTTGTTTTTAAAACTATATTTTTCTCACATTTGGCTTAGGCATGCGTGAGGGAGTCAATGAGGGCTCGAGAAGTGGGAAAGAGTGAGTCACATTCTCATCCATTTCATGTAGACATTTGAGTAGGAACATATATGTTTTGCTTGAATGTTTGGTTTTCCGTTGCATGAGCACTTAGGTGGAGAGTAACCCATGTAGGATAATTCTACTACTGGCATCATTTACCCTTCGGCCGAGGAAACATTATTTCAAAGTGTGGAGAAACGGAAGACGGCCATTAGAGGCCATGAGAAGAAATGATTGTGGCTTTGATATGAAAGTTGTAAAACATGTATTAGAATTATAAATTTAATATATGTTCAGGTTAAGAGCGATGTAATAAGTCTCTCGAATCCACGTAATATAGTTGGTTAAATTTTGGTGAGTATTGATGTATGGGCCAAAGTTGCCATTTTTACTATGTACGGGTTCTGCGACATGAGACACAAGTTTTTGCGGGTCGACGTTATTATCAACTGACCCTCGATTTGGGGCGCTACACCCATTTTGTCTAAAGCCAATGCGAATATGATGTCTGGCCGAGCTTCCGTTGTCGATGTGCGACCTGTGGATCGCTTTATCGCTACTACGACCTTTATTACAAGTGGATCGCCATGGGGATGCTGGGGCGTACCTTCATGCCTGAGTCCGAAGGTTATGGTAGTATCTAGCCGAGGAAATTTTGGATAGCGCTTGCACTTCTAATGTTTCGACCCGATGTCAAGCAGTGGGCCTTCCGGCCGAATAACTCTCCTCCTCCTGCAAACCCTCCAGAGATCACGTGGATTTCTCCCAAAGGCTATTGGCATGAGTCAGTCACGACGAGGTGGTGGTGGCTGGACTTGTCTTTGCCTTCCGAGGCCACCTAACGACGAAGATGTCCGTGACGGACGTATTCAATCTCTCTCCTTAGTTGATGCGCCACTATTGGTAATCCATGATCCCCGTGGAACTCCACAAAGATTTGCATTGTCTCTTTTGCTAGGTTCGACTTTATCCTGAGACGTGCACACCTCATACATTTTTGCAAGGCTGCACTTCACGTGATGACCCGTGACACCGAGGTCAGCGGCACGCCGAGGTGAATATCGTTGCTGCACTGTGCTGAGGTGGTCCTGTGTGATATCCGTTCCCCGTCTGGGACCGCCGTTTTCTCCGCTCCTCCTGGGATTTGTCCCATTCCTTCCTCCTGTGTGGCTACGGCCCCGTTCACGCCCATGCTCTTTTCCCTTTTAGTAGAAGAGCCCTTTGCTTAGATAAGAGTGGTTTCTTCACCGCTGATATATTTCTATCCGTTTGCCAGCACACTCGCATGCTCGTCTCGAGGGTTCTTCAGATAGAGAACATTAGGTCTTTCGACTACACCCTTAGCCCTACAATGAAAGTGGTAATGGTAAACTTTTCGTTGGGAATATCCACCTTTAATGACTATGTGTTGAATCTTTAGACATATGACCCGCCTCCCGCGAGCTCATGACGGTCGGCGATAACTCGCCCTATACGCCCCCGTCCATAAAGTCGAGACGAATCACGAAAAGTTCTCGCTAATAATGAGATGGAAAGACACAGAAATCGTTAAACCAGCCAATGTCACCTTTAGCGTGACAGTGAAGGCTCAGACCGTGACGGGATCTTGATATTCGTATGTTCTATCCGTTCTTATATGCATCGGTGCGATCAATGGGGTCTTTCGTCATCAATGTTTCGATTTGTGGCATTTGGAATTTTGGCCGGAAGAGGGAAGGCAAAGACCTCGACTATGAACTGATCCGGGCCTTTGTCAGACTAGGGCGACCATCAGACCTGGAGTCGACTCCTTTACCGCTTCCTTCATGTGGCTTAGCCTTGTTAGATGTCCCTAAACCTCTGCTCCCATGACCGCTCCACTGTTTCCTGCTGATAAGAGATGGGTCCATCGCTTCTGTTGTCCTTACCATGCCTCTCCTCACATGATTCTCTCGTGGGGTTTGTACGCTCCCCGCTGCACTGGGCTCCTTCTCCATATGCTCTCGATGGAGGGCCGAGGTGTTGGGTCGCTCTTCTGCAATGGGGTTTCGCCTTCTTAAGCATGTCGCCTCCTCGCGCTGCTTGCCTAAGGAGTCGCCTAACTCTCTGAAGAACGCCGGTTTATGATGATGAGCGCCCCATCTTGCTCCAGACATGCAGTTTCTAGTGTGTCTCCTGGAGGCTCGCTATCTATGCCGCCTCACTAGTCTCTTCAGATCAGGATTGACGCGACTCTTGCTTGTGTTCCGAGTCGATACCATCAGTCACTGAGAGATCAGCTTTATTTGTAAAGGAAGTGTTGTTCCCACATACGACACCAAACTGATGATGTTTTTTCAACTAGAACCGGGCCGGCTGCCGGAATTGCCGGGCCGGGTCTGGCTGACCTCGGTGTCAGTCTCCGCAAAAATAATAAACAAAAAGTGATCGCGATCGCCCGTTGCCTCCGATGCCTAAGCCGCTCTTTCGTGGAAAGAAGATCAACTCGCTAGTGGAATGAATTTCTTGCACGCATCTTCAATCGACGCGACCAGATGCAGGCAGCGATCGCGATAACTTTCCTAATCGATAATGATACATAACGATAACTTTCCTCGGTTTACCGATACGATATTTCTCCCATCAGGTAGAGATATTTTATTTTCTTATCATTAACCGATTAATAAGGATAATTGACGGGCAATTATCGAAATATCATTCTTCATAATCGAGGAAATTCGAAAGATTTTCCTTTAATACTGACTTTCGGGGCTGATTATATTACCAACCTTTGAAGGTGAATCGGGGGTCTCTGCCAGTGGCCTCTGCCTGGGGGATATCGTCAAGGGCCGAGCACTGGTACGGGCCTGCTCCTTAATCTCCTCTTAAGCATGACATTTGGGTTCATGTTCTGGGTCTGCACGCCTATTATTTTAAACCCGATCAATTAGATTTGACAACGTTGGTGAGTTTACCTCCTAATAATTTTTGATAATTATATTATGTTATAAAAAATAAGAACACGTTTGGTTCTCAAAATATTTTTGTTTTTTGAAAAACACAAATAACGCAAAAAACATAAAATTCAGATCACAATCACAATGTAAAACACAAAATAACGTTAAAAAAAACTGCTATCAATAACATGTTTCAAAACAGAATCAAGCAAACTCCCTATGACTTCATTTGGAACCGGAAAACTACAAATAAAATGTATATGAATCAAAGGAAAGAAGAGTATATTTGAAGGAAAATAAAAAGTTGGTTTAAGCACAATAAATTAATTATATATGTTTATTCAAACTAATTTTATTTGTTTATATATTTTATATAAGGACAAAGAAATTTAAAAAATATAAAATTTTGATTATATTTGATTTTTTTTTTCTTACATTTTCCACGGTGAAACAAATAATGAGAAAACCATTTTCCTGAGTATTTTGTTCTTAATACTTTTCAGGTTCCAAATAGAGTTGATAATTTGAGCCTGCCCCACCCAGAATTAGGACCAACTGGACTATTATTTTATTGGTTTAACAAAACCAGGTCAAATTTGGTCCAACCCGATTTGGGCATGCCCTCGCCACCAATGTACTTTATAAGCATAATTCCAGATCGACCGCAGCTAGCCGGCCCAATTCGAACTAAACTAGGTCAAATTTGAGCATACCCCACTCGGAATTAGGACCTATTGGACTATTATTTTATTGGATCATCACATAAAAACCAGTCAACGGTCCAACCCGCATCAGGATTTGTACTCACCCAAAATTACCACTTATAAAGAACAGACGACTACAGTTAGCTCGACTCCACCCGAACTAAAAACTGTGTCAGCTATTTTATTGACTTGAAAATCGTTTCGCTTGTCGGTCTGAATTCAATTCTAGTTCCAAACGAAGCCTATAGCAATTTTATATAAATCATTATTCAAAAACTGTTGATTTACATTTTATTATCATAAATTATTTTCAAAAACAAAAACAATATCTCAGATTTAATTTTTAATTTTTATTTTTCTTAATTTATTTTCTTTATACTTTTCCTCCCATTCCCAAACACCCCCTCTCACATATTCCCTCAAAATTTTCAGAACCAAACAGACTCACTCGAACAAGCTGAAAATCGAGAGGGAGATGGAGGAAACACTGTACCAGCATCTGCACAAGCTATCAGGCACAAATTCAGAGAACGCCATTGAAGAAATCCTTGGAATCCTTTGGGAAACCAGGAAAACCGGACTCTCAACTCAACAAAAATCCCACCTCCAGTCCCTTCTCAGTCTTCCATCGCTTGGAACAAGGGACCCAGTAAAATCCCAAATCCCTTTTTCTCTGTTTTTGTACTTATTAATTGTTTTGGTATGTTTGGTTGCCGAGAAAATGTAAGAAAGAGAATCGAAAACCAAAATTTTGATTGTTGGGGAAGGATCAACAGGCTGAACCTGTGGAATCCCAGTCCCCATTTTCTTTATTTTTGTTTCATTTTTCTTCTTCTGCCAATAGGAAGAAATAAACTGTGAACTTTAAGTTTTCATCATAATATCTTTTTCTGATTGAGGGTTTTGCTTATTCTTAAGAGCAAACATTGATTTGTTTTTCAATTTTAAAAGCAACAAATAGGGTTAGTTTTACTCACCTGTGGTTTGGGCTAAATATATATTTATCCACAGCTAAATTTGAAATTATGTGGAATGCTTCTGTTACTTTAAGTTGAAGGGGAGGAGAGTAAAATTAATTTATTCAAAATTCCGCCGAAGTGAGTGAAATTAAACTGCCAAAGTAAAAATAAAGAAGTTCTTCCAAAATGCTAACAAAGATGGTCAGCTTTCTTTCATTTCTATGGTGATTTGTTTATTGGGTCTGGTTCTACTTTGATGTTAGTTCTTGATTTGACGTTTTTGAAGTTTCTGATAAAAAAAAGATGTTACAGAAGTTACTATGTGCACATCCCATGTAGAAAAACTTTATAGCATTATATAAGTATGGACTCCTTTTAACCTGGTAGACGCGTTTCAAAGCCGTGATGGCTTTTTGGACCCAAAGCGAACAATATCTACATGTTTGGGTTGGGTCATTACACTATGTTATGCAGAGATGATATTGTATTGGTTTAGTAAAACGAGGTTTAGTATAATGAAGTTGGTGTTAACTATGCTTTGCATTTTGAACTAGAATTTTAATTTTAGGAGCAAATTTTGCTTTGAGCTTTTGCCTTCCAAGTTTCAAAATAAAAAAGAAGCGATTGTAGATTGCTTACTGTTATAGCATATATATACTTTATATATGAGGTTGTAACCTATTAGGAAACTTGTCTTATAGAGTTGTAATCTATTAGGAAGGTTAGATTGACTTTTGCATATATATATTCACAATGAATCAATGAAAAAACACAAGGAATTATTTCCTCCCATTATTTCTTTCTGCGCCTACATGGTATTGTGAGCCCATAGGGCTGGATTGAGAAGAGTCTCAGATAGCTTTCTAGATTTGCCTTTAGAGAACACAAAATGAGGTAATGTGAGGGGTGTTTGAAACACCCATTCGAGGGCATGTAGTTTACACGCAGACATAGAACGAGCGTCTAGACGATGAAATAGCCACTAAGTTCCGGTGGCCTGAATTCCTAGCATGATGCTCACGCACCAATTTTGTGTTTCTGCATTGTGCTGCATGCTCCGCGTGTAGAGAGTTCGATCTCCTTTCGGTGAACACTATGTGGGTTTTTCTAAGAATAGAACTCCTGCTCTCGATCTGGTTCAAGGTGTTCTTCTCGCTCCCACTTCTTGTCTGACTTCATAACGAGTAGTTCGCATTCTTCAAGATAAGAAGCTTCGCTCGCCTCGCGGTCCCAGTGATGTCTAAAATCACGGAGGACAAACTGACTGGTCCCAATTACTCGAATTGGAGTAAAACAACCCGCCTACTTACTATTTTATATTCTGTATACTAAATATCTCGATAAGGACCCTCATACGGATGATTCAAAACCTGGCCATTGAGGATGATGCCCGCCTCTTTCCTACAAATTGTGAATTCCATCATGATAAAGTGTCACCATTAATCACTGTGAGTATGTTAAGGAACTAATGGAATATTTGGAATTTGTGTATTCTGGCAAAGGGAATATTTCTCGCATATTCGATGTATGTAAAGCCTTTTATCGCATTGAGAAACAAGATCAGTCCCTCACAGAACTCTTTATGGACTATAAGAAGACATATGAAGAACCGAATACACTACTACCATTTAGTCCAGATGTTAAGGTTCAGCAGGCTCAACGGGAAAAGAGGGCAGTGATGGGTTTCCTAGCCACACTTCCTTTGGAGTATGATTCCATTAAGGCGCAGATTCTGTCCAGCCTTGGGATCTCGTCATTCAAAGAAACATTTAGTAGGATACTCCACACAGAGACCTCCTCATGTACTCCCCCTTATACCGAGATGAGCATTGCCTTTGTTGGTTGGAAAATGATGAGTTAGAAAAGCAACATGTCCAGGCAGTAACTCTAGAGGGACATCTCTTGAGGAGTTGTTTGTTATTACTGGCATAAGCCTGGACATGTGATATAAGACTGTAAGAAGCAGCAAAGTTGGAATCAGAGATTTCAGTCTACTCAGTCTGCTCATGTAGCTTCCACCAACGAGGCACCAGATCAGTCAATTCAGTTCACAACATAAGAATTAACCAGGTTCCACTTGTACTAGGAATCATTAAAGTCTCAATCTACTCCAATTACTGTTATTGCTGAGTCAAGTAACTCGAATAAATGCCTCGTCTCTTCTTCGTCCTCCGAATAAGTCATTGATTCCGGAGCCACATATCACATGATAGGTAATTATAGCCTATTTTCTATCTTTCAGTCACAAACTTCCACTTCTACTGCCACTCTGGCAGATGGGTCACAGTCATGTGTTCTTGCATCAGGCACAATTTTTCCCACCCCATATCTCCCTTTGTCATCTGTCTTGAGTTTGCCTAATCTTTTTTAATTTGATGTCTGTGAGCAAATTAACTCGAGTACTTAATTGTTATATCCCATTCTTCCTTGATTTTTGTCTCTTTCAGGATCTTATGACGGGCTAGATTATCGGGTAGAGGACATGAGCTCGGGGGGGTCCCCTACATTCCCGACCATGCAAAGACCAAGACCTCGCGCTTGTTCCGAGTTACTACACCATTCGAGACGTATTTGGTCGATGTGGCCACCCCTTTCTTCCCTTGTTAAAAAACTCAGGCCCGTAGCGCTTTAAAGCTTGTCATTGGGGATTAAGTGAATTTTTACAATTTGCGAAGATCATCATTTTCTTTCTACCCAAGAGCTAATAAACGAAATAAAGGTTCCATCTAATTAGTCCATTTGATATAGGCCATTCTTTGAAGATTGAGCCTTTCAAAGGCTACCCTTATAATATGCATAAACATACACAATAGTTCCTTATTTGAGCCAAAAGCCAATTTCATCATCAAACCAGCAAATGAAAATCCTTTATCTTCTTCCTTAGACATCATCCTACCGCAAAGAACCCTTATTTGCCCAGATTACATGACAAATACATCAATGATGGAAGATGACAAGTTTGGAGGAATATTATTTTAAAAGTACAAGGAAGGATAAGAAGGGTCGAGACAGAAGAAATCAATTGAGATGAGGAAAGATGAAAAGAATGAGGAAAAGGAGCTGTGAAAAGAAAAGTGTCAAGGTGGAATAAGTTTGGTCTTGTAGCCTTCCTCCCTGGAATAATTAAGTCTTTAGGGGTGTTCAACACCTAGTACCCTAATACCAACTGGTATGAGAGTTACTGACCTAAAGTTCGTTAAGGGTGGTTGAAAGTTTAAAAAGACAAAACATTGCACTATTCCTAAAACCTTGATAAAAGATGCAAAGTGAAAAAGCTTCAAAGATGAGGAAAGTTTACAGTCTGAAAGTGGTCAAGAAAAATACCCCCACAGAAAGTATGCAGAAGGATGCACCAAACCAAATGGGAGGTTAGAGAGTTTACATGAATGGAAAAAATCAAGAATGCATATGAAGGCAGGTATGTCAAAGTGTAAATGAAATCTGGGTGAAATTGAGCCTAAATTGTCTTACTATCTACCCAATTACCTTAGCCTCACATTATAAGCCTAAAAGACCTAATTGATTCTGAAGGAGGTATATACTTACATTAGTGGAGATTAATATGACAAACAAGCATATGAGACTTTAAAGAATGAAGGATAAACATACTATCTGAGTAATATCTCAGAAGATTAACTAATCTGCCAAGAAAAAAGAGAGAAAACCATCATACACTCATAAATTAGGGTTAAATGATTGAATTGTTTACACTATATGAATTATTTGGCTGTTTAGTGAACTTAATTGAAAATCTTCCTAATTCTAGATTAGAAACATGTTTAGAAATAATTTTACAATTGAATTATGTTTCCTGCTCAATTGTGGATTCAACAAAAAAATGTTCTTAAAAATAAAAGCTAAATTGTTTGAGGATAAACAAAATTTTCTTTTCTTTGATTGGGGACAAGCAAAACTTTAAGTTTTGGGGAATCTGATAAGTCCTAAACTCATCTATTTTTAATCCATTTTTCTGGCATATTTTTAGTAGTTAAGATATATTTTAATGTTAAATTATGGAATATTCACCAACCTAGTCCCTAACTGGGTTTTGACACTTCTCGCACTTTGCTGATGATTATTCACGAACCACTTGGTTATATCTAATGACAAACCGTTATGAGTTATTTTCTCATTTTTGTGCCTTTTATGCTGAGATACACACTCAATTTCATCAATTTCATGTTTTTGTTCAAAGTCTAAGAAGTGATAACGCTAAAGAATATGGTTCTGAACAGTTTTAGTCATTCATGCTTCAAATTGACATCCTTCATCAGACCTCCCGCGTTGATGCTCCTTCTAGAATGGATTGGCTGAGAGAAAGAATAGACACCTCCTTGAAATTGCCCGAGCTTTATTATTTCAAATGCATGTGCCCAAGCATTTCTAGGCCGATGTTGTTTCCACCGCTTATTTTTTGATTAACCGAATGCCTTCCTCTATCTTGAATTGGGACACTCCGTATTACATCATCTTTCCAAATAAACCTTTGTTTCCTATTGAGCCTCGGATATTTGGGTGTACCTGTTTTGTTTGAGATGTTCATCCGCATGTGTCTAAACTCGATTCTAAGTCATTGAAGTGTATCTTCCTTAGTTATCACGAAGTCTCGTATGGCTACTCCATGTTACCGCCTCTAGCTCCTTCATAGGTATTTGGTTTCGCTTGATGTCACCTTCGATAATGTACCTTCTCTTCACCTTCGACTCACACGAAATGTGAAGGAAGACGACTGTTTGTTTATACTCGCCACCCATTGTCTCTCCCGCACCCGCCTCGCCCCCGCAGAAAACCTCCTGTATCACTGCGATAAAATCGCAAGGCCATCACCTCCCGCCTGGTACCTCCACTACCGCCGACATCGATCCGCTCTCACTATGATCTTCTTATTGCTCTTCAGAAAGGTAAACGCTAACGTGCTCATCCAATTTCTCCTTCGCCTTATGACCATTTGCTATGCAACATTCTTGTTTCATTGCATCCTTGACTCTATTTCGTTGCCTAACAAGGTTTTCAAGCCTCGCTCACCTCGTCGGGTCAGAATGTTGCGATAGAAGAGGTGACGGATGCTTAACGACAATGTTACTTGGGACTTGGGTTTGTTTTAAGCTGGGAAGAAAACCATTGGTCGCCGTTGGGTGTTTACAGTGAAGGTTAATCCTGATGGATCCATTGCTCCACAAAGCCTAAAGGGTGTGGCCTGCACTACATGGCTTAATTACACACTTCTTTCCCTATCATAAGATGGCATATGTTTGACTTTTTATTTCCCTAGCTGCCACTTATAATTGGGATCTCCACTAGCTTGATATTAAGAATGCCTTTCTTCATGGCGACCTTCAGGAGGAGGTGTATATGGAGCAATCTCCAGGGTTTGTTGCTTAGGAGGGAGATAAGGAGGGCTCACGCCTTCGTAAGTCTTTATGGTTTGGAAATAGAGTCCACATGATCGTTTGGTAAATCTCACCCAACTCGCTTGAAGAATTCGCATGCGTAGAGTAAATTCCTGACCAATTCGTCTTCTACAAACTCCAGCTCCGTGATTATGTCGTAAAGGTATGTGGATGATATTGGTATTACTGGGAGTGACTCTAAAGGTATCTCATATCTTAAGTCCTTTCTTCAGAGCCAATTTGATAGGCGTATTTTGTGATGTGTATATAAAATTATGTAGAAAAATATAAAAAGAGCGCCTATTCTGCGTAAGTATACGCTTGTCAAGTAATACAGTGTACGAGATGTACAAAGATCGATCCACAGGGAAAATGGGATGCTAAGTACCAAAATTATAATACCTCTCTAATATTCAAACGGTTAAAGATGGTTTAAAAAGTAGTTAAACTAAGTTACTAAAATCTAAATCTAACTAATTAAACTGTGCAATTAAGGGATGCCAAGAGCTAATAAAATCCTAGGGTATTTGGTGCAGGTGAACAATCCTCCTATATCTAAGTCAAAATTTCATTCTATTGTCTCTTGAAAAAGATTCCAAGGCGACTCTTGCCTAATTTAATTATAAACCTCTCTCGAGGTTAGATAACCGACCAACTAACACTAGGTCTTTTGCTTTTCAACTCAACCCCAAGCATTAGAGATGCTTTAAGACCCAAGAATCTCATACGCCTCCTAATTACCGATGATTTCTACACCACCTAGCTAATTAGGTTGATTCACCTATGTCTAATTTCTCTACTCCTTCTCATCTCAGAGAGAATCACTCACCATATCGGGTATTGAAGGAAATCAATATGTAAATAAAAATCAAGCATGAATCAATAGATAGACAATCACAGAGGAACAATAGAAGAAGAAAAATCAACTTTTAAATATAAGATCCATGTCCAAAATACAACAAAAACCCTAGATCTAGGAATTTAAAACGTGATAGAGGTTTGATACATCATAAACTTAGGACAAAACATGAGAAAAGAGAAAGAAGAACTCTAATGATCAAAATGATGGCGAGTCTCGGATTTTCTTCCACAAATCTCATGATCTTCTCCCAAATCTTCAATAACAGCTCCAAACCTTCTCCTTGGTCCCAAAGTGTGGACAAAGTCTCCTTCTTCGAGCCCTAGCCGCCTCCCCTTTTGTTTCCTTGGGGTTTGAGCTTTAAAACCCTCAATTATGGGCTCAAATCTAGTCAAAATCGACCTAAAACCAACCCCCAAAGATCGCGACGTCATTTAGCAACGCTTGCGACGCTATGCTTTAGAGTCAGCGACTCGCAACGTCGTGGATGTTGGTTCTCAACGCTATGACGCCACGCAGCCTCCTTGTTTGCACCAACTTCGTAAGACCATAACTTCATGACCAACTCGATTCGGGTGATCTTAGAGTTTCTGTAGAGTGTATAATCTAGATATGACCAGAAAGAACACTTTAGAAATGATTATGCTACAAAAATGCTCAAATCGGGTCACTAGTTATATTCTCTTATTCTTCAACTACCAAGAGTCATGTAACTTGATCATTTGAAGTCCAAATGGAGTGAATAAGTCTCTTTGGAAAGCCCGGAAGTTTCCTATCCATCCATATAAAATATTGTAGCCATCAGATCATTCAGAATTAAACATCAAACACAAGAGGTCAAGTAAGGCATGTGTAGTTTGTTTGATTTTGGGCTTTATCTCTTTGTTTTTGCTCCATATCGTGCTCATGGTCGACCTAATCACAAATTGAACATTTAGAGCCACAAAACTACTTATTTATATAATAAAACTACTAAAAATATAAGTAAAACATATTGATAAAATGAGTATAAAGTATACTCATCACACCCCCAAACTTAAATCTTTGCTTGTCCCCAAGCAAAGGAAACATAAACATAAAACCAAAAAACACTAAGATAGATATGAATATTAGTAAAGTGCTAGTACAAATTAAGATGAAGCTTGGAAAAGTTCTAAGAAAACATGTTAGCCAAAAATGGGATCCCAAAACATTTATCATCTCTAAAAGACAAGGCATTTAAATGGCATGTCAGATCAAGACAAGTTTTGCTCAAACCCCTCAATAGATCTTTCCAGCGACTAGGTGTAAATGATGTTTTAGGGTCTCAAATATAGACTAAGGTTCCAAACACTCTTCAACTAAACTCAACTCACTTATTCAAAGAAAATTAACCAAAACAGATAAGAACGCACATCTATTCAACAACTAAAACTAAAAAATAGGAAACAATGCTAAGGAGTTTTAGAAAAGTGTCTATGTAGCGAGGATCCATTTGGTGACTCCCCACCAGTTGGTTAAGGGCACCGGACATTTAGTTCTCCTCGAACTTTACCCTGAACACTAAACTAAAATGTTATATCCCATTCTTCCTGATTTTCATTCTTCGTGATCTTATGACAGCAGATTATTGGTAGAGGACATAAGTCTGGGGTCTCTACATTCTTGATCATGCAGTATCGAGACCTGTCGCTCGTTCTGGAGTTACTACACCATTTGAGACGACACATCAAAGCCACCCCTTTCTTCCTCATAAAAACTGTGGTCCACGCCTTTCAAGTTTGTCATCACAGTTGTGAGTTTTGGTCACTTGCGGCATCATCATCTTCTTTCTAGTCCTAGAGTCAATAAATGAGCTAAGGTCTACTCTTGAATTAGTCCATTCGCATATGTGGTGTCCGTGGTGCGCTTGTGTCCTCAACTCGGTTTTGACACTAGTCACTTTTGTTGATGATTATTCACGCACCACTCGTTATATTTAAGAAAATCAAGTATGAGTTATTTTCTCATTTCGTGCCTTTATAGCCGAGATACACTCAATTTCATCAATTTCATGTTTCTGTTCAAAGTCTAAGAAGTGATAATGCTAAAGAATATGGTTTTGAACAGTTTCAGTCATTCATGCTTCAAAATGACATCCTTCATCAGACCTCCTGCGTTGATACTCTTTTCTAGAATGGATTGGCTAAGAGAAAGAATAGACACCTCCTTGAAACTACTCGAGCTTTATTATTTCAAATGCATGTGCCTAAGCATTTCTGGGCCAATGCTGTTTCCACCGCTTATTTTTTGATTAACTGAATGCCTTCCTTTATCTTGAATTGACACACTCAGTATTACATCATTTTTCCAAATAAACCTCTGTTTCCTATTGAGCCTCGGATATTTGGGTGTACCTATTTTGTTCGAGATGTCCATCCGCATGTGTCTAAACTCGATCTTAAGTCATTGAAGTGTATCTTCCTTAGTTATTCTCGAGTTCAAAAGGGCTATCGATGTTATTGTCCTGGGGTCATAGGTATTCGCTGGTTTCGTTGATGTCACCTTCTTGATAATGTACCTTTCTTCACCTTCGACCCACACGAGTTAGGGGGAGGAAGGCCACTTGCTTGGTTTATACTCGCTCTCACCCATCGGCCTCCCCTCCCGAACTCGCTCTCGTCCCCGCCGTAAAACCTCCCATCACTCTGAGCTTAAATCAAGCCAACACCCCTAGCTCGAGCCCTCCACCGCCTACTGACATTAGATCCAGCCTCGCTGATGATCTTCTTATCGCTTCTCCTCCAAAGGTAAACGCTGTGCTCCATCCAATTTCCTCATTTTGCCTCTATGACCATTTGCCATTACATTCTTGTTCTTTTATCGCATCTTCGACTCTATTTCGTCTAACAGCAGTTTCAAGCCCCCGCTCACCCCGTCGCATACTATGATGTAAGAGATGGATGCTTGATCGACAAATGCACTCGGGACTTGAGTTCGTTTACATCGGGAAGAAAGCCATTGTCAGCTGCTTGGTGTTTACAAAGCAAGGTTAATCCCGATGGATCCATTACCTTGTTGAAAGCCCCCGCTATTATGCAGCCAGATGCTCTGACTCATGCAGACTAGTCCTAATTTTTCCCCTCGTTGCTAAGAGATGACATATGTTCTACTTTCTCTTATTTCCCTAGCCACTACTTATAATCGGGATCTTCACTACCTTGATATTAAGAATGTCTTCTCTGCATTTAATCTTTAGATATATAAGAGCAACCTCTGTGGTCTTTTTTGTTGCCTGTGGAGGGAGATAAGGGCGGTTTATTTCCAAGTCTCAGATGGTTTGGAACAGAAACACGTGATCTGGTCGGCAAATTCACCAAGTCACTGAGAATCTGCACGTAAGAGCAACTGACCACTTTGTCTCACAAAACCCGCCCGCATCACATATCGTAGTGTATGCTACGATATCACATTACCGAGAGCCGACTTTGGGCAGATCTCATCTCAAGTCCTTTCTTCAAAGCTCCACCCTATACAGCGACTTAGTGATTGTTAGCCTACTTCTTGTATCAAGTTACGCTGCAAACATGAAATCTTCTTATCTCAAAGGAATATGTGTTTCGATCTATCATTCGAGATCGGAAAGTCGGGGGTAAAACCACAGCTTATCCTAGGTTCCAAAGACACCTTACTAGAGAAGGCTAAACATTTGAGGATCCCGAGAAGCATAGATGACTACCGTGCCTAACCACTTATAGTCACTCGTCCCGATATCGCTCTACTTCATTTGCCAAGGTAGTTCAAGAGCACGCCTTCAATACCGATCATCGGGCAGTCAGAGAACAAATTCTATGTTACTTGAAAGGCCCAGGACGTGGTATTTATATAGTAATCACGGGCATAATAAACTCTGAAAGTGCTCTACTTGAATGCCACTAGGTAGGATCTGCTGAGATGTGGAGGTCCCCTCAAAATTTCAAGGTTTGTGGAGGGAATATAGTCTCATGGAATGGTAAGAAACATAGTGTTGTCTCCTGATATAATGCAAAGTCTGAATATAGAGTGATGATACAGTCCGTATGTGATATCATGTGGCTTCATCAACTCTTGACAAGCTTCAGATAAGACACCGGGGCCCCAAAGAAACTGTGTGACAACCAGCCGTCTTCATATTGCTTGTAATTCGGTATTCCATGAACAAATCCAAGCACACACATATATATGGTTGAAATAGATTGTCATTTTGTTTGTGAGAAAATATAACTTAATTTGATTTCTACAAAGACATGCTGCCACTGTATAATCATTGATATCTTCACAAAGCACCCTGTTTGACTCCAAGTTAGCTGATTTATTTAACAAGCTTCCGCATGATTAATATCTATGCTCCAACTTGAGTGGGAGTGTGATAGCATATATATACTTTACATATAGAGTTGTAACCTATTAGGAAACTTGTCTTATAGAGTTGTAATCTATTAGGAAGGTTAAAATGACTTTTGTGTATATATATTCACAATGAATCAATGAAAAAACACAAGGAATTCTTTCCTCCAATTCTTTCTTCTTGCTCTCTACACTTACCCACTAGGCACATGGTCCTGAATTAATTCCACATTTAATAATAATTCTGAATTTACCCCGTTTCTATATGACATAGTTAGCACCTTGAGCTTTGGGCTCTAAGGTCCAAGGGCTCGCACAGCTGGGTTTCGCTATTACAAAAAAAAAAAGAAAGAAAAGAAAAGAAAGTGATTGTAAATTCTTCCTAATGGTACTGATTTATGACATGAGTTTGATTTCAATGAGTGGTTTATGGTTGGATTTACAGTGTTTTGTTTTAGGTCTCTATTTGAGTATTTATGGTGTAAACGTAAGAAGATGACACTTGGTGGTTTAATAAAGATATGATAGTGTTAGATGAAGTTGTTGTAGGCTACAAAGTTGAGAAAATGTTAAAAGAAACAAATCAAGATTTTGACTTTTATATTTATATTATGTTACCTTTGCATTTTTTGAGAGTGTTCCTTAATTACGGAGCAAATTTTACTTCTGACTTTATTCAAGCCTCTAAAAGAGTAAAAGCGAGTTATTCCAAAATGTTGGCAAAAAATTACATGTAATAGATCTATTGTTCTTCATTTCTTTGAGTAAGTCAAGTCTAATTTGCTTTGTCTGATTTTCATTTGAGAGATTATGGAGGTTACGATGTTAAAGCCGATGATATACAATATTGCTTCAATAAGTTGTTGAGTGTTAGGCCCTTTCAGAGTTTGTCGTTTTGTTTGAATCTCAAATGTGAAGAACAGACCAAGGTGAATCGTAATTTACATTAATCACCCATTCATGAACTCTTGAACTTCTCTTTCGATTCCGTTTTGATTGCTGAGAACACAGGGAAATTGAATAAAAACTTAGGTTTAGCTTGAGTGACAGTTAGTGAAATCCCGAGTTCTTCTATGCTTTTTATACATTTCTCTGCAATTCAAACAGAAGCTTTTAGTATTGCAACTTTTCTTCTTGTATGATGGTTATCAATTTATTGGGGAAAACTTTTAATTTTCGATAATCTGCAAAGAAGAGGAGTATTTGGTGAATAAATGTTTTCTTTTAATTTCTAAAAAGTTAATATTCAGTTTTTCACCTTTATGATATCTGGGGACCAAAATATTCAGTTTCCTAATTGATTAAGTTTTAGGAGCATTCAGTTTCCCCTGTTTTGAAGGGATTTTTTGTGTCCCCCTTACATATATTTTGGACTATTTAGAAGAAAAGAAATTCCAGAGCATTTGAAGATGAGGAGAAGTCAGATTAAACCCTCAAAGTTCTTTCCTTTACTACATAGCTTTGTGGATTAGGGTGTGCATTTATGAATTTTTTTTTTTTTTGTCATACTTAATTGTGTGGATTGCTTCTGTCAAGTTTAATTTTGATAAGAGTTACTTAAAAAAAATAAAAAAAAATTATCGAGTAATAAAATGACAAAAAATTGAAATATTAATGGGTATTACTCAAAGGGTTGAAATATTAGATGATATTACAATTATTCGTATCATAGTTATTTGAGGCGTAAGGTGCACTTGAGGCGCGGGTTTTTTAAAGTGAGGCGCACCGTATGTCAAATATATATTTTATGATTCTTATGATGGATGTTTCCTGTTTTTACATGACTTTCTTGCATTTTCTTGACTATTTTAGTTGATTTTTTTGCTTCTTTTCCTCTTCTATAAGGATTATACAGTAGTTGGGAGGGTTAGGGTTTTTTTTTTTTGAGTTGAAACATGGCAGAAATGGGGCTGGAGGGGCTGAAATCCTGAAAATTAGGCATCTAGGGCCAAAACAACGTCGTTTTGGTGCACTGGTTTTTTTTTTTTTTTTAAACTCAAGGTACAACTCAAAACGACGCCATTTTGGATAAGTTAAAATAACTTATCCGACCAAAACAACATATTTTTGGTTGAAAATGCTTGGGGTGAGGCGCTACTGCAGGGAGTGGTGGCGCCTGGGCTTTAAGTGTGCTTGAGGGCGCCTTTGATAGCTATGTTTTATTATGTCTTTTAGAATTTTGTATTAGTAGTTCTGAGAAAATCCAGACATTTTCCATGAATGTGCATCTTGAAACTTGGATCTGAAACTGGTTTAACAGAGTGAGAGATTTCAATTCTCTAGTATGCTCTGCTTGTTTCTATTCATAGGAAATAGGGATGGCAATTTCTTCCGAACCCGATAAAGAATCCGATACCCAATCCGAATGGAGGAGAGGGTATGGAGGAACATTTTAGACCCAATTAAATATTCGAGTAATCGGGATCGGGGATTTTCGGATTCGGGGATGGGGACGGGTCTGAGTGTATACTACCCATCCTCAACCCGAATACCCAATTAAATATATAATATATTTTTATTTATTTATTTATATTTTTATATGTTGTATAATGTTTGATTGTGTTTGCATTTTTATTGGCTTCATGAAATCACATCATAATAATTTTTATTATAATTATATGCCAAATTATTTTTAATATTCTCGATTTTCTAAAATAATTTATTTCACCTATTGGAATTAGGTATTAGGGTAGGGTATGGGTGCATATATATATGCATTAAACACTACGATGATGTTTGTTTTTTTTACTTAATACTGAATATAACTTCTTTCAGCTTGATAATAAATAGTACTTAATGGTATTAAGTATTAAGTTGTTTGTTTTTTAACATTGGGTAGTGAGTGTTGCTAGCTCTCCTTCTTGTTGGGCAATGGTGGTGTTTCTTGTTTTGGAATATGACTTTTTTCTGAATAGAAAAAGCCAAATATTTTGGGTCATGCTTATCTTTTTGGCTTTTATCGAAAAGCCAAATAGCTTCAACAGCGACATGTTTGTTTTTTATTTTTTTATGATTTATTACAAAATTTAAAAAAAATTTGAATAAAAGTTCAAATGTGGCATTTGTTTCTTTTCACTCATCTGAATATAACATTTTTCTAGCTTAATGTTAAATAGTATTTAATAGTATTAGGTATTATTGTTTGTTTTTTAATGCAGAGGTTGCTAAATTTCTTCCTCCTTGTCATAAGGGTGAGTTTCTTGTTTTGGAATACGACTTTTTCGAATAGAAAAGCCAAATATTTTGCCTTTTCTATTTATAATTTTTTAGAAATTTTAGTAATAAGTCATGGAAAAGTTAAAAAACAAACAAGCTAAATGTTGAAAGCTATTTAGCTTTCAGCAAAAAGCCAAAAAACAACCGCCACCAAAATATTTGGCTTTTTCTATTTTGAAAAAAGTCATATTCCAAAACAGGAAACACCACCTCGCTCAATACGAGGAGAAATAGCAACACTACTATCCAATACAAACACAAACAACTTAATACTTAATACTATTAAGTACTATTTAACATTAATCTGAAAAAAAGTTATATTCAACATTAAGTAAAAAAAACAAAAACCACCTTTGACTTCTTTTTTTCAAATTATTTTTTTAGAAATTTTAGGAATAAGTCATAAAAAAAATTAAAAAACAAACAGACACCTATACATATCTTTCTTTATGTTTTTAATGTTTATGTGGGTTTGTCTAACCCATATCTGAAGTGGCTGAGTTATTTTTTACCCATGAATGATTTGTGATATTCTGTTCATAGGTTTTGGCATGCCTTCGCTCGCTTATTCGAAAAAGTCTACAGGAAGATTTTACCGGCGATGACATTTTGAAGCTGTTTCCGCCTGATTTATCGCTTGATCTGCAAAGTCTTCTTATATCATTGTTCCAGAAATATCAAGAACCGGTGGAAGGATTTGTCGACGAACCAGGTGATTTTTCTTTTGTGCATTAGTTCATACATATAGACGTTAAATGGTTCTGCGGATGCTGTTTTTGAAGCTTCTTGTTTATAATATGAATTCAAGAACAAAAAGATAAAAATACCTCACATAAAGATGCACGAGGTTTTAATATGGTTCGGCCAATCATGGTTACATCCACGGATGAGAGAGAATCTTTCCACTATACGATAGAAAATATTATAGAGGTAGAACAACATACAATTAGGTTTCCGAAACATCCTATGTTTCCTTATTCCTTGTATCCATGCCCCATAGTTATCAAAGGAGCGCCTCAAGAGCGCTTAAAGCCCTCCTAGTGCCACCACTCCTTGCGGTAGCGCCTCGTCTCGAGCATTTTTAACCAAAACGACATCGTTTTGGTCGGATAAGTTATTTTAACTTTTCCAAAACGGCGTTGGGAGGGTTAGGGCTTTTTTTTTGTAGTTGAAACATGGCAGAAATGGGGTTGTAGGGGCTAAAATCTCGAAAATCAGGCATTTAGGCCCAAAACGACGTTGTTTTGGCTTTTCTAGGTCCAAAATGGCGTCATTTTAGTCTTGTGAGAAGGGGTTTTTTTAACTCGAGTGCATGACTCAAAACGACGCTGTTTTGGATAAGTTAAAATAAGACCAAAATGACATTGTTTCGGTCTCTTTTATAGAAGAAAAGCCCTAGGGCTTCTCTGCTCAGCCCGACATCAAAGAAAATGGAGAAGAAGAAGAAAAGGAAAAAAAAACTGAAAATGCTTGAGAATTTAGGCACCTCCTCGAGGTGAGGCAACGCTCGTAAGAGTGGTTGTGTTGGGCTTTAAGTGCACTGAGGCGGCAGCATTAACTATATGTGTGATTTGATGTTTTTGACCAATTTATCGAGTTCCAAGTAGCCTGGTTGCCGTGCGTAGGTGTTTTAAATTATATAGGTGGAATCTATAAAGGCGTTTGTTTGGCTTTTTATTTGAAAACCCGTTAACTTTACGGCCATTCAGCATGTTTGTTTTTTAACTTTTTCATAACTTATTGTTGAAATTTCTATAAAAAATTCTGAATAGAAAAAGTCAAAATATTTAGTTTTTTCTATTTAGAAAAATTAATCTTCCAAAACAGGAAACACCACTCGTGCCCAACAAGGAGGAGGGGCTAGCAACACTCACTACTCAATATAGAAAAAACAAACAACTTAATACTTAATACTATTAAGTACTATTTAATATTAAGTTGAAAAAAATTTTCTATTTAGCATTAAGTCAAAAAAACAAACGCTATCTTAATTGATTTTTGTAAATGGTGACTTCTAACCATTATGGCATTTGTCTTCCGAATAGTTTAGGCCTTTGTTTAGTAGGTAGAAAATTTTAATTTTCTCTATTGAGCTTTTAAACGAGGCAGCGTTTGAATTATAAAGAATAAGAGCGAAAACGAATTTTGAAAGCAAAGAAAATAAGTGCATTATTTTACAGCGTTTTATATATGAATAAGAAAAGCGAGGTAAAGAGCTGACGTTTCCTTGTTTAATTAAATTGACAAATGAGGTTGAAAATGAAAACATATTTTTCAACAAAATTAGTCTGGCGTATTTTACGAAATGAAAATTAAAGATTAAACAGAATACGTTGAAAATTTCGTATTACGAGATTTTGGATAGAGTTGAAAATTTTTAAATGAGCTAATGAGGACCTTAAGTTCTCTTAGAAATTTACTTAAGTACTTTATTTGATTATTTTCGTCTCTACAAATATCTATGCTTGTTTAGATTCATTATATTGTTGTTTACTTGAATTTCTTCAGTACCATTTGCCAGGGGCTCACATTTCGTATCAAGTCAAAACAAATGTGCGATCGTCTTTCATACCTCTCCCGTCCTCGTCCTCGGAGACTCGACATCGATGGCGGCGAGAGGCGATTCTATAGCTTGTTTTACGTGAGGGATCTTGCTTGTGTGTCTTCACATGGCGATTAGCGTCGATAACAACCTTCCATGCTTGGCTCCGATTTCTTTGCTTCGCGATGTTGGTCCTCTTGATAATCTGGTATGTAGAATTATTCGATTTCTCTTTCATCGGATGCTTTTTTTTTCCGGAGGTTTAGTTTAAATGTTTACGTTCTTGTGCGTTAGATTTTGTTAGAAGGCATGATATTGGTGATGGCTTGAAATCACTGTAAGGCTTAGGCTTTAGGAAGCTTCGGGTACCTGCATTCGATTTGATACATTTGTTGATTTAACTTGAAGGTGTGGAGGACTTTGTTTGGTTTGTTTGACTTTCTACGTGCGGGTATAGGGCCCGTATGTGAGGGAGGGTTTTAAAAGACATGATATTTGTATTAAACCCAAATCCTACAAGCTTGGGCTTTTAGGAGAGAGAAGTTCTGGGTTCGAGATTTATCTCTGCAATTTATTCCCCATTTGTTGATTTGAAAGTCCATGGAGGACTTTGTTTGGTTTGTTTGACTTTCCACCTACGGGTATGGGGCCCGTATGTGAGGAAGGGTTTTAAAAGACATGATATTTGTATTAAACCCGAATCCTACAAGCTTGGGCTTTTAAGAGAGAGAGGTTCTGTGTTCGAGATTTATCTCTGTAATTTATTCCCCATTTGTTGATTTGAAAGTCCATGGAGGACTTTGTTTGGTTGTTGACTTTTGATGTGGGTATGGGGCAGTATTAATGTGAGGAGGTTTTAAAAAGACATGATATTGAGCTATTAAGCTAGAATCCTGAGTTTGGGCTTTTCACGAGAAGAGAAGTTAGATTCAAAGATTTTTATACGTAATTTATTCGTTGTTGATTGAAAGTCCATGGATGACTTTATTTGGTTTGTTTGACTTTCCACGTGCGGGTATGGGGCCCACATGTGAGGGAGGGTTTTAAAAGGCTTGATATTCATATTATACCCGATTTCTATAAGCTCGAGCTTTTATTTAAAAAACAGGGAGAACATTAAATTAAGACAACAATACCAGTTTTCAGAGAACACATCAAAATTGTGTTCTGTGCTTTTCAATAAGAAATAAACGTATTCTAAATATTCTCATTTCTTATACTAAATTTTAAAATTCAATTATTACATTTCTTATACTAAATCATATATATCAAATATTTTTTTCTTTTTCTATTTTCTATGAAATTTAATTCAAATGATTACTTTCCTTATGATATTATAGAATTCTACTCGCTTAAAAATCGATGATTTGGACTATGGAGAAACAGAATTTGGCGCCTGCTAACAGAGTGGCCTTGGTCAGTCTTAAGGTATGCAAACAATGCATTCTATTATTTCTTTATGTTGGGATCTATCTATAATAATAATAATAATTAAAAAAAAAAAAAAAAAAGGAGCTAAGATTCTGAAGTGCTTGGGGCCTTTTCTTAAGCTCGGTTTAATTTGGAACCGGAAAATACCAAGGAAAGAAAATAGAGAGGAAAAGTGAAAGGAAAGAAAATTAGGAGGAAAATAAAAAATAAGTTTAAACTTAATAGATTAGTTCTATATTCGAACTCATTTTATTTGTTATTCTCTATCATATAAGGACTAAGAAATTTTAAATATGAAAAAACTTGAGGAATTTGAGTATATTTGATTTTCTTTTATATTTTTTATGGTGAAACCCGGAAAATACTGATGAAAGAAAATAGAGAGGAAAAGTGGAAGGAAATATAATTTGGAGGAAAAAAAAAGAAGTTTAAACTTAATAGATTAATTCTATATGTTAATTCAAACTCATTTTATTTGTTTATCTCTGTTATATGAGGACTAAGAAACTTAAAAATATGAACAAAATTTGAGTACATTTGATTTTCTTTTATAATTTTTTTAAATTGTGGTGAAATAACTTGTGAGAAAATAATTTTCCTTAGTATTTTTTTTTTTTTTCGGGATATTGTATTTTTTTTTTTTTTGTTTTTTTTTTTTTTGATAAGTGAAAGCAAATGTAATAAGTAAAGAAAATTTTCATAGACTGAACTTTTGAATTGTTGATTTGTGACTGAATTTGGTTTTTGGACTTATGTCGACGAAACCGTCAGTGTGACCTTTATTTATGAAAGAAGAAGTTGAGAAAAAAAAGAGGTATACGCATTATGGTATTAGGCACATGGCCACGATTGACCCGAGAGTGTAGGTGTATTTTCGATCATATATCAAACATATAGGTTTGTCTACAATTCATTTGTGTCTGTATTTTTCTTAGACTCGTTGTGAAGCTTTCTCCTTTGCTCGTGAAGAAATAAGAATAGAAATAAGGATGCTCTCCTCTTGATCAAATAAGAATAGAAAGACTTTACTGAGAATGCTCTATTTCCCGTGTTCCTCCACACCAAACTCTGTATTTTTTTTTTATCGATAAAAAGCAATTTATTGACCAAAAAAGAACTAAGAAGTACCGCAGAGGAGCAGGATGGGGTAAAAAATAAGCGAGAACAAATTGTTGCAAAAAAACCTATCAATCCAAATAAACGACCAACAAACTCACTTACAGCCCTACCAAGTCAAAGAATCCGAAAAAGAGTTCGTGTTATCCACACTATACAAATTTGCCCAAGACCATTAATTGCTCAAGAAAGTAGCTTTTGTCCTTTGAGCAGAGGTAACACCATTTTCAAACACGACTCTATTCCTTTTCCGCCATAAAGTCCAAAATAAGCAAAGGGAGGGGGGGCCGGGGGCCGCTGCCATCCTCCTTGCTAGGATAGAAGAGTGTGAAGGACCAAACTTGGAAAAAACCCGACTTGTCCCAACAATCGATAAAAAGAGATCTCAAAGCATTTTGGCTTTCTTGCAATGAACTAGCAAATGTTCTATCGTTTCTTCATCCTCCTCATAAAGATAACATCTGTTAGAAAGAACTCTTCCTCGATTTAAAGGCGATCCCGAGGTGAGAGCACTTCAAAACATCTGTTGTCCCAAAACTTTACACATCTATTCAGTCCAACCTTGAAGAGAGTTTGTACTTTAAAACTTTTACTCTCAGAACAGTTTTTGAAAACATAAAGAACACCAAAAAGGTGTTTTCTGAAAACTCTTATCTGTTCTTTAAATTTTTCCTATTTTTTTTGTTTTTCTTGTTTTTGAGAACAGAAAACAGTTTTTCAACTTGATAAACAAACCGGACCTTAGTTTCAGATTTGATTTATCTAGATTATAATAATAATGTGAATATTTTCCAGCTACAAGATTATAGCAAATCTCCTCTGGGAGAAACAGAAGTGAAGTTTCAGCTTACTAGAGATATACTTGAAGGAATGTTGAGATCAATGACTTATATCAGTGAGCAACTCTCAAAAACTGTAAGTGCTGTTCTCTCCATCTTTTTATGGTTTTGAAAGATGTTGGAAACTAAAAGGCTTGTTAGGTTTTTGTTTTTGAGAACTATTCTTGAGAACAGTTTTTGAAAACACAAAAAACACAAAAAAGGTGTTATCTGAAAACTCTTCTTTGTTCTTTAAATTTAGTATAACATAAAGAACACTAAAAATGTGTTCTCTGAATACTCTTTGTTATTTAAATTTAGTGTTTTTCGTGTTTTTTTTTTTTCGTTTTTTCGTGTTTTTCAGAAAAAAACAAATTGGAAACGAAACATGTCTGTTTTCTTTGTTTTTTGAAACGAGCAGTTTAAAAAAATGAGTATTAGGCTTGGTTTAGTGGAGTCTTGGAGTGAGTCACTGCTGCAATTTGAATCCCCGTTTGTTTATTTGAAAGTTCATAAAGGATTTTGTTCGGTTTGTTTGACTCTTCGTGTGCGGGCGGGTATGGGGTACACCAAGTGAGAGAGAGATCGGTAAAGAGCGTGATGTCGTATTAAACTCGAGAATCCAGTAAAGGGCGAGCTTTTAGGAGAGTTAGTCATTTAATATGGTATCAGAGCTTGGTTTGGCGGGAGGTCTTGGGTTCGAGCCACATTTTTGTCGTTTGAATCCCTATTTGTTTATTTGAAAGTTCATAAAAGACTTTGTTCGGTATTATTTTCAACTGTTTATAAGGGTATTATTGTCGGTTTATTTATTTTGGTTATTGTTTTTGAAAACTGTTCTTGAGAACTGTTTTATAAAAACAGAGAACATTATTTTGTTGTTCTTTGAAAACTTTTTTTGTTCTTTAAATTTAGTGTTTTTTGTGTTCTTTGTGTTTGAGCTTTTTCCCAAAAACCAAATGTTTTTATGTTTTTTTTGTTCTCATTGTTTTTGAGATCAGAAAACAGGTTTTAAAAACCGTAAACAAATAGGATTTTGATACATATATTTCATTTGCTATTTTGATTCACTTCTATTTTCATTACCATTCTTGCTTACCAAACACATCTGAAATAAACAATATTTATGACACATTGGAAAGTAGTAAGAAAAGGAAAAGAATGTTAGAAAAATAATTCTCATTTTCAGTAATTTTTTAATTAAATCTTTAGAACTATGGAAAAAATAAAATAAAAAACTAGTTAGAAATTTAGGGACAAGGGAGATAAATGCCTTTGATTTATAGTCATATGTCTAATTTAAACTTCGATTTTATTTTGATACTATTTTTATTTTCGATTCATTGACGCCTTTGGCGTTAGTGCTATAAGATGCGTTTTTGCCTAATACTTGAATGGACGTTAAAACATCGTTTCGTTAAGGTGGAGCGTCCGTGGATGGCTCCCGTTTATCCGTGATTGTAAGTCAGGTAATGGCTGAGGGGGCGTGAATGAGCTACGATACTAAAGTCGAGGGCATCGGTGGATAGAAAAAAAAACCTTAGGAGCTAAATTGGATATATGGTTATAAGCTAGGGACAGTTATGCACCATATCCCTATAAATTTATATATTTTAATTATTTTTAATCTTTATATTGAAGAATTAAAATAATGTATCAAAATTATTTATTGACTTTTAATTTCCATAGGCATCTACAAAAATAAGATAAGTCTTTTTTTTTTTTTTTAATAATTTGTTGGTTGATTTTTTTTTTTGTAGAGTGGTTTCCTCACGAGGAAACCATTGCAAATGATTTAGGCAATAGGAGTCATTTAGTTTCGTTTCTTTAAATGTGAGATTAGTCGAGGTGCGTGTAAAGGCGATTTGGACCTCCCGATTATCATAAAAAAAAAATCGCCCAGTCAATTTACCTCGTGGGATTAGTTGAGGACGTATAAGCTGGCCTGGATATCCATGATTATCAAAAAAAAAAAAAAAAAAGATCCAATTGTTGTTTTCCTTGTAATTTTAAAGACATCATAGATTTTTATTTTTATTATTTCACTTTTGTATATTACGTTGTAGTAACCTGTTCTTATAACGATTCGAACCTAGATCTCCTGTAGTTAGGGGTGTAATCGAGTTGAGTTGAGTTGATACAGAGTCAGGCTTGGTGGCTCGATTCACTGAAGCTCGAACTTGGCTCGAACTTCCGTTGAGTTTTTTAAATCTTTCGAAAACTTGATTCGAAAAATGGTTGGGCTACTCGAACTCGACTCGATAAAGCTTGAATCAATTAAAAAAATTAGAAATAATTATATTCAAGTGCGACTCGGAATCAACTCGAGCTCAGGCTCGAGTTCGGTCGATTAAACTACCAAGCGGCTGAGTCGAATGTGCTGATACTCAAACTCATTCAGGAGATTTTTCAGAGCTACTTCGAGCTCGAGGCTCGACTTCGAATTAATTTTGAGTATTCTATGAAGTCGACGTTAGGCGACGTTAAGTAGTTTGACTTGTTTACAACCCAATTTGTAGCCCATTATTTTCTTCTACCACTTGAGTTAGGCCTCATGGACATTGTAGATTTTTATTGAACGTTTAATTTTCTCTTTTTTTTTTTCTTTTAATTTGTGGCGAGATATTGCAGGTTTTTATGCAAAATAATCAGAAAATATGAATCTTTAGTTGTGCTGAAAACCGTCGATTATATTGAGTTTTAAAATAAAATTTTGTTGTAGAAACAATTGAGAATTATTTTTTAAACTTTTTCAAAACTAAAAACTCTTCAGAAAAGGTTGTTTTTAAAACAAATTATTGAAAAAATACATGAATTTTCCTTATTGCTTTCAATTTTTTAATGGAGATTTTTAGGGATTAATTTGTAAATGTCGTATTTGGCCTTCAAAAGTTGTTTTTAGAGTTTTAGAGAAAATCCTAAAATAAATTAGAAATTCAAGTCATGAAATTGTCAACAACATCTCATGCAAATAAAAATAGTCATTAGAATTATGTGAAGAGTATTTAATTTAATTTTTAATTTTTTAAGAACAGTTTAAAATAAAATGAATTGATGTAAAAAAAAAAAAATTATTATTAAAGATTAAAAATTCAGCGTTATGTTATGAATTTTAAAATTTAAAAATGATCAATACATTTATTCATTTTGAAATAAAGGTTTTGTGATAAAATCACACCATCTTTCTGTTTTTACTTTCCATTAATATCTACAATTTTATATGGGAAAACTATCTTCCCCACTTTACAACTTGCAACTATCTTCCCACAAAAACAACCGATGGTGAGTTTTTTCCCTGAGTTAAAGTATTTTATTTTAAATATAAAAAAGAAATTATAAAAATAGTCAAATTAAATTAAAAACCTGAACTATCTTCCTCATTTTACAACTTGCAACTATCTTCCCCCGTTTAATAACAAAAAAGTGAGTTTTAGTTTATATTATATTTAGATATTGGAGAAAATTATAAAAGTAACTCGGTAAAAACAAAACAACGGAAGATGGAGTTTTCTGAGTTAAAATATTTGAATTTTAAAGTCCATAAACCTAGCTCAGGGTTTGGTATCAGTGAAAAGCAATGATTGTTGCCGCATTTAAAATTATTAGACAACCTCCTTCCAAATTCCTCCTGTTTATATTTTCTTTCAAATTTAGCCTTATTTCTGTGGTAGTGTAAAGCTTTTTTTATTCAGATTTGATTAAAGGATTTAATATAGGTATATAGTCATTTCATTATGGAATTTTTATTTCGAGCAGTTTGGGATTTAATATAGGTATAGGATTCACAGTCGTTTAAATTTGTATTTGCTAGTCAGTTTCGATTGTTGCTTTTTCCTATTAGTTCCAGATTTTTGGTTTTGAATATCTTCTTCTAATCATACAGGGTGGTGTTGTGGTGCTGACACTATGAGCCCTCATCCTTCTTCGGCCATATTAGAGGCAAAAAGACCGCCGTCATTTTTGCATATTAGGTTCAGTATCAGAGATGTGTTGCTGTGATACCACGAAGCCATTAAATTTTGCAGATAGTTGACAGATAATATTCGTCCAGTGTTTTTCGCATGTAATCCAGTTTTCCTTTTATCTTTTACTAGGAGGTTGTAGCCACCCATGTCCGTCTCCCTTTATCATTTACTAGAGAGGCTGGTGCAAATATCTGATCAGTTGTGATTTGCATGATTTTGTTTCTGCCTTTGAGTAACGCCTATAGATTGTATTTGCATTGTTGCAAATTAATGTTCTCTCTTTTGGTATATTCTTTTTCTTTTTCCTATATTTTCTCATTTCATTTTTCTCGGCCAACAAGTACCACAACTCTGTCACAATCCTCGATCTCATCTTCCCGAATTTACCAAGATTAGCTTATTTTCCTGTTTTTCTTTTTATCTCTTGGAAATTCTCTTTATATATCCATTTGGGAAGCAGGTTTTTAGGTCGTACAGTAAATTAATGATCTCTCTTTTCTCTTTTGGTAAGGAAAGGGAGAAAATGGAAATTTAAAGGAAACTTATGATTTGTTTGGAAATGTTTTAAAATAGTTCTTCAAAAATATTTAAAAAAAAAAATTAAAACAAAAATGTATTTGGAAATTTAAAATCTTATTAATTTATTTTTATTTTCAATATCTTTTGTAGAAAAATTTTATTATCGATCATATTTGATATGCATACAATTATTTATTATCAAACGATTTAAAATATATTTTCAAAAAACCATTTTTATTAAAATTTACAAAACATGTTTGCAATTATATAAAAAGATATTTTTTTTATAAAAAATATTTTTATATTTAAAATTTCTCAAAGAATTTGAGGATAATAGCAATTCATATTGCCACAAGAATGATAAAAAAATTAAAAATAAAAATTCTGTCACAATTTGTAAGGTAGTGACACAATTGAAGATGCTCTTTCTCTAGGTGATTTAATTACTAGATTATTACTAAAACAATGAGTAATTAAAATCACTATCAGAATTAAACTTATTTTTAATTGCAAGCTAGGCAAATTCATAATAGAACATTTTTTGCATCTTTAAAATGTTTAAATCAAAATAAATGTTTAATTTTTCAATATTTTGAACTATAATTTTTTTCTAAAATATTATAATGACTATAAATTCTTTTATTAAATTACTTTTCTCATAAAACCCTAACATCTATTGTTGATGACTTAAGTTGGTTTTATTTAATGACTTAGACGCTATGTTTTTCCATTTGTGAAATGTCTATTACCATTTTATTCAAGAAGAGTGATTATTCGATAATTCAGAAGTAATAATGAAACATAAATAAAATAAAATTTTCTCTCCATATATATATATATATATATCCTCTCTCTCTCTGTATATATATATATATATATATCTCTCTATCAAAATCTTGAATCAAATTATATGTCGCTCCAATTGGGTCAAGTCCATACCGTGTGGGGTTCGGGCCTTACGACCATCACCCTTTGTCATCACCCGCGGATCTCGCAAAAATTCCTTTCAGATTGAGCTGCCAAATATTTCGAATTAGGAGTTATAATTCGAGTCGCCACAAAATTATGGTCATTTAATAATTTCTAATACACTTATTATTAATAGTATGTCCTTATGTATTGAAATGGTTTCATTTGTCTTAATTTATAAAAATAAACCATTCAAAACAAAGGGTGTAGAATGAAAACCTAATCAAAGTTCAATTAAGCAGACCAGTCAGCCATTTTGGTACGTAAACCAAAGCAGGTTGGGATAATCATTAATTTATATTAATTTAGTTTTTCGGCCAGAGCTAACCTAACTCATGCGGGTTATAGGCCAAAACGGGGCCAAAACCTTAAAAAATGCTAAAAAAAATTAATTTTACAAATTTATCATTTTTCAAATAAAAATAAATAATATACAACTAAATAATAATAATAAATATATAATATGATTAGATCTGTATTATATTAGTAATAAAACTTAAATAAATAAATAATGTTAGAACGCTGTATAATAAAAATGCAAATGTAGTTTAATAAACCAATAATAAGCAAGCAATAACATATATAAGAAAAACAACTTCCAAAGTATCAAATGAAATCTTATATGCCTCTAATCTTCATCTTCATCCTCGTTATATCGAATAATAAATGTGATTACACATTAAAAAGATGCGCTATCTCGATAATTGATTAAAAAGATTATCAAATGTTGTAATTAATTTAAAATGTTAACAACATAGATTTCGTTTATGTTTGGAATAAAAAATATTTTTCTAAAAATATGTCTCAACAGTATAATAATGAAATATCTATTTAATTGAAAAATTTATTTGTAGATATAATCATATTAGGAAAGAAATTAGTATTAATTATTTTAAAAATAAAATTATTTTGTTATTAATATTAGTTTAAGTAATAAAATTATTTAAAATATATTGATAATTTAGTTATTAGATTTAATTTAATTTATAAACTAGTATAATTTCATTTTTATAAAAAAAAAAACATATATGATTGCATAAAATTTAAAGGATAAATAAAAAAAATGAAATTGTAAATATTTAAAATAGGATTAATGAGAGAAATAAAAATATCTTTAATATTAAAACTGTAATTTATTTGATATAAAAAGATATTTTATTTATAAAAAATATTTTTATATATTTAAAGTTCCTCAAAATTTGAGGATAATAGCAATTCATTTAGCCACAAGAATGATAAAAAAATTAAAAATAAAAATTATGCCACAATTTGTAAGGTAGTGACACAATTGAAGATGCTCTTTCCCTAGGTGATTTAATTACTAGATTGTCAATAGAATAATGGGTAATTGAAATCATTATCATGATTAAACTTATTTTTAATTGTAAGGCAAATTCATTATAGCACATCTTTTTGCATCTTTAAAATGTTTAAATCAAAATAAATGTTTAATTTTTCAATATTTTGAACTCTATTTTTTTTCTAAAATATTATAATGACTATGAAATTTTCTTTTTTATTAAATTACTTTTTCTCGTAAAACCTAACATCTATTATTTGATGACTTAAGTTGGTTTTTATTTAATGACTTAGATGCTATGTTTTCCATTTTATGAGAAATATCTATTACCATTGTTCTGAAAGATGATTATTCAATAATTCAAGTAATAATGAAACATAAATAAAATAAAATTTACATCATATATATATAAAATCCTAGATCAAATTAGGTCGCTTCAATCGGGTCAGGTCCATACTGTGTGGGGTTCGGGCCTTCCGACCATCACCCTCCGTCATCACCACATATCTCACAAAAAATATTTCATTTTGGATCGAGCTCCAAAAATATATCAGGTCAAGTTATAATTCGAATTACAAAATTATAGTCATTTAACAATTTCTAATATAGTGATTATAATTATTATGTCATATCTATTGAAATACTGGTTTCATTTGTCTTTCAACCTAAATTAGTGTATAAGTGATCTTTCAACCAATATCTAAATTAATTCAATTCTTTTAAGTTGTCCTTGTATTAAGGAACCCGGAAAATATTAAAGAAAGAAAATAATGGGAAAAGTAGAAAGGAAACGTGGATAGAAAGAACATTTGAAGAAAAATAACAAATAAGTTTAAATTTAATAAATTAATTTTATTTGTTTATTCAAATTAATTTCATTTGTTTATTCTCTTTATTATATAAAGACTAAGAAATTTAAAAATATGTAAAATTTTGAGGAATTTTGATCGTATTTAATTTATTTTATATTTTCATGGCAAACCAAATATAAAATCATTTTCTTAGGATTTTCTTTTCTCCCTAATTTTTGAATAAGGGTATGTTTTTGTCATAGACGTTGAACCATTAAAGCTAAATCGGGAATTAGGTTGTTCGTGGGTAGTGTCAATAGCATGTTTTTTATAATATTTATCAATCCGAACACGACGCGAATGATAAACGGGTCAAAAATAACAAATTCAAATATGACATAATTAGTAATCAAGCAACACGATACGACATGTGTAGCCCGTTTATTAATTTGGTAATTTAAAATAATATAAATTACAATTAATTCATCAATATTTAACACAAATAATATATATAAAAGTTAATCTAAATTAAATATTAATTAACATAATAATTAAACAGGCACATCTGAGTCGATTTAAATTGTTATGTGGATTGACATGAATATAACGTTTATTAATGGGTTATGTGAGCCTAACATGAATTTGATCAGCAAGTTATCTTTCGAGCTTAATAAAGTAAAAATCACGAAGAATATAAAAAAAAAATCAAATATAATCAAAATTCCTAAAATTTTTACATATTTTAAAGTTTCTTATCCTTATATAATAGAGAGAAACAAATGAAATAAGTTTTTAATAATAAGGATTAAATTTTGTAAGTTTAAACTTCTTTTATTTTCTCTATTTTTTTTATTCTATTTTTTCTCTCAATTTTCTTTCCTTCGTATTTTTCGGCTAACAAAACAAAGCTTAAAGTTTGCACCTTACTTTTAATCCTAACTCAGACTGATTTTTTATTTTTTAAAATTTTTTTTGACAACTAATTTATTTTAAATTTTTTAGAAAGAGAAAAAGTGACACAATAAATTATATTAAAATTTTTGTTACCACAGTGTCATTAGAATAGGTACTTTTCAATTGACTAATAACATCAAATTTAAAAAAAAATTAAGTAGGAAGTATTACAAGTATATGATGATAATGTATAATAATAATTTAAAAAAATTTTGATGTTTCATTTAAAATTAAAATGAGAATTTCTGCGTGTATTCATTTTAAATCATCTATACTAGCACTGAAATAAGGTTTTATGATAAAATCACACAATCTTTCTATTTTTACTTTCCATTAATATGTACAATTTATGGCACAGAAGTCACAACTACAACACAAATATTCTTCTCATTTATAAAAGAAAAAAAAAAACTGAGAGTGTTTTATCCACTAGAGAGTTAAAATATATTTAAGATATTGGAGAAAATTAAAAAATCCGGTCTTTTGTCATTGTTTCGAATTGTTTTCCAAGAAGACCTTGTGACACGTGGGAAAACTGAAAAGTACATGAGTTTTTTTGTTTGTAAGTGGAGGTCTCAGGCATTAAAGAAAGGGTGCCGAATTATCAAATGGGGTACCATACCTCCCCCTTCCCGCCACTATTATTTTGACATATGTAAAGTTTCTTGTAAAATAAAAAATAAAAAAACTTACACAACTTGCTATAGCAAGTTACCACTTATTATTGAGGGACAGTGCAATCTCATATATTCCATTTTCGACTTTCCAACCGTATTATTTAAGAATTTTTGTGAGAAATGGATAAAATTAAAAATTCATGTATAAAGATTGTGGAAAATTTTTTTAAATAAAATTTTTAATTGAAGAATGTATCATCAATAATAATTACTCAATGATATTACCTTTGCAAATATATTTGGAAGTGCATAAATAATAATTTTTGCAATTTTAGAAATTCAATGTTTTAAAATAATTCCAATTTAATAAAAAATGAAATTGTGGAAGAGATATTTTTTGTGTAAATATGTTTTGATTTTGATTTTGATTTATTGGGATGGACTAAAAATAAACATATGACCCAAAATAATTTAAAAAAAATTAAAAAACTTGAAAATTTGGGTAGGTACGAAGAATGTGAGGAATCCTCATATTCTACGTACGTTTGCCATTTTTAATATTTTGAAAGTGTTAATTTTTCCCTTTTCTTGAAGGAACTTGAGGTTCCTATAGTGTTCATGAATGATGACAAGATAAAATATGATCCAAAATAATTTGCCAAAATTAAAAAATTTAGAAAATTTGGGTGGAGTACGAACACGTGCTGTACCTTGCCATTTTTAGTATTTTTGAGAAGTAAATTTTTTCCCGCTTTCTTGAAGGAACTTGAGGTTTACATAGTGTCTATGAATGATGATAAAGTGAAATATGACCCAAAATAATTTTAAATAATTAAAAAAACTTGAAATTTTGGGAGGGTACGAAGAATGTGAGGAATCTCACATTCTTCGTACCCTAGCCATTTTTTAAGTATTTTATAGAAATAATTTTTTTCCCGATTTCTTGAAGGAACTTGAGGTTCATATAGTGTCTATGGATGATTACAAGGTAGAATATGACCCAAAATAATTTAAAAAGTTGAAAATTTGGGTGGATACGAAGATATGAAGTATACCTATGCTTCTTGCAAGTGTGCACTGAGTAATTTTCTTGGTTTCTTGAAGGAACTTGAGGTTCATATAGTATCCACGGATGATTACAAGGTGTAATATGACCTAAAATAATTTTAAAAAATAAATAAAAACTTGAAAATTTGGGTGGGTACGAAGAATATAAGGATTTCTCACATTCTTCACTTTACCAACAAATTTTTAAATGACCACAAGTAATTTTCTTCGATTTCTTGAAGGAACTTGAGGTTTTTTAATGTCCATGGTTGATGACAAGGTTCATTAGTACACCTATGCAATCATCTCGAGGTGATCCTAGACTTGATTACTTCATGCTCAAAGACTTATGGGGAACCTTCCTCCATACTTGCTTTGTACTTTAAGTCTTTGATTTCTTTGACTTTAAATATGACATATAGCTTAACTTAATAATTATAAATGGTTAAATTGCTAACCATGGTTAGTAATCATCAAAATATATTTAAGATAACCCTTGGCCTAACAATGTCATTTGGTAATGAATATGTAATTCATTTCATTGTTTGCATGGAAGAGTATGGTTAATAAATTTCAAATGGATTTATTGGAAGTGTGATAGAAATAAGTTATGTCATTGCGAATCGATCTTTAATAATATATGGTCAATAAAAATAGATATATAGAGGAAAGTCAAATGTAAAAAAAGATTAGCGTCGCTATATTCACATGCTATATTCATATATTTACATTATCATGGATTACATCATATCTACACCCAGATTTTGTTGCCTTAACGTATTACACAAGTAATTTCACGTCGACAACCAGGACATATCGTAGACAGAATCCTCTCATTCTCGGTTCCCTCATATAGCACTAAATCAATTGCTATTTGGCCAGCCTTGATTGAGAGGAATTTGATATGGGAAGGGTCATAGCTTCCAAATAGTCGATTGTCTGCATGTGTTTAATTACATGCATCTTTGTGATACCACCTTAATATTAAAGAAGGAATGGATAAAATATTAAGTGACTTACAGGTTTTAGATAATATACATGAGAGGAAATGAATATACATGGTGGAAAGAAGTAACAATAACACCCCTTCTCTTAAGTTGGAAGCGTCGATGGCCATCCTTTGGAGAAACGTGGAGGAAGGCTTTGCTTAAGCCATGCGCTTGAATAATGTTTCCTGACATGTAACTGGAATGAGGTAGTGTAATGTTGTATCGACTTTAAATTGGGAAAGTGAATTTAGAAAACAAAGGGTCATAAACACACCCAGCATTTAACTTTCGATGGTGTTTTTTTCTATCGGAGGGTATGGGCACGAGCTATTTGAAACCTCTGGTCGATCCATGAGCACGGGCCTGCAGCACACCGCAGAAAGGGTGGTTCGGAACCTGAGTGGGGTCGTCGGGCTTGCACGACCTGAAACCTGCACAGGAAGGGTGGTCTGGTGGGGGGTGTGTTGGCCGCCTCTCAGATGGTTAAGTCATTTTCCTACGAGGAGAAAAACAGAGATATCAGTATGTTAGGGTTTGTGTTTTCTTTTATTTTTTCTCCCTTTTCTTCGGTGGAGTTTTCCATTATTTATCATTGGAGATCCCGATAACCTTCCTTGTTAGGTAGCGATATGGTTGCTTCCCGATTGGGTAGGGAATCCTTAACTTGTGTAATCAAGCTGAATATTGAAGGATAATGAGGAGCGTGATGCGTGAGAGATCCTTCCTCCTGATAGGCGAAGCGGATCCCATAGATATTTAAGTACTTCCCTTTAAAGTCTCGTTTAGTGGGATGATGGACCATCTATGTTCACATATTTATCCAGCCAGAGGCGACCTTAGTTCCCAACCGGGGCTTGCGCCTTAAAAGTGATTGGGATGTCTGTGGGCTGATTTACTCCACGTTGGGCTCCCAAACTCGAAGCCCATTTAAGCCCACCTTAAGCTACCTTAAGCCTTGTTGGTGGTTTGTCTCTTAGTGCGTTGGGCGATACACATGTTTTTAGGCATCGTCGATTTACCCCGACTCTTGGCCGAAGCGAGCTTTGGCAAGGGTGGAATCGTTTCTTGGATCGGGTGTGGTTCCACGTGGCTAATCAAGGATGGTTGATCAGGGCTTTATCGCCGTCAAACGTTCTGCAATGATGATGGCTTTTCTCGATTTTCGCGCCCATTTCGACTGACGTTTCTAGTGTTTTTAGAAGCATCCCACGACTATTTGAACCATATTCCCTGTTCTTCAAACCTCTGCTCTATGTTGAATTTTTCTTTCTTGAAACTTCTCTAATCTATGCTCGGGTAACTCTTGGTGGTTTACGTCATTCTATCTAAACTAGGGTCGTCTCTTTTGTTCTCTTCCCTAGTTTGGTACGTCTTTCTTCTTCTTCCCCTGTCTACATTTTCTTGTTTTGGATTCCGTGGGTCCCTGGTGGTCGATGCTTTTTTGGTCCCACCGTTTTTTTTTTTTTACCTATGATCCTGTGATAATTGTTTGTCTCCTCTTCCTCACTTTTTTTGGCTGGAATTCTGTCGAGCGCATTTTAGTCGTGGGGAGTTATTGTTGACTTGGGTTGTGGGCGTGTTTGGGCAGTTCCGCCTCTTACACATGTTCGTTCGGCCTCCCTTATACTTGCCCGATCATGCGTCTTCCTCACAGGCCCAATCTCGTTCTTACGAGTGCAGCAGGGAAGGCTTGTTGAGGGTCGGTGGGGCGGACAAGCGGATGATTCAGGTAGATCACTGAGTCGTGGTCAATAAAGCCCCTCCAGTGGATCATCCATCCCCATCTAGCAATGGCAAGGGAAAGATTAGTGAGATTAGGTACCCTAGTGGTTCTGAATATTTGAAGGCTTCGAGTGAGTATCTTTTGGACCGCCGTGGGTCCTAGTCGGGTCGAGCCTTTGCTGGCGACCTTGTTTCTGCCAGGCGTTCAAGTCTAGTGCCCTGATCTTCTTACCTCTTACATCGTCTAGGTTCCCAAGATGGTCTGCTTCTTTGAAGCGGCCCTCGAGAACGGTCTCCTCTTTCCTTTGCACCCCTTTATCAAGAACGTCTTATAGCACTTCAATGTTTTCCTCCCTGACCTCTCCCCGATTTTAGGGTGTTTTAGTTTGTGTGCTTTGTCGTTTAGGGACAAGGGCCCAGGGTTGCATTATATAGCTTCTTTGTTGGACTTCTTTAGTGTGAAAGAGGCCCTTGAGAGGGCATGTATTTCTAAACGGACCCGGTGCCAGGTTGATCATTTACGATCTTCCATCTTCCCCTGAACATTTGAAGGAGGCGTTATTTCTTTATCGGGAGTCGCGGCCCGAAATGCAAGCCTGGCGGCCAGAGAATACACTTGGCATTCCGATAGTATGGACTGCCCTAGAGAATTTGCGTGAGTTTTCGTCCGTGCTAGTTAGGGTTAGATTTTAAAGGTTATGAGGAGTTCTCAACTTTGCTTTGGTTGCGTTGCCTTCAGGTATCCATCGGGCCACCGATTCAGGGGATAAGGAGGTGAAAGGCTGCCAGGTTGTCGAAGTGTCCAGCGGGTGTACTGCGGTGATTAGATAAGATATTCCCGAGCCTTCTGGTGTGAACCCCTCTCGACCCCTTGCCTTGAGGCTGTCTCTGCCCTTTATTATGAAGCCTTCTTGTGAGGTGCCTTACTGTAGTAAAACCCACTTTCGGGAAGGCTTGAGCGAGTTAGTTGTTGGCAAGAGAGCGTTAAGCGTAAAGCTTCGGGCTCCCCACGAGTAGCCTCGCGATTCGAGTGGGTGAGGGTTGGGAGCATATTCTCAAGTCGTTGAGGCGCCAAGGCGGGGGTCGTCGACCCGAGTCAACGAGAGGTTATGTAACACCCCGAAATATACCCTAGTCGTTTTCGACATGTTTAGGGTATTTTGTAAGCCTAATTTTAATGTTTCGTGAGTTAAATCGCACGAAACACGGAATAGAGACCCGAAGTACAAAATTAAGGACAATTTTGTAATTGGTCCAAAAGGGGCTTAAAGTCTAATGTGAAAAGGCTAGAGACGAAATACAATAAAGAGATTTCATTTATAATTTGAAAAGACTATGGGCGAAAGAAGAAATAATAAGGTATTGTGTAATTCTGAAGATGAGGCAAAGCAAATAAGCAAACTTAACGAAAATGGGTTTTTTTAAAGACCAAACAAGGCCTTAACAAAATCTGAATTTAAAGACCAAATTGAGATTCTCATTTGTGGGAGGAAAAAACGTGGAGAAGAAGGAGAAAAGAGAGAAGAAGAGGAAGAGGAAGAGGAAGAAGATGGAGGAGGAGATCAAGCAAGCCAAATTCAAGAGGTATGGAAACTACTTTGAGTATGGATTTTGTATGGATCACATGGAATTTAGGCTTGATATGGTTAATATGTTGTCTCTAAATCTAGGGTTTTGGATAGAATTGCATCATAACCTTAGATTTCTTGAAATTAAGGTTGGTATAACCCACAAGGAACAAGATAATTAGGGAATCCTTCATATTTGTTAGATTCATGGTTAAATGAAAGGAAATTGAGTTAGGGTTTAGAACAAACCCTAACAAATCTTATTAATTAGTTTGTATATGGGACAGTAACCTGTAGACATTCTATTAGGAGAGATTCATGGAAAGGTTTTGAAAGAATGATAAGAATTGAAAGATGAATTGAATAGATAAGAGATTCGAGGTGGTGAAATGGTTTTGATGTGTTTAAGTACCGAATTGATTTGAGATATCAAAGTATGGAAAAGTGTGAGAAAACACACATTCTGGGCACTTTTCGGAGACTTGTACCGGGTACAGACAGACAGCCCTGCCGGTCTGACTTGTGTTACAGTCGTTTTTGGCTGACTTATGCCGTCTGAGTTCGATATATCAGCCACATTGTTTGCAGTTTCGACCGGTTTTCGTATTTTTGCCATAACATGCTCATTTTATATCGATTTGAGTGATTCAAGTGGCTACGTAAAATAGACTTCAAGGAGAACAAAAATTAAAAATAGGCATCGCCAAATTCTGATCCTAAGTGGCCTAAAAATTCACTCAAAGTGGGACCATGTGCAAGCCAAATTCTGGTTCCAGCTTTGAACATAGAGAAGTCCGGGATGTTTCGGACGTAACTCGAGTTCCGGTGCTCCGAATTGGGTGATTCTAGTTGGAATAGAACCCTTAGCACCTTAAATTTAAAGGAGTACAAAGATCTAGTGTCAAATATCGAGACAAGGCACTGAAATAATCATTTCCAAGCGTCTCGGTAAAATGCATGCTGTAGGCTAGTTGGCATGAAAATGCCATAACTTGGAAGTTTGGACGATCCGATTGGATTGATTCCAATTCCTGGGTAAAGTAGATTCATAGAAGAATAAGAATACATGAATAAGGTGTGATTACATGCTCATCATACCTTACCGGTATATGGAATACGATCTGGCATGAACGCATAATGGGGCTAACAATGTCCTGTATAAGATGAGTTCTTGACCTCATATAATTGTAAAACCACCTAAGACCAGTTATTAAATGACACGGCCTCTGTCTGAATAGTACTTGGTACTCACATTGATATGCTGCACTCTGTCTGACTAGTAACCCGGTACTCGATTAGTGCTCGGCACTCCTCGCCCAATGCCAGTACTCGATTAAATCTCAAAGCCTCTGATTAGTACTGGTACTCTGATTAGTGCTCGGCCTCTGATTAATTTGCCCGGTATGATTAGTAATCACGGCACTCTGTCATGTTAAGTGCTCACGACACTCTGTCACGACTGATGCTTCCACGGCACTTCCCGTCTTGTATAGTATCTTCGAGTGCCGAAAACATCTTTGTGTCTACTCACTCCATTATTCTTGGTCTAGGAAGTCAAACAATTATATGATAAGACTACGAATAGAGAATAAGAATAAAGATCACGAATGCTCGTATCTATTACCTTAGTACCTGCAGGTACTCACATCTCGATTAAGCTCTGTAGTACTACGGGTACTCCTGTATTTAATTAAGTTACGTACGTCTCACGATTTGTTCTGAGTACCTATGGGTACTCACATCTCTGATTAACTCACATCTCTACGATTAAGTCACGATCTGATAAGTTAAAGTAGTGCCTAAGGGTACTCACATTGTTTGAATAAATTTTGTAGTACCTACGGTACTTATGTATACGAATAAGTCACGTCGATCGGATTCGCGTGTACTACGGGTACTCCTATATATGAGTAAGTTCTGTCTTGTATCTGAATAAGTCCTGTAGTACCTATGGGTACTCCTGTCTCTGTATAAGTTGTGTAGTACCTACGGGTACTCCAGTATTTGAATAAGTTCCGTTTCTGATTAACTCCTGTATCTGAAAATGTTCTGTAGTGCCTACGGGTACTCTTGTATTTAATTAAGCTTTGTTACGTCTACGATTTGGATTACGTAGTACCTATGGGTACTCACGTGCCACGATTAACTCACACGTCTACGATTAAGTCTGTAGTACCTCACGGGTACTCTTCAATCCCGATAAATTCGTAGTACTGCGGGTACTCCGTATATGAGTAAGTTTTTGTCTTGTATACGAATAAGTCTATAGTACCTAAAAAGGTATACATATCTGATTAGTTAAATAGTACCTAAGGGTACTCACGTGTTGATTAAGTTACATGTACTACGGGTACTCTAATATCTGAATAAGTCTGTAGTACTAAAGGTACTCTTGTATGAATTAAAGTTCCGTGGCCACAAGATTTTCATGTAGCTGATTAGTTAAGTAGTACCTACGGGTACTCCACAATATCCCCGAAAAGTCACATTATCTAATAAGTCACGCATCATGATAAGTCTGTATACGATGATCTTGTAGTATTTTAACCGGGTACTTACGTATCTGATAAGCCACAGTATTTGAATATGTCACATGATCTAGTTACGTAGTACTACGGGTACTCCTGAATCTGAATATGTTACATCTGTGTCTGATTAGGATTGCATGGTACCTATTGGTACTCTGTATTGGATTAAGTTACATGCGCTGCAGTTAAGTTACGTAGTACCTCTTGATACTCACGTATTTGATTAAGTTACGTCAGTATTTACACTAAAGATCAAAATTCAGTACCCTGGGTACTCATAATAAATAAGTACAAGTTCTGTAAATACCCTCACAGTACTCCAGTATCAAATAAGTTGATATAGATCCAGTATTTTCGGGTACTCTTTGTATCGAATCAACAGTACCAGGATACGTAGTACCTACGAGCACTCAATGTCAAGTAAGATAAGTATAAGTCGATGCCCTCAGGCTACATATAAGGAATACGTTACGTAGTACCTCAGTACTTTTGTACGATCAAATGTTACGTAGTACCCTGGAACCTTGCATCGAAATGCGGAAATAAGTTCGTAGGGCCATTATAAGTTCCGTAAGACCTGGAGTATAGATTCATTGGACGATTATAAGTTCCGTAGGCAGTATGTGCTCCCAGAAATACCGGGTATCGTTCCGTAATCATATTGTTTCAGTTTGCACTAGAATAAGTTAAACTCCGTAGCATAAGAATAAGTTAATGCTCCTGGGAGTCTAAACAAGTCTATTATAAGGATAAGTTACGCAAGAATAAGTTACGCGCTCCTATGGGAGTCAGTATGAACATAAGCACATGATAAGCATAAGTGCTTATATAAGTCCATGATATGAATGCATGAAATTTACGATATACGGTATGGTTTATACACTTATTATAATTGTGTATATGCATGTGTTTACGTATAAGAAATGTTTCCCACTAAGGCGTAAAGCAGCACGGGTTTTTAATCAATTAGCCAAATCAAGGAAGACATCGTGAACTTATCCAGCATCTGGTGAGCTGACTATCTGTATGGGTTCATACATGAGTTAGATTGCTACGATTTAATAAATGTAAAAGTAAAGTTTTGTGATTGTAAATGGGACTAGTTCTGTCTTATCTGAATTTTGATGGTTTCATAAATTAGTAGTTCTTTGATTTGTACATAATATTTGGATTATGTTATAAGATGTGGGCAATACCAGCAGGTGCGGATAAACAAAAAAAAAAAAATCAGGTAAAGAGTCTGTGTTTGATCTAAATCTGAAGCAGCGTAATGAGTTGGTGCCCTCTTATGGTGAAGTGTCAAGGTGTGGTCGGCTACACCTATCTCGTATTGCAGTAGTTAAAAATCCTTTGGGTAGCTAGGAGCCTTTTTGGAAGTCACCCGGCACATGTTTGGAATCCCTGAGTGTAAAATGCGGCTCCCTCTCTGACTGTGGGAGGACGAGGGAAAGGATTGCTGGGCGGGGGGGATGAGACTCGTTAGCACTAACCAAATGCGCGGAAGTGTATCGATCCGTCCTGCTGGACTCGACCTCAGAGGGCCCGGATGCCATGTCAGTTGAAGGCTCTAGCCTTATCGTTTCGAGGAAGCGACCTGTATGTCTGAGACACGCTTTATTTGTTCATTCACCTTTGTTTCAAACTATCGACTATATTTATCGTTTACCAGGATGTTTACCTATGAAAAGCATGGCGAGGAGGGTACAGCTTTGAGGGCTCTCTATGTAATGAAAGAGTATAAAGCCAAGGTTGCTCCACGACCTCCGAAAGAGTGACCTTTGAGCTCGGATGCGGCGCTTTACGAGATCGTGAAGTATAAATCCGACACAGAAGCACCACATTGCGAAGCTTTGAGTTAAAGATAAAGAAAGAAGGCTCGAGGAGTGACAAGTTTACACCAGGAATGGAGTTCTGCGGGCGTGTAAGGGACGGTGAGGGGCGAGCTCTGGAGTGGCGAGGGGGCGAGCTTCGTGGTGGCGTTTGCGTTGGCAGGAACGACGCCCTGCGTGGTGCGCAGGACCATTTACCGCGATGCGAGACGTGCGCGCGGCCGTGTTAAGTCGGGTGAAGCGAGAGCTACGGGCCGTGAGCTCCGTGGAGCGCTGGCGAGGAATGCCATGGGCCGTGGACATCTTGATGGAGGTATGATGGTCGGAAAAGGAAGGGGTGATTGCCGGGTGGGGCGAGGCACATTGCCTTGTGGGCTGGTGAAACTAGCACCGGCGCCAAAGTGCTAAGGTTTTCGAGGTTTAGTTTCAACTTTCAAGTTCTTCTTGGGGGAGAGATGAGATATGATTCGATGACAAAGAGAACCCCGTGGTGTTTTAGTTGCCCCTGACTCTTGTTCTCTCTTTGGCCAGACACAGAGATTGAGGCTCCTACGGCGCTCTCTACTCGGTCGTTGGGACTTCGCCTTCGCACACATGGTTTGGAGGTTCGAGATGTGAGTGCTTAGAGTCACAGCGGACATTTAGGCTTTTCCCTTAGTTTACCTTGATACGCTAACCGGACTCTGAGCCTTAGACTTTTGTAATCTACGACCTGATTTTTGTCGATCTGCGGATGTTGCCTTTATACCCTTTGGACATGATCTTCTTACCATCTTATTTATGACACAGGGCTGCGAGGGCTTCGGGCTATTCGGCTCCTTTAATAAGCTGGCGCTATCAAATGGCGTCCCGAGCTCGTGGCTCTTAACAAGGCCCGAGCTCTTGGACTCTTATTGAATTGAGCTCTTGATCTGCCTTCAGAGGCGAGCTACGTGGCTCTTGCATAAGCAAAGCTCTGGACTTTATGTGGGCTGACTGTGGCTCTTGATGGGCGGGCTCGTGGCTCTTAACAAAGCTGAATATTGGGCTCTTAGTGGGCGAGCTCCATGATATCTTTTGAGGCCCAGGCTACATGGCTCCTTTGGACTTTGAGCTACGTGGCTCTTTAATATTCGAGCTCTTGGGTTGTTATTGAGGTCAGGGCTACATTGCCCGCTACTGAGATTCTTTGGGCTTTTAAGCCCAGAGCTCATGGCTCTCTGGCCAGGCTACATGGCTTCTTTGGACTTTGAAACTATGGACCTATAATATTTGAGCTCAGGCTTTTCGTCTTACTTCCCTTGGGAAGCGCTCGTGGATTTAATGCCCGGGTTTGGAAGAATAGAACCGGATTGCGTGACTTCCTAAGGTGTCAAGCTTTTTATTTTACCGATGCTTGCCTTCCTTCGAGGATGCCTCATTATCACCCAGCTCTTGGCTGCTGCCTGTGTGACCCGGAGTTCGGACATGATGAAGCTTCAAGGTTTGATTGCCATTGTGTGAAGTCTTTTTGGTGGTCGTAGGCCGACGTTTGGTTTCGTTGCTATGCCATTTGTTAGAGTTATGTTGTTCCCTTTTCTCTTTCTGGTGGTTTTTGCCTTGAGTGGTTGTTTGCTGATTGTAATTTTCTAAGATGTAGAGAGCGGTTTGCTGGTGTAACTCTTTTTAGAATAGCGCCAATTTTTGAAATAAAGTCTGATCTTTTGTAAATACATTATACTTGTCGATGTTCTAATGTAACCTCTCAAGACCTTCAAACCTATGGATCTCACGTCATGGCTCCTGGTTCTTTCTTTATGATTGCCAGAGTAGGCATGCGAAAATAAACAAGCATTATTTGAGCGAGAAATGCATAAATCTTTGTGCTTTATTAATAGATACAATATGAGGATTATGGGTAAAACCACTTGAGGTGCTCGACATTCAGGTGATGTGAGTCTTTCCACTCTTCAGTTTGAAGCTCTATAGATGCACCAGATGGATTCTCAGTGATGATATAGGGTCCCTCGGTGGGTTGATTTCAGTGAGTGGTCAACATACTGACGAGATTTTTTTAGGCACTAGGTGCAGGTACTAAATAATAGACATTTTTGATCCTTAGTACCTTCTTGTTTTTCGTTTGGTACTCTCAGGCATTTCAGCATCTTGCTTCCTCTCAGGATAAGGTTTAAAGCGGAGAGACTCCTCATTGCTGGCGTTGTGTTTGATCTGGGTGATTTGAGCGGAAGCCTCGTGGGGGCTCTAAGCTACTGGGTGCAAATGCTAAGGTGACAGGTTTCTCGAGTTGTAGACTTGTGTGTAGTTACGTATGCTGTATGCTCGGGAGGTATTCTACTCATTTTCCCTTTAGGTTTTCCAGCTTAGTCTTCAATCTTGCCTTGAGGAGTCCTTATAATAATGATTCTGCTGTAAATTCAGATCTGGATGGATAGGACCAGATAATAATTATGATTCTGTTTCATTATGAGTTTGTGAATTTCAAGTTGTCAAGTAACATTACTCAGGATACCAATGCTTTTGGATTTAGACTTATATCATCTATGGAACACCCCGAATGAAGTCATGCCTTTTTGCTCAAGTGGAGTTGTTTCAATGGCTGACCTCTCACCCACTTGGTGAAGTTGTCAACTCCTACAATGGTGAACTTGCACTGACCCTTCCCAACGGGTAGGGGCCCTAGTATGTCTAAACCCCACTATTGAAAAGGCTAGGGGCTTATGATCGAGGTCAGTGGCTCGGATGGGATGTGGGAGTTCTTGGCATGCTCTTGACAGATTTTGCATTTTCTTACCTGGTTAGTAGGCGTCTTTGAGCATGTTGGCTAATATCACCCTGCCTCAAGTTTTTCTTCACCAATGTCAGATACCGATGGATTGCCTGACTTGTGTACCTCTCTAAATCTGTAGTTCTGGCATCTTTAACTCCTGCATTTGAGGAGGGGTGCAGAAAAACCTCATTTATAAAGGGTCCCCCGTAAAAAAGTGAATCTAGATGACCTTGCTCTTAGTTTAGATGCCTCATTCGGATCGCTTGATAATGTCCCGTTTAACAAGTAGTCCCAGATAGGGTCCATCCAGCTCAACGCAGTCATCATTAGGAAAATTTCTTTGTTATTTGATGTTTTATTAGAGGCTCAGGGAGGTGCACCCGGCTAGTATCTGCTATCTAGGTCTTCTACTGGCCTTACGTTGCTAACTTTGCTAGGGCATCAACCTATGAATTTTCTGCCCTTGACGTGTCGACTGAACCGTGCGAATTTTTAAGCGGATTCGCGTGCCTTTTTAGGTAAGGGTCCATTTTCACCCTCACTTCATGGAATATTCTATCAGCACCACCCATTTGGGGGTCGCATACCTCTAGTTGATCGTACCTCCATATGGTGGCGAGGGTTAAGCGGAGCAATGATAGCTTCATAGTGTGAGCTTCATTATTGGAGGCATGGAACTCGAATGGTGCATATTCCCACGTCGATCCTATTAAGAAATTGGAGAATCAGCACCGCTTTCTCACCAGTGATGGCGACCCCCATGCGGACAACTCTGCGAATGGGGAGGTGACGAGTTGGGTGTTTGAGCGACTCTTATCGAGGTGAATTCCATGATGAAATTTGCCAAAACTTGTACTTTGATCGTTGTTCTTGGATTCTTTTCATCTCGAACTCACTAAGCTCTATGGCACTTTGCAGTCTTCACGAGTTTTGGTTTATATGAGTATTGCTTCATTGGGTGTTATGTCGAATCTGATGGTGTGAGCTTGGAAGTATGAGTCGAGGAATCTTCAGTGATGGTCACCAATGCTAGAACTAAGCTTCTCATCTTGGATACCTTTCCTCTGCCTCTTAGAGGCTTGGTTTGTAGTAATAGACCGTTCTTCAACGCTCTATCCATTTCTGCTGGTTGGCGGCACTGATGAGGAGTGACAGCTAAATGGGCGTAAGAGGTTCTTCCCTCGAGGGGCTTACTAGAATAGGGGTAGCTTAAGCAAGTGGGTTTCAGCGTTGAGATGCCTCTTTGAGTGTGCATCTGAGTGGAAGGCCTTTCGGAACTTGAAGAAGGGTGACACTTGTCGTGAATCTGGATAAAGAGACTTCGGCGGCTTCCTTCTCGGTCGGCCCGAATTTCTTTAGTGTTTTAAATTGGTTACATATGAGCATGGCTTTTATCTTATCTGGTTGCCTGTGTTTGTGACTGAGCCCAAAGAACTTCCTGGAACTCAGAAAGCCGCCAGTTGGGCAGTTCTTTATCTTGTAGTCCTTGGGACTGGAATGATTCAACTAGGTGTGGTCATTAGACTCGACCTTGTGACTTCACCCCGGCCTATGGATCGTGTATACTTCCATGGTCTCAATTTTTTTGGAACATTCTATTTACCAACCTTTGATAGAGTGGCCCAGCGTTAACTGACCAAGGCATCACGGTGTCCAGCCATGTTCCTTGTCGGTCACGGGCTAGAGGTCTTCTCTTGGTAAGCTAAGGTCCATTGCATCTGTTATAACCCGAGGCGTCCATGAAGTAGGAGCTCGTGGCCCGGCGGTGGCATCCTTATGAGGTGATCTGGGGTAGGGTATCTTTCGGGCGAGCTCGGTTAACATTAGTAAGATCGAATGGTAGCCATTTGCCTTCTTGACGAGAACCACATTAGCCAACCAGTCGGGATAATCTACTTCTTGGATAGCTCGGGCTTGGAGGAGTTTGCTGACCTCTTCTTTGATCGCCTTCTGCCTTTCTGGAGCAAAACTTCTTTTTTGTTTGACGGGTTTGAAGAAGGGAATGACATTCAACATAATTTGATAACTGTTTGGTCGATTCCTCCAATGTCCTCTTGCTTTAAGAATATTCACATTTGCTTTAAGAGTGGATCAGGAAGTCTTTGATGTCTCGACCCGATTTGAATATCAATCCATGGCGAGTGTTCGTGTGTCAGATTATGGTTCAAACTCTTCCGGGACACTGGTTGCAGGTCTTAATTCATCTCTCATGTCGAAAAGCTGTCATATTATGGATCTTGTCCTTTACTGTTCATTGGCCTTCATGCTTACTCCTTGGCTACTGGCATGGTCTCCTCAAACCAGTTCACTACATTCTCTGGCGGGAATTTGGCAATATCGATAGGCGGAAGGATGACGCCCTTATATGGAATTAAGAAGCTGCCCAGTAACATGTTGTATGCCGATGGGGCATCCACTATGGGGAATTTATCATCGTTGTGGCTTGGCATGGGTGGTCCCCCAAAGTGAAGTACCGGTTGTCTGGAGCCAGGGGTAGCACTTTATCTCGAATCTGTAAGTGGCGCAGTTCGACTTCTATCTTCGATGCCAATTTTGTCAGGTGATCAGAAGTCCATTGTGGTCGGGCTCAGTTGTCGATCGAGGACCCTATGAGCTATTTTGTTGGCCACGATGGCCTTATTTCGGGTCATCGTGAGATCGTTGGCGACCTTCCCATGTGGTCAGAAAGGTTGCATGATGGTATCAGCCAAGAGGAGCTTGGACACGGACTGTACCTCCAGTGTCTCCCTTAATATGATGCTGCGTAGGTGAGCCTTCGATGAACTCAGTTCTCACACGTGATCCAGGAAATGCATTGATCTCTCTGGGTTAATGATGTGGTTGTTTTGGTGGCGAGGTAGTGGAGGATACAGTTCACGATCTTTTGGAGCCGTAGCGATGCGGAATGTCCCGTCCGGATTAGGGTCGATTTATTTCTTCAATGAATACGATCATGCGACCCGGTGCCCATGATCTTTGTGGAACTCATAGTACTTGGTTATGTCTCTTCTTTGGTCAGTCTTCATCCCCCGACGGACTGCTACCTTCTCATCTTTTGCACCTCGTATAGGACTTGACGTGAGGGCCGTCGGGGGTGAACTGCGAGGTGAGTGCAGCGGCTGCGGCTGGAATAAATTGGACCCAAGCGGTAACTTCTCTTTGGAGATCAATCTTTGTCTTCTCTTTGTTCCTATCTGGAGATTTATGTCTCGTCTCCTTGTATATTACGGGGCTTCAGTCCCGCTTTTTCTCGTCCTTTCTTTTCTCTTTTGCGAGAAGAGGCTTTCCAGCTTAGATATAAGGGCCTCTCGCCGTTGATTTTTTTTTTGCTTTGGTGAGCACCTTGACCATAGTTTTGGGGATTCTTTGAGATAGAACATTAGGTCTTTGGAATTTGTAGCACACAACACAGTGATAAAGGTGGTGATGGCAAATTTCTCATCTAGGATGTCTACCTTTAATGACCCGGAGTTGAACCTTTAGACGTAGGACCTCAGATTCTCCTGTGGGCCTTGCTTTACGGTCAACAAGTGGTAGCTCGGCTTCCTGTACGTCCGGGCTCCGATGAAGTGGAATCCCGAGCGATGGAAGCTCACGAAGGATGAGGTGGCTGGCGAGCCCTGTGAACCGAGGCGATCGCGAGCCTTTTAGGCGT
>JAEQBH010006609.1:0-248152 GCA_016808115.1 Tetrastigma voinierianum | reverse complement strand
ACTCTATTGATTTGAACATTCAACACGCAGAACATGGAGAGAGGAGGGATTGAAGTTCCAATTGTGACATTTTACTATATTGTATTAAAAGTGATTAGGTTTAAAAAAAACAAAAAGGGTGATATTTTTTTAAAATGATATCAAAATTTAATAGTCTTTTAAATTTTTGAAAAGTCTTTTAATCACATTACCAAAAAAATGTTACATAGAAAAAAGTCGTCACTTGAAATAAAGATTTATTATGTTGGAAAAAGCTTAATACCACTTCTTGAAGATTTTTTTCTTCTGCGTGGAGAAAGAAAGGAAATGACAGCTTTATATGCTAGACAATACGATAATCATGGAAAATATCTTTTCTATCAGGGGCAGAAGAAGAATCTGTATGAATAAGATTTGAAAGTGAAATTAATATTATTTTACATAGTATTAGGTGGAAGTGGTTCAGTGATACATATAAGCCAAGTATCATTTCAAGTTAATGTTTAAGATATTCAAGGCATGAAATATTGAGTTTCAAATCCCCATGGTTATCTTTTGTTTTCCTAGTGCTTTTTCATTTCCTTTTTTTTTGTGGGTTTATCTATATAAAAGTAAGAGCAGCAAGTCTTGAAGCAAATAAGTGGTATCCTATGTGTTTGATAAAACATAAGGTCTTCTTCCCTTCACTTGTTTGCTGTTTTCTCACTTCTCTTGGTAATCACCATCTAATAGGCTTACAGCCCTTACTACATACATATTCATTATTCATCACAGAGAGGATGATTCTAATACATTTTCCTTTTTCTCTGAGCAGGTTGGCAACACAATAGCTGCGAGAAAGGAGCCTGGGGGACACCGGGAAAACTTCGTCACCAAGGATCAGCCCGAGCCCGTGCCTAAAGCCATCGAAGGCGTTCTCTTCGCCAAGAACCCGGTTGACTGCCATACAGCTATAGAGGCAAACAAAGAGCAGGTCAAACAGCTTCTTAAGGATTATGAATATAAGAAAGACAAGTCTTTTGTTGATCATATTGAGCCCAAGACCAATCTCATACCCCTTTATGACGATGAGCCCAAGACCAATCTCATACCTGTTTATGGTGATCAAGTCCCTTCCAAGAAAGACAAGTTTTTTGTTAATCACATTGAGCCTAAGACCAATCTCATAGCCTTTTATGGCAATCCGTCGCTTCAAGAAAGAAGACAAGTCTTTTTTTGATCGCATTGAGCCCAAGACCAATCTCATACCCTTTTATGAAGATCAAGTCCCTTCCAAGAAAGACAAGTCTTTTGTCTTTTTTTGATCGCATTGAGCCCAAGACCAATCTCATACCCTTTTATGAAGATCAAGTCCCTTACAAGAAAGACAAGTCTTTTGTTGATCACATTGAGCCCAAGACCAATCTCATACCCTTTTATGACGATCAAGTGCCTTTCAAGAAAGACAAGTCTTTTGTTGATCACATTGAGCCCAAGACCAATCTCATACCCTTTTATGCTGTTCAAGTCCCTTCCAAGAAAGACAAGTCTTTTGTTGATCACATTGAGCCCAAGACCAATCTCATGCACTTTATGATGATCAGTCCTTCAAAGAAGAACAAGACCAATCCCATATATATGACGATCAAGTCTCTTCTAAGAAAGTCAAGTCTTTAGTTGATCACATTGAGCCCAACACCAAACTCTTGCCCTTGCATGACGATCAGTAAGGGAAATTAAAGCTAGGTTATGTTGAAACACGTGACCAGCTGGTGTGTGGGGCGCCTATGCATTTCATATTCCTAGTAATGTGTGTTGAAGTTTGTATGTGCGATGGTATGCAGTGTGAATTATATTATGATGATATTTAAAAAAAACCTCTACCGGTTTTATCTTTATTTGACCGAGTGTATGAGTAGTCAGTCTGTGCAGAAAATATCAAAATGCATGGACATGTTAGCCAAAACTTGAAGATAGCTTCAGTATCAAGAGAGCTATTTAAAGAATGAAGCCAATCATGCATGCATTCGGGTGTATGTAAACACGGGGTTCAACATATTGACACTGAATTTAGATAAGATAATTGGTTTGACAGTGTTTTTTTAAAATAAAAAAAAAACTACTTTTAATTGAATTTTTTTTTTTTTTGAAAAAAAATTTCATAAAATTTAGAAAATCTTTTTTTATTAATTTGGAAATCATTTACAATATTAAAAAAATTACTGACACATTTGTTTTGTAGAACATGTAATAGACGGTTCTCCTAAAAAAAATACTTACACTAAAAATACTTTTGAATAATTTTTCATATATATTAAAATTATTAAAAATACTTTATCATTTTAAGATAACTAAAATCACCACCTTCACAAAATTTAAGTATTGAACAAAATTTTAAATTATTTTGAAAAATAGGAGAACAGTCTGAAGTGATTTACAAGCACTATTTTAATTGTTTTACTTATTTATGTTATATTTCGTTTATGAAAAGTAATATGAAGAAAAGAAAACTTTAAGAAATAATTTCATATTTCATTAGAAATAAAAATATTAAAAAATCAAATATGATTAAAATACAATTTTTTTTCATCTATTCACTTTGCATTACCAAGTATTTTGACAACTATTCCAAATATTGGTATTTTGACAACTATTCACTTGGAATTACATTTTCAGCAGAAGTTTCTAATCTGTACTCCTCTCCTCATGTATGGCCTAACGCTTTAAACCAACTGAGCTAAGGCTTATTGGCTCGTCCTCATTAGTATTTAATATAAAATTTATAAATTTTTGTTCATGATTATTTCCAAGAATTAATATAATTAAATTGAGTTTGAAGTAATATATGTAGAAACCAAATTGAAACTTTACGGTGAAAATCATCACCCTGAAAACCCTAGGATCAATCATGCTTAATCATTAAGAATCATAAACTGTTCTTCTTCAAGGAAGCGTACCTGAATCCATCTTAGATGAATAATATAAATCAGAATGGCTTTGGTCTTCCAAATCACAACGTAGTTCGAAAAGAGGGTTCCTCAGTTTCTCTCAGTTTCTTTCCGAGATAATGGGTTATTTCAGAAGAAGGAACATACATCTAATTTGGGGACCAAGACCCTTCTTGTGTTAGGGAAGTGACGCTTCACAAAGCGTCACTTCTCTAACAGGGTTTTTTGTTTTGGCCCATCATCAAAATAGAAAAACAAAATGTCTCTACACATAATTTGAGGACCATATCTTAATCTTGATGCATAAAATCCTATCAAAAGATAAAATTTAATAGATCACTTAAATTAAAGATTTATGTTATTAATTGGGTGCACAAACAGCTACATATAAGCCCATTATCGAGTTAAATAATCCAACAATCTCCCACTTAGGCTGTATGTACAACTTTATAATTATGTATTGCAATGAATAAACATATGAGCTCAAACCTTATTACCCAAAACATGCATCAAGAAACCAATCCAATCCATCAATTGTATCAACACAGGATCATAGCGGCCTTTGTCATACTTGTCATAACTTGACCTATCAATGGTCACATGTATTGATATGATTGAATGACAAGGATCACAATGTGGATGTGTAGCATGGAAATTACATGTAATGTGATCTTAACATGCCTATTACCAACTGGTCCAACTTTATTATTTAGTGAGATCAAACCAATGTCAATAAATAAGAAAGGCGAGATTTTAATAGAACATAAAACCTCAAAATATTTATAATTGAAATATCTGGAAATATATCTATAACAAAAGCATCTCAAATACAAACTCCCACTAGAACTGAATATCCTCATACAATATGACACCCATACTAGTAGTATGCTAATGAAAGACCTTGGGTGGCAATCCTTTAGTAAGAGAATCAACAATCATAGAGTTTGTCCTGATGTGCTCTATAGACAATTGGCCATTCTAAACTATTTCTTTAACAACAAGAAAATTGATGTTAATGTGCTTTGACTTTGAAGAGCTTTTGTTGTTGTTAGAATATATAACACTACTGAGTTATTGTCACGATATAACTTTAATGGTCTTTTAATTCCTTTTGCCACATGCAGCCTAGTGACAAATTTTCGTAACTATATCCCATGGTTGGATGCTTCATAGCAAGCTATAAACTCTGATGCCATAGTTAGGAAAGCTATAATTATGCATTTTGGCACTCCTCTGGGTATAACACCTCCATTCGCATGAAAACATAACCTTATATGGATTGTTTGCTACCTTGACATCCAGCAAAATCAGAATCAGAATACCCAATGATCTCTAAACTGTCTGATCTCTGATACGTGAGCATGAAATCTTTTGTTCTCTTTAGAGTACCACATGATCCTTTTTGGATGCTTTCCAATGGTCGACTAGGGTTACTCCTTATATTTGCCCGACATGCTAACTATGAGCGTAATATCCAGGTGGCGTACATACTTGAGCATACATAAGACTCCCACGGCCAATGCATAAGGGATCTTTGCATTTCCTCGAATTTTCAAGATTATTTTTAGGGCCGAGTGAGACTAAGCTTGTCTCGACTCTGACTTATCTCGATGAACAATCCTTCATGCCGAATCTATTCAACACTTTTTCGATATAGCTCTTTTGTGATAACCGAAGAATACCTTGAGATTTATCTCGTAGTATTTGTATACTTAATACAAAAAAGGCATTCCCAAGATCTTTCATCTCAAAATTCTTTGAGAGAAATTTCTTAGTTTCTTGCAATAAGCCTATATCACTACTAGCAAGTAAAATATCATCAACATATAAAATCAAGAAGATAAATTTACTCCCACTAAACTTATGATGTACACAATCTTCAACCAAATTTACCTCAAAATCGTTGGAGGTAATAACTTGATGAAACTTGTGATACCATTCACGGGAAGCCTGTTTGAGACCATAGATGGATTTTTTTAATTTACAAACCATCGACTTTGGATCCCAGTTACAAAGTTTTGCAGTTTGTAACATATAAATAGTTTTGTCGATGTTACCATTGAAAGCGGTTGTCTTTACATCCATCGATGTACTCTAAATGAAATGAGCCCGCAGTGCCATTTATAGTCTAAGGAGTCTTTCATAGGCGGAAAGTATTGTTATAGTCTATGCCTTCCTTTTGAGTGAAACCCTTGGCGACTAGGCAACCTTTATATCTTTCGACATTGCCATTTGAATCCCTCTTGGTTTTGAATATCTATTTACAACCAATAGGTTTCGATCCTTTAGGCAATCCAACAAAATCCCAAACACCGTTGTCTTCCACGGATTTCATCTCATCCTTCATGGCATCAATCCACTTGTGAGAATTGGAACTTTGTAAAGCTTGCTAAAGATTGATTGGATCATCTTTTGCTAAGTTTACATCAACCTCATGTTCTTGAAAAAATATGATATAATCATCCAGAATCGCACTTCTTCTTTCTCTTGTGGATCTCCTTAATGGCACTTCTTGAGGTTGTTGAGTTTGTACTATAGGTTCTTGAGGAAGAACTTCATTGTTTCCTTATGTGAAAGCATCATCTTGAACAATATCGATAAAATAACTTGATTGATGTTGTCTTGTGTCGAAAGAACTTCATTGTTGTCTAGTACCATAACAACATCTTGAACAATGTTAGGTAAAATAGCTTGAGCATAGTCAAGAGTAATATTAGGACAAAAAACAACATTAGGTAAGGGAACTTGATCCTGATTGTTCTCTTGTTTTTCTTTAAAAACAACACTCCTTATGTTATCTTCCCCTCCAAACTCAACATCCTCAAAGAATCTAGCATTTCCCATCTCAAAAAATGATCTAATAGTGGGATTATAAAACTTAAAGCCCCGAGAGCATTCAACATAACCAACAAAGTAGCAGCTACCTATTTTTTTTGTCCAATTTCTTTGCGTTTGGCTTGAAAGTGTCTGAGTTGGACAACCCCAAACATGTAAGTGCCTAATACTAGGCTTCTTTCCAGTTCACAACTCATAAGGAGTTTTAGCTACTAATTTACTTGATACCCTATTAAGAATGTACACTGTAGTCTTAAGTGCTTCCCCCTAAAGCGATTCAGGTAAAGAAGAATGACTAATCATACTTCTCACCATATCCTGAAGTGTTCGTTTCGTCTCTCTACAACACCATTCATACTAGGCTTACTTGGCATTGTGTATTGCGGGACGATCCCACATTCCTTTAGGAAGATAGCGAAAGGTCCTAGATGTTGTTCTCACGAGCCATCATGTCTACCATAGTACTCACCACCACGATCAGATTTGATAACTTTAATCTTCTTGCCAAGTTCGAGTTCAACTTTGGCTTTAAAAGACTTGAACATGTCCAAAGCTTGAGACTTCTCATGAATCAAATATAGGTACCCATACCTTGAATAGTCATTTATGAACATAATAAAATACCGTTGACCATTCCAAGAGGCTATGGGGAGTGGTTCACAAATATCGGTATGAATTAGTTCTAAGACATATGTACATCTATTGGCACCTAATTTCCTTTTCTCTATTTGTTTCCCTTTAATGCACTCAATGTAGACCTAAAAATCTGTCATATCGAGGGAATCAAGAATTTCATTTGACACAAACCTTTGAATTCTCTGTTATAAATGTGACCCTATTAAAGCATTGCCATAACATTACAACATCCTTATCGATTAATTTACATTTTGTACCACAAGTATTGATATACAAGGTTTCATTAAATAAGGCAGCAATATCCAACAAATAAAGGTTGTCATACATAGATAAAGAACCAGTACCAATAACATTTGAATTTAAAGAAAGACTAAATTTCTAATTTCCAAATGAACAATAATATCCAGATTTGTCCAATATAGAAATTGAAATCAAATTCCGTTTAAGGGCGAGTGCAACGCAGTTTCAGCTAAATCCAAATAAACACCAGTTTTTAATAACAACCTAAATGTCCCTATGACCTCTACTTTTGCTATTTTGCCATTTCCCACATAGATGAATCTCTTAGCATCATTTGGCGGTTGGCTCCACAAACAACCCTATAGGGACATACTTACGTGAGTAGTAGCACTAGAATCTACCCACCAAGTATGTATAGGTACAGAAGTTAAATTAATTTCAGAACAAATTAGAATGAGAAGAGTACCTTTCTTAATACATCAAGCAACAAACTTGGGACACTCTTTCTTGATGTGACCCACTTTCTTACAGAAATAGCAATTGAATTCCTTATCTCGCGTCTTTCTCTTCTTCTGCTTGGATATACCTTCTACAGTGTCTTTATTAGAATATTTTGCGCTCTTCATTTTCTTCTTTTGAGGAGTTAATGTTAAGTGAGCACTTTCTATCTTATCTTTCTTTATCCTTTCCTCTTCTTGCACACAATGAGAAATAAGCTCATTCAAAGTCCATTTGTCCTTCTGAGTATTATAACTCACGATGAAGCCCGAAGTAGGCTATTAATAGAAAAGAGATATAAGGAACAAATACCTGAAGCAAGTCATCAGACAATTGTAACTTAAGTGCTTTTAGTTTTTCGGCAATGTTAGACATTTCCATGATGTATTCCCTCATGTTCTCCTTGTTTGTATCTTTCATGCTAACAAGTTTTCTCAAAAGAGTACTTGTTTCCGCCTTTTCATTTTTAGTAAAGACTTGCTCTATATCAAGAAGAAATTTCTTAGCATTAGCGCTATCAATGATAGAGCCTCGAAACACTTTTGGAATGGAGCGTTTCATAAGCATTATACTCAAGTGATTGGATCGTTCCCACTTCTCAATATTAGCCTCATTGAGGTTTTCCCAAGTAGAAGTAGGGCGTTCCATTCTTAATGCTAGGTCTAATTCCATATAGTCGAGAACAATTTTTACGTTCTCTTTCCAAATCTTGAAATTGCTCCCATTGAACATGGGAATTCCATTAACTGGAGTAGAAAGATTTGCAGCATTAGCAAGAGCTAAATCGAAAATTAGAAACAAATAAGCATGCTCACATAAGTTCCAAAACCAAATCAAAGTAATAATAAATTCAAATTCAAGTAAAAAAATCCCATTCCTAGATGCCATGCACTCCATTAATGTCTTGTCTTTGGATAAAACATTAACTTGTAATTGATATCTTGTTGTAGTGATCAAACACTGATAAAAAGTACTGTCAAATAATGAATATTCCTTTGGGTATACTCATTATTCACATGTAAAGCCAAATGCTATTCACATGTTTATCACCACAGGTGTACATGTACATCGATCAAATATTAATTTTCTTTGGAGCCAATTGATATTCACATGATATACACTACATTACCGTCTACATTTTGAATCAAATAAACTTTCACAAGAGAGGCCACTTTGGTGACATGTTATAATTAATTCAATTCAAAAATGTACATGTAAATATACAAGATTTGAATTTAAATTACTAAATATATATATATATATATATATATATATATATATATATATATATATATGCTATATATATATATATATATATATATATTTATTTATATACCCTTTCCATCTAAGTCACATGATCAATAATCTAAAGGAATTACATTCATATTCATTGTTAATGCACTTGAAAGGAACTTAGTTCCACACAAGTTCCAAATTTTAATAGATAAAGCAATCCGATTTCTCCATGGCTCAAGGTAAAGATATTGAAAACAAAAGTTAAGACACCGATAGTCTTTTTATAGAACTTTTAGAGGCAAAGTCATCTTTTGAATAATTTTACATTAGTGCTTTACATGCATTGTATATACTTTACACTGCGTATATGTAAAGCATGAGATTCATATGTTGGTTTATATATATAAATATATATATACTAAGACTCTTACGTGAAGTCTCTTGGATACATAATAAGCACAAAAAAAACATATATTTATGTATAATCTGGAGAGTCTAAAAACAGTAAGAGTTGTAGTGGATGTGGACTCAGTACAATATATATTAAAAAAAAAAATTGCCAGAAGATGATAATTTTATGGTGCCTTATCCAAAGAAATTTTTTTTTTATACAATAACCAAAGGAAAGCTCCACCGAATGCATAATTTGTATGTATAATGTCCACTTTAATCACTTCGGCTATTCAAAGGTTTGATTTTCATAGGGAACAAGATCTTTTATTCAGAGATTCAAGTAAGTCTCTCTTTGTTGGATGATGTTGTTCATTTGGAACACTCATGTTTGGAATCTTTTCGATAGTAATAACCAAGAAGTTAAAACCCCCTCCAACATGATTTAGCTAGAAAATTTAAAAAAAATCATTATGTTAATTATTAACAACCCCAAACACCCTCATTTTTGATTTAAAGCAAACCTGGAGTTTTCATGGATACCGAATGTAAGCCTGATACTGATGCCTACATCTCAGTGCATATAAAATCTCAAGGATAGGTTTGGCACAATCCATAGGAACCAAACCCATATTAAGTACTGATTGTCCGACCCGATCGATCCTCGTGATAATTATTCTAAACCACAAACAAAACCACTGAAAATAGAGAACAACCTAGATTCAACCCACGATCAGGCACCACATCCGACTCTCGGTGTAGGAAACATTTTTTTTTATTGTATCTAGGTGCTTGAGATTTCAGGTTCAGATAGATGTCGGTTTCAGAAACTGATGTCTGTAAATAAAACACTAAACCAGAAAATAAAATAATTCCTAATGATTAAAACATGCAGAAAGCACATTCACCAAATGTGAAATAAAGCTGAAACTTCTGGTGAAATAATCACCTGAAAACCCTAGGATCCAATCATGCTTAATCATTAGAATGTAAAGCTTGTTCTTCTTCAAGGAAACGATACATGAATCCATCTTGGATGAATATCCCGAATCGAGAATGGCTGGTCTTCCAAATCATAACATCGTTCGAAGAGAGGGTTCCTCAGTTTCTCTCTGTTTCTTTATGAGATAATGGTCATTTCAGAAAAAGGAACATACATATAATTTGGGGACCAAGAACCTTCTTGTGTTAGGAAGTGACTTCCCTAATAGGGTTTTTTGTTTTGGCCCATCATTAAAATAGAAAAACAAAATATCTCTACATATAATTAGAGGAGCACATCTTAATCTTGATACATAAAATCCTATCAAAAGATAAACTTTAATAGATCACTTAAAATAAAGACTTATATTATTATTTGGGTGCAAAACACTTAATAGCTACATATAATCCCGTTATCGGGTTAAATAATCCAACAATATGTACATATAATTTATTATCTTTAAAATCTATTTTAACGTCATAGTCCAGTGGAGTGTTAAGAGTTAGGAGGCATGGAAGAAATGTGCTATGTTATAGTCATCACTGATAAATTATAAGGCTATTAATGATATTTTTATTAATATCAGAAAACTAAATAATTTTACAAATTAATTATGAAAATCTGTCAAAATAAACAACCATGTTGCAAAAACAATATTGATGATTTAAAAAAAATGTTTGAAAAAAAGAAAATTGTAAGAAATTTTTAATAGTTTTAAATCATTTTCCATTTATTAATTTATTTTAAAAGAATACCATAGCATCTATTCTAAATTTTGATGTTCAAATGGATAAGTGTGTTTTTAAGAAAACGATATGTAAAACAACAAAACATAGATGTTTTGAATAAAAGATTTTTAATATTATATGTAATTTAATTACTTTTATTTATTTATTTTTTGAAAGGAGAATGGATTTTATTAATTTAAACTACTTGTACATTCAATAGAAACATAGAATTAATTACAGCTAAAAGCTCTAGAGGATGACCTTGACATCAAGAAGTTAATATCACAATGAATTGGCTTAAAGACTACACATTTGATAATTCTATGATTACTAGAATACATATGACTCCGATTACGCAGCTACGGATGACCATGATTTGACTTGATAATATTTACATACTCCAGATACCTTTGCAAATTCGAATCACCCATACACAAAGAAGCGTTACAATAAGACGATGAAAACCAAATTGTCGTACTAAGATGACACAACCACATGCCGCACAAGACGACAACAAAAACATGAAAAAAAAATTAAAAATCCAAATTTTTGTGGAAGAAAAATGGTAGAAATAGATGTAGAGGGTGATTCCAGGCCAAGAATGGCCAATAAATCATCCCTCCTTACTTAAAGAAAATGAGTTAGAAAGAACAAAATGAAAGAAAGAGAGAGACGACTAGGGTTTTTACTTTTAGTATTACATTTTATTTGATTCTAATGAATAATATCTATTTGAGAGTGTTTGGTTGGTGGAATTTTTTTATTTTTTTAGTGTAATTCACTAGAACATACAAAAAGAATAGGAATTGGTGGATGCGCAGGCGTGCTAGGAAATTATAGTATTTCCAAACTGAAACTATGCCAAAATCTAACTTCTGCTCAAGCGAAAACTGGATTCCTTAGTTCCCTTGATAGTTCTCTAGAATCTAAGCAGCAAATACTTTGAAAATTGGACTGTATTGAAAGCTAAGAGAAAAATTGTACGGATTTTCTTGAAAGCTAACAAATTTCATTGTAGAATTAGACTGAAAATAAAATACTGAAGCAAGAAAGTTTTGAAATAACAAATGCTTGGAAAGAACATATAAAAACTAAGCTAGGAATCTAGAAAAGACGATTGCTAAACTAGTAGAAGATTAAGAAAAATGATGAAATGCTCTGTTTTGAGTGTTTGAAAGTCCTTCTGCTCTAATGTTGAGTCCTCCTTTTATAGACATTTCTTAGTAACTGCACAAACTCACTTTCTCCAATAACTGTCTATGTCCCCACTAAAGTCTTGTTCCCCAAGTAACTTTCCCCACTTCCAATAACTATGTACTTTTCCATGTCATGACTTCGAGAAAAAGTGTCCTCCATCTTCTACCTTTGAGACAAAGTCTCAATATTCTTAGCTGACAACTTTGACAAATTATTTAAAAATTCCAAAAATATCCTTGGACCTTTTCATGGGCTAATTCTCATGGGCTTGGGCTTTCTCTGATTGAGTTGGGCTCGGTTTGGGCTTGATATATCCATTCGACCCATTCCACTACCAGTTGGGCCGAATAATTATTTTTGGTGTCAACAATTGTCCCCCGCATACAATATGGCCCATGGGCCTGAGCTAATGAAAAGATTTTATATGTCAAAGGCTTCTTTCTCCCTCTTCTCTCATCATTTTCAACTAATTTAAAGTGTAAATTAGCTCTTTGGATTGTGGATTATCAACGGGAAGAGCAGTGGCTTGACGGTTAGATGAGTTGAAAAAGCCTAAAGTAATACCTTGAGAAATCCTTCCCGTCAATTTTTCTTTCAAACCTGTGAACTTTTGATCTCCCTTTCCCTCAACAACCAATTCCTTCTACATCAAAAGACTCTCCTTTGGGATTCGAAAGGTTCATAGGAAGAAATCCCTTTGATTTATGTATTGAACATTATGAATTCTCCTATCTTCTCTCTTGTTTATCCTTTTCTTTCCCTTTTCTCTCAAACTCATTCCAAGCAAAAAATCTCTGTTACGGTTTCTGTTCTTCATCACCATCACCGTTGGAACAGAGATCGAAGTCGTCGTCGCTCTTGTCTTTGGAGTTGTCGAAGCCGACACCGCGATTGTTGTCGAAGCCACTGAAACCATTATCTTTTGCCTAGCCAATCGCCACATATCCTATCTTTGACATCACCGACGATGTTGTAGCTCAAAACTACATTGCCACTCCCTCTTCCACTGCAAGCTTTTGATTTTTTCGACCATTCTCCATGGCCCGAACTCACTTTTTGCACCGGTGAGTAGATCCGTCCCTTTTTGTTGAAGTGATTTGAGGTGAATGTTCCATATGACCTCTAAGGGAATATTGAAAGATTCATCCTCAATAAAGAGAAATCCAATAATCCAAAGAGTTTTCCTCAGATTTTCAAGAAATAGGAAGTCTTTTTTGGTTTTTAGAACTTCAAATCCTTCGTTCTTCAACAAAAAGTCTTTGATAATCAAATAAATGATCATTTTCTCAGTTTTTAGAACTTCAAATCCTTCGTTCTTCACCGAAAATATCTTTTAAAATCAAGAACTGATATTTTTTGGTTTTTCGAACTTAAAATCCTTATTTTTTCACCGAAAAAATCTTTAAAATCAAAATGAAATGTGTTTTTGGTTTTAGAACTTGAATCCTTCATTCTTCATTGAATTTTTTAAAAAAAATAAGAAAGAGTCTGAGTTTTGCAGGTTTCCTCGCTGTATGGGATCCTGGGTTCTTCTCCCTCTACTCAATCTTTTCTCCTCGTCTACCAGTAGAAGCATTGCAAAGGTAATTTCTCAACCTCATATTTGATGGACTTGAAGATCTTACCTTGGGGAATCTAGGTTGGGTCATGCCTACCTAGTATTTTTAAGAGATTTTCTCATATGTCTTCCCAACATATGACTACAAGACTTCAAGGCTACCATGGCAGTGGTTTCCATTTGAAAATTTTGAAACTTCTCATAAAAAAGAGCCCATCCAGTTAATCTCTTTCAACATTCCATACAGTTTCTTCTTGGCTTTCCTTGTATAGGTTTTATTCCATTTCCTAACATGGATCGGCAATTTTTCTCAAGGTAAGTACATTTCCTTACTATTTTTCCACCCATTTTCATTTTTTCTCTCTCTTACCCTTGGTTCCATGACACTCTTTTCTTGTGTTCCAATGCACTACCATCTATTCCTCCCTTGTTAGAGTTTGGGACTGCCCATGCAGTTGGAGATGTGGCTATTCTTGTACTTTCCTTTCTTTTTCCTCTGACGTCACCATCAGAGATACTTCTTGGACAAGAACTACGACCTATGTCTCTACCAGCCAAGTCATGGCCTAAGGCATTTCGAGGATTGGATCACCTGCTTGTCTCTTTTATATCTTGCCATCATACTTTTAGGTAAGCTGAATACTCTTCAAAATCTTACCTTTTCTTGATTAGGTGGCAACTAGCTAACCTTCTTTGATTGCTATGTGGGGAACGCATTGACATTTGTACAGATGCACTACTGTATATGTATGAACTAGTGGACCAAGGTGGCACTAGGCCTACCTTTGGATGTGCGCTATCATTGAACATTTACACACGTGCACCACAACCATGACATTGCATTAGTAGACCAAGGTGGCACTAGGCCTACCTCTAGATATTTGTTGAAAATTTACTTTCAACAACTCTTGAATGATTGTTGTTGTTGAGACAAGTACATTTTTTAGGATGCTATATTCCCTAAATTTAGTGGCCATAAGGCCTACTTTATTTATTTGTTATTATTGGGATGGAGCTTGATAGAAAGAACAAAACCCCTCTTCATGAATAGTGGCCAGACCTACTTGGCTTAACCTCACGACTCTTAGATCCACTTTCCATTGGAGTCATAGTCCTCAATCATCTTTCTAGTTCATAGTCGCGACCATGGAATAATGTGGTCTAGATGACATGGCAAATTTCTCCATAGGTACTGTGGTCGTACATGACGTTGCTATATGGAGAAGCAATGTTGTGACGTGGGTTTTTTGTCACGGCAAACACCTTCATTGCAACGAGCTCTACCTCGTTGTGATGTACCCGAGGCTATGACTTTTTCCATTCCTCTTCTTCGTCGCGGTGAGCACTTCCTTTATCATGAAGAGTGCCTTCATCGTGATGTACATTTTCTTATCTACTTGATACATTTATTCATCATAGCGATATCCCAGAATGTAGGACTCATCAACTTTTGACTTTTAATTCTTCCATTAATTTTCTTGATTTTCATTCTAGAACTATCAATTTCATGCTATGTGTCACGTCACAATGTGGAGAAGTAATGTTGCGACGTGGATGCTGCCCACTGATTTTTCCTTTTGCTTCCAAGGGATAACCTATCTCTTCTTGCAATGATCTAACAAGTTCAATTCTTTAGAGAAATCTTGCATTTGAATGTATAGTGGCTACAAAACCCACTTTCCTAAACTCCAATTCAACATGAAGGCTTATTTCCTCAAATTTAGAGTGATTAGAGTGATTATGATACCCTGTTGTTCGGTGTGAATTATATATGCATTTTGAGTGTGTTTTTAATGTATTTTATTACTCGAATTCTTAGTGCATCCTTATTTAGCCATATTACACTAATCCCCCATTCTGAAATGTTTTGCAGAATATGAAGGAAAATCAAGCAAAGTGATGGAAAAAATCAAGTGAGGAGGAAGTTGTTGATTTATAGCAGGTTGCTCGTCGAGGTGAAGCGTAGCTTCGCTATAAGGACGAGGTTCACCAAGGCGAAGAGGAAGCTTCATTGAAATGAAGGCAGAACCAGAGCAAGGAGAGAAAACCTATAGGAAAAGCTCTTGGGTTCGCCTAGGCATAGGCAACCCTCGCCTAGGCGTAGAGGTTCGCCTAGGGGTAGAAATGGCTTGCATAGGCGAGCCAACGATCAACATGAAGGCCCCTGAAGATAGCTCTCGGGTTCGCCTAAGCGTAGCTTTCCTATGCCTAGGCGAAGGACCACCATCAACAAAGAAGACACGTGTCTTCGCCTAAGAGAAGAATGATGGGATGGATCATCAAACCTTGAGTTTTGAGCCCATCATTGGCCAATTTTTCAAAGCCTATAAATATATGTATTTTAGACTTGATTAGGGTTCGGTTTTTTGAGGGAGAACGCCCTCTTTTGGGTTTCTCCTCTCTTCTTCTTGATCCACTTAGGGTTTTTGATTTTCTTTAGTTTTACTTTGTTTTTGGAGCTAATTTTGAAGAACTAGCTACTAGAGGAGCTCTTGCAACTGTAGAGCAGAGTTTGAGATGAATTTCATTTGTAATTTGTTTTGTATCTCTAAACTTTACTCTCTTGTTTAATCTTTCATTATTATGTTTATGTTAAACATGGTTTTGTTGAATTTCTTGGTTTTAATGAGTGGCTAAACTCTCCTCTAGGGTTGATTATTGAGGTTGATGCTTGATTTGTATTTCTTTTAGAATGGTTTTGTGAATTTATTCTTGTGTTGATGTTAGTTGGTGTAGTTGTTGGATTACTATGGTTTTGCCTAATTGATTTATGTTGGGAGTGAGTTTAAGACCTAGTGCACAAAGGGTTTCCAAAGTGACAATTGGAAAAATACCCTTAGGCCTTGATCCTTACTCCCAAATGTATCTCAATTGACAAAATCAACCTAACCTAGTCAAAGAAGTCTAGGGAATTAGGAATGTGTAGTACTAGATGGATTTCATTAGGAGTAGCACCATCTCAACATTATGTGAGGATCGTATGGATCGAGAGGTGATCAATCGGCGTGGTCTGAGTGAATCTGATATGCGGACCAGAGAGGTGACGATGGGATTCCAAAGGAAAGCACTGCCTTATAAAATTACCGTACTTAATGACCTAGAAGGATCGAAAGGAGAATAGGAAGTGGGTGTGAGAAATTGAGGGGAGACATGAAAGGGTAAACCTCATACCGGTTTCCTTAGACAAACACAAATATATTTTCATTAAACCACCACTTCATGAACATAAATCATAATTGCATCAATGGATATAATCAACCCTAGTATCCTTCCCATAGCTTTTTAACAAAAATCAACCCATTTACTTGTGAATCTTATAAAATCAATTTTAGATTTGTTTTTGGTTTTAGTTTGGTAGAGACTCATCTTTTCACCCAAGTCATTGAAGTCGCTCAAATAGTGAAACGACTTCACTTGCAAAATCTTTCAATCCTCGCTAAAACCACACCTTCCCTATGGGATTGATACATGGAATTGTTAGTCCACTGTATTATTTGTGCGACTCGTGCATTTGCGGGTTTTGGTTGATTTTTACCAAACTTTTATACAATACATAAATCACCAAACACCTATTGTGAAATTGTCTATGTGCTCAGTTTGGGGAAATATTTGTACCTAGTGGCCTAGAGGCCTATCTTATTCACTTGGATATTTCTGCTCCTATTTCCCTAATCTTGAGATGGTCAATAAGTCTTCCTTGGTGAATTAATAGGGAATCTTGAAGAAGTTTGTGTTTTTTAAGGTGAAATGGCCAAAGTTCAACTTTATTGCCTCAAATCCTATCTTAGGCCCGATCTCAGCCTACGATTAGTCGGGACCAACTTTAGGGAATTGAAGGTATAAGGTAGAAAAGCATGAATGTGAGGAAACCATTGACCACAAGTATATCCAACCATTCTATTTGTACCTATTTCTCCAACACCCAAATAGTCCTTCGGACCTATTTATGAGATTTTTAGAAATCCGAAAAGGCAACAAGAACACCCTTGGAGAAATCATTGTGTTGGTGAATGCAATGGCCAAGAAGCCACTTCATCACTAGGTCATCCCATATTTCTCCAATCCTAAAGTGGTCATGGAACCTACTTTTGGAGAATTGATGACACAACAAGCTCATTCTTGGGGAAAAGCCTTTATTTAGGATCAATAGGGATCCTAAACCTTACTTTAACCTTCCAATCAAAGATCAGTATCTACTTCCCTAGATTTAAAGTGGTCATAGGACCTAAATAATTCATAAAACAATTGAGGGTATAACAAGTATGACATTGAGGAATACAAAAATGGTTTGAGCAGTGAGTGACCAAAATAGCCTACTTTATTACTCAAAGTAATTACTAGGAATAGTTTCCCCAATTCCAAAATGGTCAATGGGACCTATTTTACTTGTTATTTACTCATTCCCTACTGATTACTACCCAAATAGTGCTATTTTACACCCTTATTAATACAGGTTTTGAGCACTTTTTGCATAGTAATCAGCCTAATTAACCCAGTTGGCATGTTAAGGACCTTGCAATGCTACTAATCAAATGTTATGACAAGTTTTGTTGTTTTTAAGGCTATTTATACCACAGATAGGGATTCAGCTCAAGCATGAAGAAATCAATTGGAATAAGAGTAGAAAAAGGCAAAACCGGAAGCATAACAGAGAGATGCAGTAGCCCATGGCAATTTCGCATGGGTTGCGAATTTTCGCAGCCCCTGCGAAATTACCCTTCCTGTGAAAGTTGAATGTTCCTGCTGCTTTTGACTTTTTGACTTTTTTTGTCACTTTTTTAGATTTCTTCTAGGTTGTCTCTTGTAATAGTTATTGCTTTTTGTTATTTTGGTAATTTGTATTATGGTTTGGCTAAAGCTGAGGACAAGACATTGTAAAAGACTTTTGATTATTCTGAACTTTTGGAGAGGAAGCTTGTACTTGATTCCATTTCTTTCTCATTTCTATCACTTTCTCTCATTTTCTCGCTTGCCAAACACCCTCTGAGGATGACAACTGGAGGATGGTGGCTAAATCCCTTCTTTCCTTAGTAGAGGTCTTGGGCAAGGAAGCGTGAGTAAACCAAGAGGGCTCTCATGTTTTCAACGTGGGTATTCCAGCACAGCGTTTATGTGTTTCCTTTGAACTCTGGAGGTTTAGATCCTTGGCTCCTTAAATGATGTATTTGATAATCTTTTAGGGTTCGGTGGATGCTTATTGCCTAGATCCACTACAGATTCATTAATTACCATCTATTAATCATTGGAAGGTGGAGTCAAGGAGATCGTTTTCTTATGCAGGACCATTCGAATTCTCGATTGAATACCATTTCAAGGATAGTTATTGAAGTCTGAGTTTTATAAGCTAAACACGAGATCCGGTTCGAGTAACTATAGCAGTACACTATCCCTAATGCGAGGAAAAGGGCCCGAGAACCCCTCATTTACCATAGGAAACCAAGCTCAGTGACCTGATACATCAAGGGAACTTCTTCCATATTTTTATCTCTTTTATTGTTAGTGACAACCATTAAAACCAACCCCTTTTTATCGAACTGATATCAATTGGCAATCACTAGTGTAGGACTTAATGATAGTCATTTACACGAAGAAAACCCATCCCTATGGACGATCCTAGAGCCACTATACTGCAGTAGCAAAGCTACAACAGTAGGAGGCATTAGGTATAAATTTTGATTCGAGACCCTACGGCTGCGAGAATAAAATAGCCTTGCTGTAGGGATGGGTGCCTAAGTGAAAATGACAACATATTGAACACTTATGATCCTCTTCACAAGTTATGGTGAATTTTCTTTTATCATTCTTTTTAGTATTATACAATCAGTTTTTATTAGTTTCATTTCACTGTTTATTTTTTATTTTTAGAAAGTAACTCTAACCCTTTAGGTAGGATTGTTTCTTTTTGTTTGAGTTGCCTTTGTTCTTATGCGGGAGTACATGTTCAATTAGTTAAGAAATCCTAGGCGGGTTGATCAAAGTCAGTATTCTACAGGAGCCCAATTCTGAATTGAATATTAGTTTGAACCCAATGGAACACCTAGAGGGAGAGCAACACAGTCAGTACCTAGTGAAGAGGAACCTCAATACATTTAGGTCCATGAGGGACCACATACACCCTCCATGGGTGAGTGCACCCTCCTGCACTGTGCCTCCAACTAATGCACCATATGGCAGTACTTACAACCTTAGTTGGGGGAACCACCCAAATTTCTCATGGAAACCAAGACCTCCATAGTATGCACCTCCTACTCCACATTATCTTGACTCCTCAACCATCACAACCACATGATTAACTTCTTGATTGAGCGAAGCAATATTGAACTCTAGCCAATTGGTGTGTAATTTTATACTAAAGGGCGAAGCGGTGAATGTCCCAGTAAATCAAAGGAGAATTAATACTATGGAGAGCTCTACGAACCAAAGATTAGATGGGCTTAGTATTGTAGTCGAGAAAAAATTGACAACTGTAGTACTCCATTTCCTAGGCTCCTGTCAATGGCATGTTCATCTAAAGGAAGAGTGCACGATTGACCGATGAAGGAGCATTGTAAACCGCGGCTACAAAGAAGAGGCGATCGAGACTTTGCGGGGAATTTTCTAAGGGTTGTTGAATTCTCGGACATTTATAGCGATTTTTGTCATCGAAAGAATGAAGCAATCTCCCCCATTCTTGTGAGAAGCGGAGTGGAAAGGAAGCAGTGGAAGAGCCCCAAAATCTTATTCTTAAACCATTTCCCATAAAATTGAATCCCAATGCCATTGCCAGAGCCACCCGACAACCACGCCAATAGCACCCTCTCTGACCCGATGCACATCCACACTTTACACAGCCACGTTCACACACGAAGCACCTACTGCTAAAGCTGAGGCCATCCCATCCGTACTACCTGCACAAAACTTAAGAAATTTATTGGCCTCTATTCAAACTTTGCCGCTCATCCACGGACATTAGGCACCTTATCTTTGCATGTCATGACAGGATGGCTCATGCGAAACCATCTGGTTTTAGATTCGAACCACTGGACCTCAACAATTCCATAGCTCCACCGGTTCGATGGTACCCTTTTGGGACCGAGACAAGGAGGAGCTTCCGCCATGAGTCGGGGTGGGGAAGGGGGTGGGTAGGAGTCCACTCACTTTTTGTTTTGATTTTTCTTTTTTGTTTTATTTTATTTGATTTGATTTTGATTTATTTAACTTTTCTCGTTAGGGTTTCTTTAATTTTAATTTAATCTTTGTCTTTAGGTCATTTTTCATTTTCTTGCATTTTTTTTATTGTTTCCTGGCTTATTTTGTAGGTGCATTGCTTGTGCAAAATTTAAGCCTACTTGAAATTTCACGCCTAATGAAATTTCTGACCATTTCACGGGAAAAAGCCTAATTCATACTAACTTGACATTGTAGCGAGAACCTTCTTGTAGCATTTTTTTGTCTTTTGAAAAAATGATATATATATATATTAGTTTTCTTGAGAAAAAAAAATTCGCAATGCAAAAATTCGCGAGGAGTTGCGAATTTTAGCACCACGCCCAAAATTACACTCTAGTTTCTTTTGGCCATGCTTTTTCATAAATTTCTGTTTTGGGTGATCTTGGTATCGTTGGAAAGCTTAGAGAGTGTAAGATCTAAATATGGCCAGAAATAACACTTTTGAAATTATTATAAAGGCATAATTTTCAAAATGCTCTAATTGGTCACTTTTAAGCTCTCTTTTCTTAACAACTTGATCGTTTAGAGAGAGACCAAATAGATGAAATACAAGGCCTCTTTGGGAAGCATATTTTTAACCTTTTGATTTCTATTCTTGTAGCATGATCATATTTTGCACTATTAATATTTTAGTTTAACACTTTTCCTCTTTTTTTGTTTCTTGTTTCATGTGGTTCCTCCCTCTTCTGGCGAGCTACATTTTCTCGAAGGAGGTATCACATCCTCCCTTAAATTTCCATTCCATAACCACATTGAGGACAATGTAGAATTTGGTTGGGGGGAGAGTTAAGGAAGGAAATGTTGATTTATGTTTTGAGCTTGCTAGTTTGTTTGTTTTTTTTACAATATAATTTATGTTTTTAGTTTCTAGTTCATGCTTTCAGTTTCTCATTTTCAGAAAACTTTTTTTGGTAATGCCCAGCTTACAGTATGAGAAATTGAAATTTTGTCCCAATGTTGTTGATGTTATGCTTAGTTGAGTTGATAACCCGTTGAAATTCTTATTGTATTCAACCTTTTTTCTTTCACTTTCCTTCTTTTTATGCATTGCATTAGATTTCAATTTATAGGGTGAAAAAGCGCCTTGCCTTAAGCCACACAAAGTGGGACCTAGTACCTTTGACCACCTTTAATAGGTCAGGACCTCTGAATAAAAGACCAATGAGTCTGTCAAAAAAAAAAAAAAAAAAAGAAAAGAAAAGAAAAGAAAAGAAAAGAAAAAGAAAAAGAAAAGAAAAGAAAAATTGTGACACTTTGCCTTGAAACCCGAGAACGGTTCAAGGAGAATATGGCGAAAGTCTTTAAATCTCGGTGCCCTAAACTAATTGGTTAGGAGTCACCGACTTTGTTGCTCGTTACATGGGTGGATAGATGGAGTTTAGCAAATTGTATGGAGTGTTAGGTTTCTAGCTCATTAAAGTTCGAGTGAAACTTTGAAGAGTTAGTGGTTGAGAGATCCTTATGACTTGATGCCCTAAGCCTTAATTGGTTGGAAGTCATCGGTGGACCCCGTCCATGGACAATGAGTTAGATACCCTCAACATTACCCTTACAAAAAAAAAAAAAAAAAAATGAGGTTGTGGAATAAAGTAGGTCACGATCTATTGAGTTAGTTGATGCGCTGGGTATAGACCAAAGCTAGGTTGGGGAAGAGTGCGGAGTTTGATAGATTATTTTTATGAAAATAATCAAGTTAACACTTAGGTTTTATGGAAGGTGTCAGGTTGGTTCTCTAGGAGTTGACATTGTTTTGATACTTGATTTTGCATAGCACACACTATTTCTGAGATGATCATTGGACAGGGCTTTGATAACTTGCGTTGTAGGTTGGGTTTTATCACTTCATTGATTTTGAAAACCATTTTTGTGTAGATATATTTATAGCTCATCTTGCCTTTCTTCTTCCATTGCTAAGGGACTAGAAATGTGTCGGTTGGGGGGAGTGATTACTACCCAAATAGTGCTATTTTACACCCTTATTAATACACGTTTTGAGCATTTTTTGCGTAGTAATCAGCCTAATTAACCTAGTTGGCATGTTAAGGACCTTGCAATGCTACTAATAAAATGTTATGTCAAGTTTTGTTGTTTTTATAGGCTATTTATACCATAGATGGGGATTCAGCTCAAGCATGAAGGAAATCAATTGGAATCGAGGAGCGAGAAAAAGGGAAAATCGGAAGCATAACGAGGAGAGATCACAGTGGCAGAGTGGCAATTTCGCTCTACTTGACCCATACAATTTTCCTGAGGCTATGAATTTTACGCAGCCCTTACAGTTTTCACGGGTGTGAATTTTTCGCAACCTCGATGGTCGCAGCCCTAAAGATAATTCGCAGCCCCGATACCTTCCTATGAAAGTCGAATGTTCTGTTGCTTTTGACTTTTGACTTTGTCACTTTTGGATTCCCAGGTTGTCCCTTGTAATAGTTATTGCTTTTGTTATTTTGGTAATTTGAGAAAGTAAGGGTTTGGCTCTAAAAAGCCCCCGAGATAAGACATTGTAAAAAGACTTTTGATTATTAGAAAACTTTTGGAGGCATGGCAGTTCTTCCTCTTTCTCATTTTCTCTCACTTTCTCTCATTTTCTCGCTAGCCAAACACCCTTTGAGGATGACCACTCAGAGGATGAGGCGATCCTAAAATCCCTTCATTCCTTAGTAGAAGGCGGGCCAGGAGCGTGGTAAACCAAAGGGCTTTCATGTTTTCAACGTCTTATTCAACGACATTTACGTGTTTCTTTTGAACTCTAGGTTTAGATCCCTTCAATGCACCTTGAATGATTTGTGTTGATAATCTTTTGAGGTTCGGTGGATTAACATTGCTAGATCCACTAAGATTCATTAATTACCATCTATTAATCATTGGAAGGTGAGTCAAGGAGATACGTTTTTACTGTCTGAGACCATTAATTCTCAGTGAATACCATTTTCAAAGGATAGTTATTGAGGGTCAAGTTTTATAGCTAAACCAAGATCCGGTTCGGGAAGTAACTATATGTTACTATCCCCAATGCGAGGAAAAGGGCCCGAGAACCCCTCATTTACCATAGGAAACCAAGCTCAGTGACCTGATACATCAGGGAACTTCTTCCATATTTTTATCTCTCTTTTATTGTTAGTATGACCATTAAAACCAACTGATTCGTGCCACGATAGGGTGAGCGGAATCAACAAATTTCATTTCCTATATTCCTCCCTCACTATGGTAGTCAAGCTCACTGATATAGCGATGTTAGGTCGAACACGGGGATGGGTTTTTCATCCTATGGGTGTTTGCATCGGTGTTGAAAATGGTGAGGCTCTTAATTTGGATTTTTGGATTTGTTTCAAAGCGATTGGAAGTTGTTTGGATCTTGGAGTTAGTGTAAAAGCTGAAAGTGAAGTGTGAAAAGTTAACTTTGAAGATTTAGGTCACTAACCTTGATAACATAGGGCAAACAAAGTGTCCCTCGGGTTTTTATCCTCGCATTATAACAAGCAACCTATAGTCGAGCCATAACCGGATCTTTGTTTAGTGCAAACCTAACCTAGAATCACTCACATTTGGTCGACACGGTAAAATGCATTTCTGACCCACTTTCCCGGTTGCAAGCAGAACCTAACATTCAACCTCATTTCGGTGGCTCTCGTAAAGACCATCTAAGAATAACGATTAATCTAGCAATAAGTATGCACTGTACCCTAAAGCATGGTAAGTATTGGCAAAGGTAATGACATTAAATGATATTCAACCCTAGTTAGAAATATAGAATATAAATACGGTACTGTAGCATTTAAAACATAAGACAACACATTGCCCCTGACCAAGCTAGCTACCTTCCTCTTCAAAGCTATGAGGCTTAGCCAAGCATCCCTTTAGTTGTCATCCTAAAGGGGGTTGTTTGGCTGCCTAGAAAGTGAAAGAAAGAGGAGAGAGAGAGAAAACCAAAACCTAAAATGAAAACACTTGGGGAGATATTTATAAATGAAAAGTTTCCAAAGATTGCTTAAAGATTTCTTTAGTTACAAAAATGATGGGGCTGCAGCAGATACACCCAATGTATGAAAATACAAGAAAGCCTAAAGTTTGGCTAAAACAAGGGACAAGGAGGTAATACACCAAAACAGGTCGGTTGGCATTAATTACACAAAAAATGGCGGGGAATTTCGCTATGCGGGGGCGATTTCGCTGAGTGGCGAAAATTTAAGCTAGCCTAAGCGAAATTTATCAACCCTAGCGAAGTGGGCGAGAGATAGCGAAATCACAAAATTTCGCTATACACAGTCAATTTATTCATTATGAAAATTATCATCTAATGAAAATATTTAGAATAAGCGAAAATGTATAATTCGCTAAACAGTGATTTTTAGCTATATAGCGAAATTTTGCTAGCCTAGCAAAATTTCTCAATTTCGCTAGGATTAACGAAATTTCACGTATGATTGCGAAATTTTGTAATCCAGCGAAACCTACCGCAATCATAGCGGAAATTTCTGGAATTGCTGTTGCTACCTTGCACCTCTGCATCTCTTCTTCTTCGCACACGCTACATTTCTTCATTGAATTTTGATATGTTTGATGGCTGATAAATGGGTTCAATCTTCATGGTTCAGCATATATCTCGATATCAAATGGCCATTACATACAAAAACCTGCAAAATAACCAAAAATAACCTCGAAACGGCATAAGTGATACTAAGTGGACATGAACACCTCAATTGGCTTAATTGACATGATTAGTGCGCAAAAGCACCCAAAACCTATCTCAAATAGGGCTTTCGAATGCGCCTTATTTGGGCACTAATCACACCCCCCAACCGACACGTTGCTAGTCCCTTAGCAATGCTAAAACAACAAGGGAATGCATGCAGTGATTTCTCAAAAAGTTTGTGGCTCAAAAAGGTATATGTACATATAAACATTGCCTTTAAATTGAAAAATTGACACCAAGTTTGGAAACCGACATGAAAGAACCAAAACCATACAAGAACAATTTTTAGGTCAATATTGGATCCATGGTTCTCAACCTGAATTTCCACCAAAGTCTAATGATTCTAAATATAACGGTCGAGCCAATAAGTTTGCAAGTATTCCCTCCCCCACCCAGCTACGCATGGCCTTAAGTACATTGAACAACCTATATAGGAATAGCTACACTTTTTCTTTATTCGACTACATTGTTGGGTGCAATGCTTAAAACCCGACTTCACGAAGTCGGAGTAGCGGGGGTCCATAGATGACTCCTGACCAATTAAGGTTTAGGGCATCAAGCCAAAAGGATCACTTGAGCCACAAACTGCGAGGCTTCACGGACTCAGATGACCAAATTAAGCACCTACAGATTAGCTATACCTTGCCCATTCACGGGTGTAGCGAACCTTCAAGTCGATGACTCCTGACCAATTAAGGCTTAGGCATCGGGTGAGCTTTAGCCATATACCCCTCGGACCGTGCTGGGTTTCAAGGCAAGTATACGACTTTATTTTCTTTTCTTCTTTTCTTTTCTTTTTTGCTTTTCTTTTTCTTTTCCTTTTTGGAGAGAGACTACATTGGTCTTCAAATGTGGGTAACCTGACCACATCTAGGTTGCCAACATGCCTAAGGCCCGGCTATGCAAAGTGAAGGCAAATAATTTGGCGACCTATTGGTACAATCGTGTGCGAGTGTGTGAATTAGCTAAGGTGGAATGTTCAAGGTTGAGCATGATGGAACTTGACTGACCCGAATTTCTTCACACATGGAATTGAGTGCGGCATTGGGTAACATGCAAGGTTTCAATTTTTCAATTAAAGGCAATTCAATTGGCCAATTAAAGCAATTCAATTGTTCAATTGAAGACAAAAACGATTACAAAAAATGGGGACACAAAAAGATTTTGCAAAAGTGAAGTAAACTATATATATAACAGTGTATAGCTTTTGATATAGCCAAAATGGCTAGTACATGCATAACAAAGCTAAACATACAAAAATATCGCTGCACTACTATATAGTTAATACATGAATCTTACACAAAATTAGTAGTGGAGTTGATAAAGTGGTAACTATACAAAAACATAAAAGAAACCTAACCACCTCAACTATTGTGGTGGTGGGTAGATCTGTAGCTATTCTTCTTTGCCCTTGACACATCGAAAGAAATTCAGCTGCGTGATGGGCTCATCCTACGAGCAGAACGCGTGGAAGACCTAGGTGAGTCATGATCTGTTTGGAGCATGGAGCGTGATCCTCTAGAGTGGCCTGTTCAATCCAACTTTCAGTCTGTCTTTGCTGAAATATTGCCAATGAACATATAGCATCCATCACACCTTTATCTCTCATGTTGTAGGCATTACTTGGTGAATCTTTGTGATGTAAATGATGGGCCAGGAGTATCAGCTGCGGCTGCGGAAGTAGCATGTGGAGGAGGAGATGGAGGAGACATATGCGGAGTTGGACTCCTCTCCACCTCGGGCTCAGGGGCTCGGCCCCATACGTCACATGGAGTCTCGCCACCCGATCCAGTTACCTCCTCCGATCCTATTCTTTGGAGGAGGAGAAAAGATAGAGCATGACCATGCGCTCTCGGTGACGGGACCAGGGGCATCGAATCCTCCGGCTCTATCGGGGCTCCTCTTGGAAAGCCGTGCTCTAGGACTGACATAATAGTCACCGGCATCGGCGGTGGAAGACTCTCTCATTTCGAGCCGGGCCACCCCACGGTGGGACCTTCTCCTCCCGGGAGTGTAATGAGGAGTCATCGCTTGACTCGGAGGACTGAACCCCGGAATCCCTGGATCCGATCTGAGCCTCGGGATGGCCCTACAGTGCGTAGTCTTTGCCCGTGAAGAAGGCTAGTCTGAGCAATTGATCGACCAGGGGCATCGGGCGGGGCTGCCTCCCGGAATAATATCGGTCAGCGGTGGTGTCTCGAAGCGAGCTCGCGGACCATCTCGGTCTTCAGGTGAGACCCGATCCTCGATAACCCTCTGAATTAGCTGCGGTATCTGCGCGGGCCATGGCTGTTGAAATGTGCATTGCTCCTCAACCTCTGACGATCGTCGATAGTAGCCGAGCTCGGCGGACTAGCTGTCAGTATCGAATGATAAAGCGCAACACCACCGGGATATGTCTTGCACAGGAGTCATGAATGGCAGTAGTTCGATCAGCCGCATGAGTCCTGAATCTGTGATCGACCATCAGCGGGGCGTCTTAGAATGACTCCCGTAAGTCTCTCGAGTGAAGCGCAGCGTTCCCGGTATAGGGTGCGGAGCAAATAACGGCCTCGATCTGAGATGGTAGTGTGAAGGCGAAGAGGAATTAAGCCTCGGTTCTTTGATGGCGGAGATGGCTGAGTCTGGATGAGGATATTTCGCTGGACTGAAATCTGTGAGCCCGCTTGGAGGCCAGACCCTCTAGATCTGCTTTCCCATGGCGTGGTGACGGGGCAGGGGTCTCGTCAGGTGTACGATATCGTCACGAATCCACGAGGCTCCTCGAGCGCCTCGGGGTAGGCGAAATCTTGGGGCGGGGCCGGGCTGAGCGAGGGCTGCTCCTCTCGCTCTGAAGTGCGAATCGACCGGCCGAAGGCGGGACCCGCCTGCGGGTGCGAACCATAGGCGTAGTCTGGGCGGGACAGATGGGGTCAGTGAACATGAGGACCCGGGGGCACTACGGGGGCTGCTCTGGGGCTCGTGGGGCGGGAGACCCGGGCCGCACGCGGGGAGTGGCTCCCGGTCTTGCGTGTAGTGATTTGGTGCCGGTGGGTGGAGGCTCGAGCAGGCGACGGCTGTTTGTCAAAAAACCGAGGGTTTAGGGGCGCGGCCGGGTAGTGGTTGTGGCTCGGTGTGAGGCGGTGTATAGCCGGCCCGGTGGTAAAAGTGGTAGCTGGCTCGGGGGAAGGCGGTGCGGGCGTGAGCGAGGTGCGGCGGAGGAACCCGGGGGCTCGGTAGGCCTTGTGGTAGGGAGAATCGGGGCTCGGCCAGGGGAGGGAGAAGGAAGCGATTTGAATACGGATGGTTCCTCCACTTCTCTCCTATAGAACCCAAAACGGCAGCCGAAGAGTCCATTGGCCTAATTTCGCTATTATAGCGAAATTCCTTCACCTGCAATTCATATGTTCAGCATTAAAATGACAATTAAAATATTACTAAAAATAAAAATTAAAATTAAAATTAGGATATAATATATATCTAATAATTTAATATAAGATAATATAAAATATATAATATTAAAACTAAATTGCTCAAGAGGGAAAACTGCTAAATAGGGAAAGTTTCCAAAAATAGAAAGTTACTAAAAATAGAAACTATTAAAATTGACCAAATTAACAAAAAAAGAAAAATTATTGAGCCTGCAATTTGGTTTGTGAGAACACCAAATCAGCTCAATTTTGCAAATTGATCAAGGAGAGATTCGAGGAGGATCTCCTCGGCCAGGCGGTGGCTTAGTGATTCCTTGAGTGTTGAATTTCCCATTGTTGACTTGGTTCTCAGCGGTTGATTTGAGGCGAGTGGTGGCCTACGGTGGCTGCGTGTAATACCAAAACCTTTGCTTCACCGCGGTTATTTCTTTCACGCAATTCACGGACACTTTCGGCTTCCACACTGCGACCAGGCCCAGGCATGTTTCACCGGGCCTTGATTTCGGTTTCTTCCATCTTGTGCTTGTGGTTCAGTCAGAATCTCATTCGGTTCAAGGTCATGTTGCCAAACGTAAGTTGCATTACTCCATTCCGACAATTGATAATTGCATTGGTTGTGGCCAGAAATGGTCTTCAGGATGATTGGCACATGATTGAGTTCATTGCAATTGGCTCGATTATCGGGCACTACAAAATCTTGGGTAGTAGAATTTGTCTATTTTCACCAAGACATCCTCAACTATCCCCTTAGGGATCTTTACCGATCTAGCCGGTAATGATAGTGTGATATTGGTAGGCAAGTTCCCCGAGCCCTAGCTGCTTATACGGTATGGCGGTAGATTCTACTGGCTCCTAGATCAGGAGGTTGTCATACAATTCCCACCAATATTAACTGAAATTGTGGGAGATCCAGGATCCTTGTATTTGACTGGATTCTTGCTTTGGATTATGGCAGTGACTTGTTCAGTTAAAAATGCCCAACTTTCTGATGCGATCCCTTGATTTAATGCAGAGATCCTTTAAAACTTTGCATAGAGCGGGGACTTGTTTGATGATGTCCAAAAGAGGTATATTGACCTTCACCTGCCTTAGGACATCTAAGATACCTGCCTGCTGGGATGCCTTCTTCTTGCCTCTAAGTGCCTGTGGAAATGGAGGTGGCATGCGGTGCTTCATTGAGTCCTCTTTCAGGACAATGTGTTTTGGCTCCATTTCTACTTCTTTCCTGGTTTCCTCAACAGGTTTTGGCATTGGTTGATCAACCTCTTTTCCACTCCTAAGGGTGATTATAGCCTTTACCTCATCCATTCTGAATTCTTTGGTGTGACCCTACCTCATGCACTCCTTTTGGATTTGCGATGTTTGGGAAGGAACCTTCCTCTCTCTGTACCTCCGAATTTTGTTGATCTTTGTGATTGAATGCAAGTTGTCTATTTTAAGTTAAGATTGCTCTCAAGCCCATCTATTCTCTTGTTCGGTGTGCTCTCTGCGGTATCGATCCTTTGTGCCGAGTTGCACATTGATCCTTTGTTCTTCCATAAAATTACCCACCACCCTTTTCCAATTTAAAATGGCTTGTTCCACGGGAAGATGAGGATGGAAGTGGTTGTGGATCTGAAGGTGGACAAAGCGTAGTTTGGCACACAGGGGGCACATAGGCAGGGGGATTGGGTTTCCATGAGAGGTTAGGGTGATTCCTCCAATTTGAATTGTAGGTATTACCATATGGGGCATTGGGTTGTGGTGGCTTGTATTGTCCTACGGCATTTGCACATTCTGACATCAAATCCTTCACTGAAGGGGCCATAGGATACGTCGCCCGGGGTGAGTGGCAAATTGGTACATGGATTGGCACATGCGAGTTTTCGGTCGGTGCATGCTTCATGGAGCCTTTTCCTTCAAGCTCCTCCACCTTCCTAGCTAGGTTGAAATTCTAGCTCATTCTATATCCTACGGCCGGTGCATACATCCAGCTACTAGGGTTGGCTAAAGGCCTCATTTCCATTTCTCTCGGGTTTGGTTCTTCTGACCCTTGGGTTTCAGCCACATAGTTTAAAAAATCCATGGCTTCATCAAGATGCTTGCTCAGAAAATCTCCCCCACACATGGTTTCTAACAATTGTTTCATGGCAGGAGACATACCACCATAGAAGTGGTTCATTAACATCTAGGTATCAAACCCATGATGAGGGCATGCAACGATAATCTATGAATCTATCCCAACAACGGTAAAACCTCTCACCATCTTGGTTTGCAAAGGTGTAAATTTGCCTCTTCAAATTATTGGTCTTATGAGCCTTGAAGAATTTCTTCAAAAACTCACTGCTATTTCATTGATTTCTTATGGTTCCTGGGCCTGGAGTGAGTTAAGCGAATCTTGGCCTTGTCCTTTAGGGTTAATGGAAATGCTTTGACTTAAGCAAATCCATGTCCCATCATACCTTCCTTAAAGGTTGTGCAAACCTCCTCAAAATCCCTTATATATGTGTGTATGGATTTTCATTCTCCATACCGTGAAAGTGGGAAGTAGGAGCCTTAAATGGGGCCTCGGCTGCCACATCTTCAGCCGGTATGATGCGGAAGGGCACTAACTACAGGTGGGTGTATGTGATCCTCATGGATGCATGAGAACATTGGATTCAAATTTTGGTGACTCTGCTTGTTCCTGAGATGGGGATCCATAGTATCACTTGTGTACACACTAACTTCACAACTTTGTACGATTGGTGTCATGAGTTCTTTCTCAAATCTACGATGTCTCTCTTTCCAGTGGTGCATAAACACACATTACTGGCGAGACACAACAAGAGCACAAAACAAACTTGCAAAAAGGGTTATTCATTAGCTAAAATAAAGCGATGTATGAAAAACAAAAACGGTCACGATTCTTGCAAAGTGATGAAAACTTGCGATTCTGACAGCTGGGATTCAAAAAGGAGTTAAAGGTCACCTTCACTTGTGATGTTGATCACAAGTACACTTGACTTATCAAGCGTAGTTTGGCACCATCCGACAGCGAGGCATGTTTGATTAGGTACCACGGTAGGGTGGCGGAATCAACAAAATTTGTTTCCTATATTCCTCCCTACTGCCGTAGTCAAGCAAGCTGCGGTATAAGCGGTCTAAGCCGAACACGGGGATGGGTTTTCATCCACATGAATGACTTGCATCGGTGTTGAAAATGGGTGAGGCTTTTAGTTTAGATTTTGGTTGTTTCAAAAGCGGTGGAAGTTGTTTGGATGCGATTAATTGTAAGCGAAAGTGAAGTGTGAAAGTTAACTTTGAAGATTTAGGTCCGCTAACTTGATAACATAGAACAGAGCAGTGCGATGTCTCGGGGTTTATCCTCGCATTATAACGACAACATGGTCAGAGCCATACTTGGGATCTTTGTTTAACTATGAGCCCTAACCACAGAATCACTCTATTTGAGTCGACAAAGGTAAAATGCATTTACGACCCCTTTAGTTTGAAACCCTAACATTCAGCCTCATTTAATTGGCTCGTAAAGGCCATCTAAGAATAACTTGATTAACATCAGCAATAAGTATGCACTATACCTAAAGAAGCATAGTAAGTATTGGCCAAGGTAATGACATTAAATGATATTCAACCCTAGTTAGAAAATATGGGAGCCATAAATACAATACCTGTAGCATTTAAAACATGAAGACAACTGCAACTGCCCCACAACCAAGCTAGCTACCTTCCTCTTCAAAGATATGAGGCTTAGTAATGTCACTAGTTGTCATCTAAGGGGTTGTTTGTTTGCCTAGAAAGTGAAAGAAAGAGGAGAGAGAAGAGAGAAAACCAAAACCTAAAATGAAAGCTGCGGGAGATATTTACATAAATGAAAAGTTTCCAAAAGATTGCTTAAAGATTTCCTTTGGTTACAAAAATGATGGGGGCTCATATAGACCACCCAATGTATGAAAATACAAGAAAGCCTAAAGTTTTGGCTAAAACAAGGGACAAGGAGGTAATACACCAAAACAGGTCGGTTGGCATTAATTACACAAAAAATGACAAAGCGGGGGAATTTTAGCTATACGGGGACAATTTCGCTAGGTAGCCGAAAATTTATTTAACTAAGCGAAATTTCGCTAACCCTAACGAAGTGGACGAGAGATAAGCGAAAAATCACAAAATTTCGCTATGCACAGGTCAATTTAAGCTAGCTAACAAAAAGAATTTAAACAACCTAGAGAAATATTTTGAGATAGTGAAATGTATAATTTACGCTAGGCACGGTGATTTCGCTATATAAGCGAGAATTTAAGCTAGCCACAAGCGAGAATTTCTCGAGCTAAGCTAGGATTGCGAAATTTTCGCTATGATTGCGAAATTTCGCAATCCCGAGGCGAGGCCCACCGTAATCCTGTGAAATTTCTGGAATTCTTTGTTGCTACCTTGCACCTCTCACGCATCTCTTCTTCTTCACTTTGCCTTCATTTCTTCATTGAATTTTGATATGTTTGATGGCTGATAAATGGGTTCAATCTTCATGGTTCAACATATATCTCGATATCAAATGGCCATTACATACAAAAACCTGCAAAATAACCAAAAATAACCTCGAAACGGCATAAGTGATACTAAGTGGACATGAACACCTCAATTGGCTTAATTGACATGATTAGTGCGCAAAAAGCACCCAAAACCTATCTCAAATAGGGCTCAAAATGGCACTATTTGGGCACTAATCACAACCCCTTTTTATCGAACCCCAATATCCAAATTGTAATCACTAGTGTAGGACTTAATGATAGTCATTTCCAATGATAAAGATTAATGATATTAATGCTATATAGCGATGGGGTATGGGTATAGATTTTGTTGATTCGAGGATACTATGGGTTCTGAGATCACCTACCTTAGTTTTTCTTGGCAGTATCCAACATTTCCCACATTATGGGAAAGTATTTCTTGAGGTACTTCCCATTGATGAACCTTTTGTGTGGCTCCCCTTCAAGGCTTGATAGTCAATAATAAGCACATTTTCGGAAATACTTGGTGAACTTTGAATGGTCCCACTCACGATTAGGAGACCATTTCCCAATTCTGTCTTTAACATCGATCGGTAGCACCACATTCCAAATAAGGCTCCATAACTAAAATAACTTTCTTACGATCCACTTGTTGTAGGTGTTAGGTTGTTTAGTGTTGTATAAAAATTTGGTAAAAATCAGCAAAACCCGCAAGTGTATGGAGTCCACCAGTAGTACAGTGGCACCAATTTAAAAGTATGGAGTGTCGAACCCACGGGGAAGAGATGTCTTAAGTGGAGATTAAGCACCTCGGCTACTCGATAATTTTACTATTTAAGAGAAATAAACAATTGTAATTGATTGTAACTAAAATGGAAACTAAGTTAAACTAAAAATCTACTCTAAAAGATTAGAAAATGATTGGATTAAGTTGAAAGAAAAACTTTAAGGAATAACACTAGGGTCGGTTGTCCATTGGTGCATTATGGCTTATTTTCATTCTGTGCTAATTAAGTGAAGATACTCTTGTGTTGCAAGGAATAACGTATGAGGATCACTCTTTCAAAATCTCTCCTCAATTTCTCACACTTAATTCCTATTCTCCTTTCGATCCATCTAGAATTCGAGCAATGTGATACTTGTTCTAAGGTAAATCAGTCCTTAAGAAATTCTATTGGTCACATCTTGGTCCATGTAATGAAACTTCCCGGGTTATGCTCAGATCGATCACCTCTTGGTCCATACGATCATCACATAAGGTTAAATGATGTCCTTCTTAATAAAATCCATCTAGTAGTATGCATTTCTAATTTCATAGACTTTTTTGATTAAGTTAAATTGATTTGATCAATTGTAAGATATTAGAGAATGAAAATCAAGTCCCAAGGGTAAACTTCCAACTGTCACTTTGGAAACCCTTTGAGCTCTAGGTCTCAATCTCACAACCTAGCATGCAACAATTGAATAAAAATCTAGGAATTCATAAACCCACATCCATCAAACCTCAACACAAGATTATATTCATAAAATCATTCAAGATAACATATAAACCATACACAAATGTCAATAACTAGCCCTAGAGGAGGATCTAGCCACTCATAGTAGCCTCAAAACCCAACAAAATCATGTTTACACAAAACATAATACTGAAAGATTAAGAGAGAGAGAAGAGTTTAGGTATACAAAACAAATATGAGGTAGAAGCCTTCCAAAACCTGCTCCTTGCTCTAAAGGGAAGTCCTCACAGCATTTGGATCTTGCAACTTAGCTCCAAAAAAGCCCAGCTAAGAAATCATACAAACCCTAAAAGTATGAGCTTATAGAGAAAACCTAGAAAATGGGGAAAATGTTGTTCAATCTTATAAGCCTTATACTAGTTGTCTAAAAGTATCTCAGTATGAATTTATATCATATGGAAAATGACCAAAAATGGGGCTGAGAATGGGGGCACTTTTGTCCTAGCCCGACATCCTTAGCCTTGGCAAAGACATGTGTCAACAATTTGAGGGTTCTTTCTTCGCTTTGGCGAACTAGGAGATTCGTGATTGCTTGATGCTCTTCCTTTGTTGTAACTTGAGGTCTTAACTGCAAGCTGTGAACCTCTTAATCAAGGCGAAGGTTTACTTGCCATGTAGCAAGCTAAACATCGCCTTGGAAACCCGGGTTGATGTTACAAGGTCCTTTTGCTTTATAGAAATTGAAGCTTTTCTCTTCACCTTGAGCGGGTGCTTCACCGCTGCGAATGTGTCTTTTCACCTTAGCGAAGCAGTGCCTTTGGGTGCAGGTTCTACCCTCTTGTCTTTTAGCTTTTTCTTTGCTTGATTTACTTCTAATGCTTGCAAAACTCACACAAATAAGGGATTAGTGTAATATTTATGAATAAGGGTGTGAAGATAGCATTTAGGTTACATAAACACATGAGAAACATGCTGTAAATGCTAACACGATTCACCCTTATTAGTAGGCTCGAGCGACCTTCTTTTTCTGGATCATGATGTGGTCAAGTGCTTATAATCTTTTCCCATCCAATGCCTTAAGTTCCATCATCATGGCCTCATTGTATTCTTGAAGATTAAGGTCATTCCATCTAGATACCTTTAGAGAAGGAACCACCACCTCTTTTGAAACCTTTGCATCCTGTCCATATGTTAAGTAGTACATATCTTGTACATCTCTCTTAGAAGTTCCTCAGCCCCATAAGATCTCAGATAAAATTATGTGCCAATCTTTGTTATTATCCTCCAGCATCTTCTCCAAGATTCTTATCAATACCTTATTAGAAGCTTCTACTTGCCCATTTGCGTAGGCATATGGATATGATGAGTTGAATGCCATAGTCCTTGGAAAAATAAGTCATCTCATCCCTAGTGAACATGGTGCCTTGGTCAGTTGTAATGGACTAAGGAATTTGAAATCTATGAATGATTCGTTCCTTGATAAATTAGATCATGTCCTTCTGCTCTGCCTTCTTCAAGGGTACTACCTCCACCCATTTAGTAAAGTAGTCAGTAGCAACTAGAATAGAAATTTGTGTCCCACTTTGTTAAAAATTGGAGTAGATTTTCCTAATTAAATCCATGGCTATCCTTGTCTTCCTGATTATGAGTGGAGTTCCACAATAGAGTATACTCTGTATGTTGCCATACTTTTCACCTTTGTTGCACAACCCTTGGAGTAATTGATGCAATCACTTGGGACGGTTAGCCAAAAATAGCCATATGTGATTAGTAGTCATTTTTATCTCGGCTTGATGGGCTCCACAGACCCTTTTGATGAGTGCCCAAAAACACTCATTACAAACCGGGATTTAGCGAAATTTGGGATCAGTTTCATATATGTATGACCTTGTTTTGATTACCTTTCTAATATTTAGTTTTATTGGGTTTTTGTAGGAAAAATATTGAAAAATGCTGGAAATGGAGCGCCCCGCTGAGTCACGGAGAAGATTGGTGCGAGAGAAATCGGTAATGTCGCGTTCTAAAGTCACGACATTACAACGTCGCGACGTCCTAACGTTGACATTGCGGGAAAGACTTAACAAACCTTATCTCGTGAAGAAGCTATAAAAAGAATGGGAGAATCCAATTTTGGGGGTTTGAAAAACGTTTGCAAAGCTAGGGTTTGAGGAACTGGAGTTTGGAACAAGGGAAAGAAGACTTGAAGGTCTATCTTAAAGGGAGAGACTTGAAGAATCAGGGAGATCATCATTTCCTCGATACTTGAAGTTTTCTCTATCCTTATTATTATGTCTTGCTTTTCAATTGTAATGGAACAGAACATCATGGGGTTCTAATTTCGTGGTTTAGGGTGTTGGTACTGAATTGGTCATGAATACTATGTTAAAGTGTCGACTTTCCTTAATTCCGATATCATATATATATATATATATATATATATATATATATATATATTGTTTTACCATTAACTCATGCTTGATTGAAATCAACATATTAATTTATGATCAATCTTAATATGTGAGTGGTTCTTTGTAAGATCACGAGAGTGAATGAAGAAATTAGACGCTAGGTTGGGTTAACTTTAATAAACTTGGTAATATAGGATTATCAATGATTAGGAGGCTTAGGAGTTCTTGCACTCTCACGCACCTTTAATGCTTAGGAGTTAAGCCAAGGGGCAAGAAACCTAGTGATAAAGGGAGGTTAAATGACCTTGAGAAAGGCTTTAATTACATTAGATAAGAGCTGCCTTGGAGAACACTTACATTAGATAATGGAATGGAATTGCAGCATTACATAGTAGGATTATCCAACAACAGCAAATATGGATACAATGTTGCCACCGATAAGAGATTATGGCTGTCCGTCTGTAGTTGCCACAGCAGTTAGGAACCGATATAAGTGAACAATTTCGAGCTCAAGTCTGGCCCACTCTCGATTCACGACGAGGTGCCGGTTCCACGGGCTTGCACATGAGGATCGAATGCTCGTATCAGCAATTTTGGCGGTGTGATAGTGAAATATAATGGGGTGAGCGATGATGCTATTCGGCTTAGATTGTTCCCATTCTCATTGAAGGATAAAGCCAAGCATTGGCTTATTTCAGAACCGCCATATTCAATAACGTCGTGGGATGACATATCGAACAAATTTACGGCTGAATTTTTCCACCGACCGGCTACAAAGTTGAGAATTAGCATTGGTAGCTTTTATCAATATGAGTCCTTCTATGAAGCATGGGAGAGATTCAAAAGATTTGTTGAGAAAATGCCATTACATAGTTTTGCAAATGGATTGCAGATACACCATTTCCTGATAGTTTGAGTTTTCCACAAGAGTTACTCATTGAGTGCTTATGAGGAGGGTGATTATGGGGAAGGAGAATGAAGTGGAGGCTTATAAGTGCCCAGAGAACATAGCCTTGAATGATTGTCAATGGCCAGTTGAGAGAGTAGCACCGAAGAAACCAGTTGGGGTGTTTGACTTAGACATGTTCACAAACTTATCTGCTCAAGTGTCTACACTCTCAAAGCAACTGAGCTTCTCATTGCAACAGTGGGTTCTTATATACTGCATATAAAGAGTTGAGGAAAGCCCGCATGCGAGCAATGTCATGGACCTCATCCCACCTCATAATGCCCTAATGATGAATGCCATGGGAGATTTGACTATTGAACAAGCTCAATATATGGCGAAGTTCCCTCAAAACTAGAACTTCACCCCATATGGTCAAAATTACAATCCAGGGTGGAAGAACCATCCTAACTTTTCATGGAAAAATTAGAATACAGGTAATCCTATGGAGCAAGCTAAACCTCTCCAACCACCTCAAGAGAAGAAGTCGAGTTTAGATTTGAAAATGGAACAGTTCGCTAATATGCATATGAATATGATGAAGTCACATGATAAGTTCGAGAATGAGACAAGGACGTCACTGAACAATCAAGCAGCTCAGCTTCGGAATTTGGAGGTCAAAATGGTCAAAATGGCATTGTTATTGAGCAAGAGGCAACACAAAAATCTACCTAGTACTTCAGAGAAGGAAAGGAGCATTTTCATTTGTAACCACTTAGGAGTGGTAAGACTCTGAAACGTGAGTTGAGGCAGAAGGGATGAAAACCACATGGGAAGTGAGAAAACGATCTTGAGGTGGGTGAAGATCTTTGAAAAGTTAGTAAAGAAACCGGAGTCAGACACACCGAGAGAAGGTGAAGCTGAGAGCCTATGTATGATGAAGCCTATTATCAGAGTATCAGTAGGGGCGAAAGAGCAGTTGGATAAGCGGTTTGGTAGGTTCATGGATATCTTGAAAGCTTCCATCCACATCCATTCTTTGAAGCACTTGAGAAAATCTTAGGAATCGTGAATTCATGAAGGACGTCTTGTCACAGAAAAGGAAGTTGGGAGACTATGAGGCGTAAGCTCATTCGGAGAATGTAGTGCTATATTGCAAAAGAAGTTACCCCCTAAGTTGAAAGATCCGGTGGCTTCACGATCCATGTTATTGGGAATCGTGTTGAAAGAACTTGTGTGATGCAGATCACGAGCATTAATCTTATGCTGTGGTCGATCTTTAAGAAATTGAAATTGGGAGAAGCGTGTCCGACGACTGTCACCTTGCAGTTAGCAAATCGGTCACTAACTCATTCGCGTGGTATCATAGAGGATTTGTTAGTCAAAGTGGAAAATTTATCTTTCCTGCAAATTTTATCATTCTAGACATGTAAGAAGATAAAGAGGTCATAATTATCCTTGGACGACCATTCTTAGCCACGGGAAGGGCAATGATTGATGTGCGAAGGGTAGACTTCGGGTTGAGTTCAAAGAAAAGAAGTGACATTCAATGTTTTCCAATGCTATAAAGCATCCACATGATCTTGGCGGTTGCTTCCGGAGTGGATATGCTGAGGCTATAGTGTCTAGCGGTGGTTTCTTGAGAGACCATTGGAGATTAGCTTGACTCATGTTGACCCCTCTTCTTGTGAAGGTATAGGGCAGTTCAAGAGTAAGTAAAATGGATGGATTCTTTCAGCCTGAATAGAAGAAATTACTTTGAATCTTTGGGAGCTAGCCTAAGCCGATTAGCTCACTCTATTGAGAAACCTTCTATTGTGAAAGAAAAGCAACTCCCTAGTCATTTGAGATACGCCTATCTTGGGGAGGAATCTACACTACCAGTCATCATCTCATCCTCCCTCTGTTACATGGAGGAGGAGAAATTGTTGAAGATCCTCAAGGAGCATAAGGAAGTGATTGGATGGTCCCTAGCTGATATAAAAGGGATCAGGCCATCTATGTGTATGCATAAGATATTGTTGGAAGAAGATAGCAAGCCAACAGTGGATGCCCAAAGATGCTTAAATCCTTTAATGAAAGAGGTAGTTCGAAAGGAGGCGCTTAAATGGTTAGATGCTGGGAATTGATATACCCCATCTCTGACAGTTCATGGGTGAGCCCGGTTCAAGTGGTGCCCAAGAAAGGAGGAACTACGGTGATAATAAATGAGAAAAATGAACTTCTCCCAACCAGAACAGTTACAATATGTAGAATTTGTATTGACTACCAGGGACTTAACAAAGTCACCAGAAAGGACCATTTTCTACTCCCATTTATTGATTAGATGTTAGATAGACTCGTAGGGAATGAGTACTTCTGCTTTCTGGATGGATACTCGGGGTACAATCAGATCACCATTGCCCTGGAAGCTCAGGAGAAGACCACCTTCACATGCCCTTATGGCACATTCACTTTCCGGAGAATGCCATTTGGGCTGTGTAATGCTCCAAGAACCTTTCAGAGATGCATGATGGCAATATTTTCGGACATGGTAAAAAAATCCATTGAAGTCTTCATGGATGATTTCTCCGTGATTGGGTCTACATTTGACGACTGCCTCCATAATCTGACTTTGGTACTGAAAAGGTGCATGGAAACCAATTTAGTTTTAAATTGGGAAAAGTGCTACTTTATGGTGAAGGAAGGCATAGTATTCGGGCATCGCATATTCGGAAGGGGAATTGAGGTTGATCAAGCCAAGATTGAGATCATAGAGAAGCTGCCTCCTCCCACATCAATAAAGGGAGTACGTAGTTTCCTTGGCCACGTGGGTTTCTATAGACGGTTTATCCAAGATTTCTCAAAGGTTTCAAAACCTTTGTCTAATCTTCTTATGCAAGGTGTTCCGTTTGAGTTCAATGAGCCATATATGAATGCTTTTAAGTTGCTGAAAAAGAAGTTGATCTCAACCCATATAGTAGTTGCCCCAGATTGGAATCTTCAATTTGAACTTATGTGTGATTCAAGCGACTTTGTAGTTGGGACCGTTTTAGGCCAAAGAAAAGAAAAAGTCTTCTATGCAATCTACTATGCCAGTCGAACGTTGAATGAGGCACAACTCAATTATGCCACAACAGAGAAACAATTGTTGGCTGTTGTGTATGCCTTTGAAAAATTTAGACCTTACCTTATAGGAAACAAAACTATTGTATTCACAGATCACTTTGCAATCAAATACTTGATGACGAAGAAAGATGCGAAACCTCGACTTATTCGGTGGGTACTCCTATTGCAAGAATTTGATGAGGAGATTCGAGATAAGAAGGGTTCTGAAAATATGGTTGATTCGTGCCACGGTAGGGTGATTCGAAATCAACAATATTTGTATCCTTAGTTCCTCCTACTGCCGTAGTCAAACTACTGCAGCATAGCGGTCTAGGGTCGAACACGGGGATGGGTTTTCATCCTATGAGTGATTTGCATCAGTGTTTGGAAAATGGTGAGGCTTTTGTTTAGATTTATGGATTTGGTTCAAAACAGTGGAAGTTGTTTGTTTACTGACTAACTGTAATGGCTGAAAGTGAAGTGTGAAATGGTAACTTTGAAGGCTTGGGTCACTAGCTTGATAACATGGGGCTATTAAAATGTCCTCGGGTTGTTTCCTCGCATTAGGGCAAATGACCTATAGTCAAAGCCAAAACCGGATCTTTGTTTAGCTATAAAACCTAACCCTAGAACCACTCCTATTTGAGTCAAACCAAGCACTATGAATTCAAAGTCCCATTTAGTTTAAAAACCCTAGCATTTAACCTCATTCCAGTGGCTCGTTAATGGCATCTAAAGGATATCAGTGCATCTAGCATTAAGCATGCACTGAACCCTAAAGCATGGAAAGTATTGACCAAAGGAACAACATTAAATGGCATTAAACCTAGTTTGGAAGGTATGAACCATAAATGCAGTACCTGTATCATTTAAAGCATGAGGACAACCTGCAACAACCCCAAAACCAAGCTAGCCACCCTCCTCTTCAAAGCTATGAGGCTTAGCCAAGCATCCCTTGAGTTGTCATCCTCAAGGGGTGTGTTTGGTAGCCTAGAAAATGAAAGAAAGAAGAGAGAGAAGAGAGAAAATGAAACCCTAAAATGAAAGCTGCGGGAAACTTTTTATAAATGAAAAGTTGCTTAGGGTTACAAGTTTGTGGGGGTTTATATAGTACAACCCAAAGTGTGAAACTACCAAAATACCTAAAATATGAGATTACATAAGAATAAAATGGTAGCATAATAAAGAACGTGGTCGTTTTAGGATCAAATATACAAAAATCACGAGGCGACAATTTATTTATCTGAGTTTACGCTAGCATAGCGAAAATTTAAGCTAGTCTAGCGAAATTTCGCTCTTTCTCTTGAGGATTCTACGGAGATAGCGAAATTGAGAAATTTCGCTATCAACAGTAAATTTCGCTAGCTAGCGAAATTTCGCTAGCCTATGGCGAAAATTATGTGGATATGTCGAAATTGGTTGAATTTCGGCTAGGCACGATGTTCGCTGGCTGTGAGATTCATTGCTCTTAGTTCACTAACTAGTGAGGAATTTCCCAATTTAAATGCAGATTAACGAAATTTTCTCTATGATTGCGAAATTTTCGCAATCGGTAAAAATTACGCAATCCATAAGCCGAAATTCTGGGATTATACCTTCCTTTGCATTGCTCATTTGCATCTTATTTTGCCACTTGCATCCCACTTTCCTTCAGAATCCACTTCAAATTCCTTTATTTTGATGGTTGAAAACACCGCAAATCTTGAAGCATAAATGGGCGAGTGCAGGCGCAAAATTACCCAAACAAACTAGTATCAGGTGGTACTAAGTGGACTGCACACATCAATTGGCTTAATTGACATGATTAGTGCGCAAAAAGCACTCAAAACCTATCTTGGATAGGGCTCAAAATAGCACTTTTTGGGCACTAATCAATGGTGGCCTATCATTTGTCAAGACTGGAAGTTCCAGAAATAGTGCAGAGACATCATTTTCAAATTGATGACACATTCCCAGGATGACCAAGCCTATATCTTTGTGTCCCTAACGCCACATGGTTTGTCGACATGGCTAATTACCTTTCTGTCGGTATTATTCAACCCGACCTTACTTATCAACAAAAGAAGAGATTCTTTGCAGAAGTGAAGAGCTATTTCTGGGAAGATCTAATCCTTTTTAAACAGTGTGCCGATCATATTATTCGAAGGTGTGTGTCTAAAAGTAAAGTGGGTGAGATACTAACACATTGTATATTTAGAGTGTAGAGTCATTCAATGGACAAAAAACAACGACCAAGGTACTATAATCGGGCTTTTATTGGTCCTCTATATTCAAAGATGCACTGTTTGCAAAGTCTTGTGATTGGTGTCAAGGGAAAGGAAACATTGGAAGAAGAAATGAAATGCCATTGACGAATATTCTAGAGGTAGAACTTTTTGATGTAAGGGCATTGACATAGTGCATTTCCCATCGTCCTGGGCGCAGGACATACTCTTGGCAGTGGATTACTTGTCTAAGTGGGTGGAAGCCATACCAACCATTACTTGTGATGAGTGGTGCAAAGCTGTCAGGATAACATCTTTTCAAGGTTCGGAACTCCTAGAGCGGTGATCATCAATGAAGGTTCACATTTTTGCAACAAGCTGTTTACATCGCTCCTGGCCAAATATGGGGTGAAGCAACGGGTGTCACCCTAAAGCAATGGGCAAGCTGAAGTGTCAAATAGGGAAATCAAGAAAATCTTAGAAAAGATAGTCAATGTGACGAGGAAAGACTGGGCAAACAAAATTGATGATAGTTTATGGGCTTATCGAACAACTTTCAAGACCCCACTGGGAATGTCCATGTACTGAATGGTAAGGCCTGCCACCTACCTGTAGAACTGGAGAATAAAGCATACTAGGCCACTAGAATGCTGAACATGAATCTCAAAATGGCAAAGAAAAAAAGGTTGCTTCATTGAATGAAATTTGGATAGACAGAGCCAAAATGCATATAGCGGTTCAGGATTTATAAAAAGAGAGAAAAAGAAGACCAAAGGTGGTAGCGCGACAAGCACATTTGAGTGCCTAGTGAGTTTAAACCAGGACAACAAGTATTGCTATTCAATTCCACGGTTATTGCTCTGAAAACGCCGTTGAACATGAGTGCAGACGTTTAGCGATCACCTAAGTTTTTCCCATGTAACAGTGTCGGCGTGCATCTGAAGAGGTCGATTTAAGGTGAATGGGCAGCGAGTAAAGTAATAGCCTATCTTGGTGGTCGTCGAGAAGCACAAGTCCACCACAGTTTAAGAAATATAACATAAGCGATGCTCGGGGCGAAATGTTGGTTTGCGGATCCCGCGTGTTTGAGCACCGGTCAGGAGGACCACGGCTTGGTCGGCGACTTGATAAATAAACGACTCGCAGGAGCAACCCAAGCTTTTAAATTATTTTGGTAATTAGTTTTTCTTGTTTTAAATTTGCTAGGTTTGATTTTTCTTGTTTTAATTTTGATGTATTTGTGTTGCAGTGTTTTGAGGTTCCGAGGTTGTTGTGGCTAAAGATATGGGAAGCTTTGTGCAGGCTTTGGGGAAGAGTAAAGCTGAATGTAGGGAGTTTTCTACACTTAGAAAATTTTTGAAAAAATTCTTGGTTGATGGTCCTGGGAACGTCGCGACGTTGGGTTCCAATGTCGTGACATTGAAAACATACCTCTCGAGAACGTCGTGACGTTGGGTTCCAATGTCGCGATGTTGGAAAAACATCTCTCAGGAACGTCGTGATGTTGAGCCCAACGTCGCAATGTGGAATAGCAAGGCCTTTACGGAGCGTGTGGCCCGATTGGCGAAGCGTCAGCGAGTTAAAAATAAGCCTGCTTTGGAATAATCGCGACATTGGCTAGCGTTGTGAAATTGCCTTGTTTTTAGAAGACGAAGCGCTCATACTTTTCCGACAACTCAGAAAAACCCTAACGTGCTCTCCTACTTTTGTAGGTACTCCAGCCAAACCTCATCCCAGCCATCCTTAGCAACTTCCAAAGCCCTAGGCATGTTCACAGCTCCGCCAAACCCATGTCATAGTCATTTGGAGACCTACGATGCAGGCTGATTTTTTTCTCAATTTAGGTCTCGATCACATCCCTCGCCTCTGTTTCTAGGTTGTTTTATTGTCAAGCGGTACCCTAGTGTTGGTTAGGGGTTTGGTCATTTTCTTCCATCAGACCACGAAGTCCCGCCGTGCCCTCTAAGTGTTTGTTTAGTTGGCACAAGTGGTTTGGGTGATTCTTTGGAGTATTTTTAGTGAGTGCAATCCCAATAAGGGTGTGGAAGCCTACTAAGTGTACTTTTGCCTTAAAGTTCATCCAACACCCCTTGCCTTTGATGTCGTAGCGAAAAATTAGCTGAAAAACAAGCGGGGTACAGTGAAGAACCCTCTTCGGCCTACAATCATGATAAATTTGTCAATGAGAGCGCGGCCGAGAAGTTCGACCTTATCTCTGCAAATTGCTCCTTCATTAAGGAGAAGGGATTCCAGCATCCTGAAGATTTTTTCCGCAAAACCAGAGCTAGGAAGGGGTGGGATTGCATTGTCGACCACAGGGCCGGTTGCCATGATGGTTGTGTGGGAATTCTACACCAACCTAGCAGCTCATGTGCTCAAGAAAGTTCGAGTCCGTGGGGTGTTGATAAACTTCAGTGCAAAGTCTATCAATTGCAATTATGACCTTGAGCCGGTTAACCCTGAGGCCTATGATCGGCTTCCTGAAAACCCTAACTACCCGGAAGTCCTTAGGATGCTCACAAATGGGCAAGGTGAGTGGAAATTAAACAATAAGGGGCACGCCATGCACTTCAATGCCAAACACTTGGCTTATATACCTAAGGTGTGGCACCATTTTATCACTTCTCGCCTCATTCAAGTGACAGATGTTTTAGGTGATAGCGAGAAATGGGCTTTGCTTAATTTAAAATTATTATTCCGGGACATCTGTTTGATGTTGGTCAGGTCATAGAGGACGCCATCCTCTATAACCGGGAAACCAAAATGAACCTCGGGCACCCCTTTCTCATCTATGGCCTGTGTAAGAGAGCAGGGGTGCCGCTAGAGGATAATGAGGTCTGGATCTATCCCATTTAGGCCATCGTCGTGAAGAAGGATAAGTCGGGCACTCCTCGATTCGAGGCAATTTATGACTCAGGTCATGAACCTTTGGATGAGGAGGAGTTGGCCCGACATGCCAAACTTTGTTTGTATGCGTGAGAGACCTCGGGGTGAGGCTGGCTAATATCCACCTCCCATCACCTGTACCTCACCGTAGAATGGGATGTCCAGATCTTCTCTCCTGCGGCCAGAGGACTAGGTTCAGAACCTCACTTCCCGGTTTGATGCATTTTGGGATGAGATCCAGGAGCATCAGGTCACCATAAGCTAGGACATTGATGCACTCCGGGCCGACATGCGCACAATCCTCCGCAAACAACAAGCCATTCAGCGTGACTTACTTTAGTTGCTTGCCTTCCATTGCGACCACTACCCGTATCAATGATCTCTGCAGGATTGTGGGGAGTTCCTATCCTTCTTTTATTTTCTTGTCAATGTGGACATTGTTTTTTTAGGGATCATAACTAAAACTTACGATTGCTGGGATTTCTTTCATGAGTAGGTAGATTAGTATGAACAAAAATGGCGTGTTCTTATCCTTTTGTAGTTAGACTCTCCTAAATAGGCAAGTTGAATTCAAGTTTAGGGGTCCTGGAACTGAGTTATATGCTAGAGATCATGCATCCAATGCACATAGACTTCCTAGGAAAGGCCATCGAAAACCTAAGAGGTGAGTCACTTGTTGACCGAACCGTGTTCAACTGAATTCTTTCGAAAGTCGAACAACCTTAAGGATCCTCTAAAATTCAAAACAAAGGGCAAGATTTGTGAGTTCGGTTCATTTTGATAATTCCTTTTGGCAACATGTGCATCACCCGCGTGTTGTTAAGTTTAGTATGTTATTTTCTTGTGTGTTTGGTTCAGAGTCTGTTTCTTGCTTGGGGACAAGCAAGAGGCTAAGTTTGGGGGTGTGATGAGTGCCCAAAAACACTCATTGCAAACCCGAAATTTAGCGAATTTAGGATCAGTTTCATATATCTATGACCTTATTTTGATTACTTTTCTAATATTTAGTTTTATTGGGTTTTCGTAGGAAAAATACTGAAAAATGCTGGAAATGGAGCCTTGTAGGAGTCTTGGAGAAGATTGGTGCAGAAATTAGATGAATGTCGTGATGCCCCAATGTCGCGACGTTCCAACTTTATAACGTTACAACGTCGCGGCGTCCAGCGTATAAACTCACGTTGAGCACCAAAAAAAACAATGACCTTATCTGAAGAAATATAAAAGAATGAAGTCAATTTTGGTGGTTCGAAAAATGTTTTGCGACTAGGGTTTGAGGAACTCAGAAGTTTAAGACAAGGGAAAAAAAAGACAGAAGGCGGGTAAAAGGGAGAGACTTGAAGAATCCAGGGAGATAAGTCTTCCCGATACTTGAAGTTTTCTCTATCCTTATTATTATGTCTAATTTTGTGGTTTAGGGTGTTGGTAGTGAATTGGACGCTGGAATACTATGTTAAAGTGTTGACTTTCATAATTCATTATCATTTATAAATTTGTTTTACTATTAACCCATGTGATTAAATCAACATATTGATTTTATAGTCAATCTTAATATGGTGGTTGCAAAATCTGAGATGAATGAAGAACAGACATATGTGGGTTAACCTGACCAAACTTGGTAATATAGGATTATCAATGATTAGTAGGCTTGGGAGTTCTTTGCACTCTATGCACCTTTAATGTTTGGGGTTGAGCCAAGGAGCAAGAAACCTAGTGATAAAGGGAGGTTAAATGACCTTGAGAAAGGCTTTAATTACATTAGATAAGAGTTGCCTTGGAGAACACTTACATTAGATAATGGAATGGAATCGCAGCATTACATAGTAGGATTGTCCAACAACACCAACACCCTAACCTTTTTGCATCTTTGATTACTTTTACGTCTGAGAAGCGCCTTGTACATTAGTAATGGTAATCTAGTTTTGCTTTACTGTAGCCATCTGATTGTTAGTTTGAATATTAAATAGGAAGTATTATAATTTTGGTACTTAGCCCACTATGATTAAGGTTTTCCCTGTGGATCGATATCCGTACTTAGAGTACACTATATTACTTGACAAGCATACACTTGTGCGATTAGCAAATTTGCACTCTTTATTGCATATCCACAAAAACATAATCACGTAAATGCCTATCACCTTTCCTTGGGCTGCTTCATTACTTCCATGATGTCTAGGGAAGGATAGGCATATGGCTTGATAACAACCAGTCCTTTACATGCAATTCCATTCTAGTAGGACAAAGTTATGTGATTGAGTTTTCACTCTATGAGGGACTTTCCTGTTAAGATCTTCTAAATACTCCATGATCTTAATTCTCTAGTCTGTTGCAACATTTGCATTTGTACCGACGACTTCTAATCAGATTCCCTTCTCATAAATTGAAGGGTGATTCTTCTTTCCTATCACAATGTGCTTGTGAGTCAATTCTTCACTCATCTTCACACACCACAGAAGCTACTTGTACACAGCTCATCCGCTTCTAATTTGATTCCTTAGGCACGTATTTAAAATCCATGAAGTAGTAGAATATAATAGTGAATAAACGATTATAATAAGGAGCTAGCAATAGGTTATTGCATTTATATTCCTCTGTTAGTTGTTGGAAAGCACCAATTAGGAGTCCCCAATGATATAACCTCTTATGCTCCAAGTTTCAACAAAATCTTCAAACCGATCACTAAAACCTCATATTCGGCTTGATTGTTGGTGCACTTGAAGGCCAAGTTGAAAGATAGGGACGTCTTTATCCCTTTTGGTGAGATGATTATTATCCCAATGATGAGACCAAACTGTATATACCAAATTTATGACACTATAACCAAAGGACTATTATCAATCCACAACCTTGGCGTAAAACTTGTTCGTTGACCACCATATAGACCAAAAGCTCATTTAGGCCAAAATATATCAAAAATTGAAATGCATACCAAGAACTAAACCGAGTCCGAGCTTGACATCAAAAACTTGTTGATCAATTTTGTTAACAGAATAACTAAAGTCCTTAGCAGCGCGAAACTTGATGACCACTAAAATATAGATACCAAGGTCGGATCTCGATAAAGACTAAACTCTAATTTTTGATAAGTATATGCAGCCCTCTTATTGAATGGGTCTATGTTTAAATTTGTTTTGGTCTAATTCACTGCAAGTGCATAGGTCAGGCAAGTAATATAAGTGGATTTTTAAGTCCAGATATCATTCCCATGAGGATTGATGATAAATCAAAAGATTAACTACCCACTGCTACTTAAGATCCTTATATTTGAACTCCAATGTTAAAATGATGGGAACAACTATTAAAACCAATACTGAAATAATTTCACTACGTATACATAAGAATTTAATAAAGTGATTTGAGAAATCAGCGAGTGAGAACTGACATTGGGAAATAGACCAACGAATAATTGTCAATTTCAGCATCATTCTAATTCATAGCTAAGCCATCGGTTGGAAAATTGCGATTGTTAGATACCTTTGTAGTATAGTTTGGATTTCTCCTTAATGTACGTTCCTAATTAAATTCATGTTCCTTTCGAGACTCATGGGTCACAATTAGTTACTTGTAGATATAATCATCTTTCTAAGATTTGGGTATGTCCTTTTTTAGTACTTCACACCCAAATCTTGGGATTAAGAATTCTTGCCATAGATAGGATATTGTAAGTCTTTTCCAATTCTTGGTACCTCATCATTAAATGCTAATGTAGAAATTTCTCCATTTCCTTGATTGGAATCTATGCTAACACGGGATCTGAATCCTTTCATTAGAAAGAAGAAAACCTGCGGCGATTAAGGCGATCATCATCCAACTATCCTCACACCATGAAGTAAGTTAGTGATCTAAGGTAATCTTTCGAGAGTCCAGTGATCACGCATAAGACCTCTTGGAAATCGAGAGCAAGATCACAGTCCCTTGTCTTTAGATTTTGATACTAGTACTTGGAGCAGGCTAAGTTCAAGAATAATACCAATCAAATAAATTCAAGATTTCCTAACTACAACGTTCTATTTAATTTGTCACGAAAAATAACAATCACCATCGACCCATTCTTAAAGGGAGCTGAATCTTCCAAAACTGATTCACTCATATTAGTGACTAACCGATCAGGAAAATTCACTAAAATTGTAAATGAATTGAAATAAATGAACTCCAGAAATTTTCCAACATCCATTTAAATCAAAACAATAATGAAAGAGAAAATTTTACAATAAATTCTAGCTCGAAGCTGCACGTCAGTTCATTACTCAACTCTAGAAAATAAACAGAAAACTAACTAAAAACTACTCTAAAATATAATCTACGAAAAAAAGAAATAAAGAAAAATAAAAAGAAAAAATATATATACAAAGAGTCTCCATCTATCCAGAAGTCCTAGTTTTGTGGAAGCTATGCATAGTGCCTTAGATGCGTCTATTTATAGACTTTCCAATGCTAGAAATGCATACTAAAACTGCTTTGTGGATCCCCAAATATTCTAGCCTAAATTGGTCACTCTATTAGACATAGGAAATTGCGTCGCGATAGAGTTTTGTGCTTTGTCGGCTTGGCTTCTTTTGCGTAGCTTTTGTGAACGGGTTTTTGAACTTTTTCTTGGATTCTGTCGCGACAGACGTTCTCTATGTCGCAACATAGTTTTGATGCATCAGTCTTGTTCTTTTTGCGACCAGAGTGTCTTTTGTCACAACATTTTCTACTTTGTCTGCTTCTGAAAACTATCATGATAGAGATTTCTTTATCGCGAAAAACATTTTTGCCTCCAGCTTTTCTAATTTGTCGCAATAGAGTTTTCTATGTCGCGACATTCTTTCTGTGGTTACTCAACAACTTTGTCGCGACAGAATTTTCTTCTCTGGTCCTTGTCGCTGGCTAAACTGTTTGTTGCGACATAGAAATTATTGTCATGACAAACTTGTCTTAGCTTATCTCTGTTCTCTTTCATTTTCTGTCGCCATCCTTTGTCGCTGACGAGTGTCTCTGCGGCTTTTATTGTCAGGAAACTGAAAAATTTCTTTATCGTGGCGAGTTACGCATTCAGTTCTTCATTATGTCGCAACATAAAACTTCTTTATTGCAACATTCCTTTTGTATTGCTCTTCAACTTCTTGTCATGACAGAGATTTCTTTATCGAGACAGAGTTCACCTCAACCTCATGTGTTGTTTGTCGTGACAGAAATAATCATTGTCGCGACAAAGTCTTGTTGCCCTTCATTGTGAACTATGAATGTTTTGTTGTAATGAGTTTTCTTTGTCGCGGTAAGAAATCCTTCATTGAGCTGGTCCTATGATGAAAACTTTGTTGCAACATAAAAACACTTGTCGCAACTGACTTGTGTTATAACCTTGCCATTTTTTGTCGTGATAGAGTTATCTTTTGTCGCTACCAAGTTCATCTGCTATCTTCATTCCTTTATGTTGCGATAGAGTAAGGATTGTCGTGACAAAGTTCCACTGCAATTTTTCTTAATCAATGTCGTGACAGAGTCTAGAGTATCGTGACAGTCTTCTTCACACATTTCTTCAGCATTGTTGCGACATAAAAATTCTTTGTCGTGACAAAGTTCTATTTCTTTCTTGAGTTCAACTTAGACTTTGTTGCAACATAAAGCTACTAGTTGCGACATGGCTTTGCTGGTTCCCTTGAGATTTTGTCGTGACAGACTTTAACTATGTTGCGACAGAGATTTATACTTTAGTCGCTTTTTTTCTTATTTTCCTGCTAGAATTATCTCTTTTTCAATTAAAACCAACGAAACACAAAATAGATGAATATTCCATAATTCGATTAAAATATATCTTAGCTAAAAATATGCTAAGAAAATAGTTAAAAATAGATGAGTTTAGGACTCATCAAATTCCCCCAAACTTAAGGTTTTTCTTGTCACCAAGTAAAGAAAAGAAAATTTTGTTTGTCCTCAAACAATTTAGCTTTTATTTTTAAGGACATTTTTCCGTTGAATCCACCATAGGGTAGGAAACATAAGTCAGTTGTGGAATTATTTATAAACATGTTTCTCATCTAGAATCAGGAAGATTTTCAATTAAGTTCACTAAACAGACAAATAATTCATTTAGTGTAAACAATTCAATCATTCAACCTTGATTTGTGAGTGTGTGATGGTCTTCTCTCTCCTTTTTCCTTACTTGATTAGTTAATCTTCGAGGATATTTCGATTAACCGTTTCTCCTTCATTCTTAAAGTCACATATGCTTGTTTGTCATATTAATCTCCACTAATATAAGCATATCACCACCTTTAGGATCAAATAGGTCTTTTAGTCTTGTAATGTGTGGCTTGGGTAATTGGTTAGATAATTGGACAATTTAGGCTCCATTTTTACCTAGACAACACTAACAACTTAACACACTTTCCTTCACTATGCATCCTTGATATCAAGTTTTAACTTCCTCATAAGTTTTGTGCATCTTTCTACATACTCTCTATTGTGGTATTTTTCTTTTCATTCACCATATTTAGACTACAACTTCTCTTCCTTATCTTAGAAGCTTTTTCACTTTTCATCTTTTATTGAGGTTTCTGGAATGGTGCAATGTTTTGTCTTTTTAATCTTTCTACCACCCATGCGAACTGGGTCGGTAACTCCGTACCGAGTTAGCATTAGGGTACTAGGTGTTGAACACCCCTAAGAACTTAATTGTTCAAGGGAGGAAGGCTACAAGACCAAACTCATTCCTCCTTGATGGTTTTTCTTTTCACAGCTTCTTTTCTTAATTCTCTTCATATCTTCTCATCTCGATGAATTTTTTCTTTCAGCCCTTTTAATCCTTCTTCTTCTTTTTAAATAACTTCTTCCACAAGCGTCCTCCTTTCTCATTTCTGTATGTGTCATGTAATCTAGGAAAATAAGGTTCTTTATTGCTTAGGATCATGTTTAAGAGCGATTTGGGCTTTTTCATTTGCTGATTGATGAAAAGATTGGCTATTAAGCTTAAATAAGGAACTAATGTGTATGCTTATGAATATCATAAGGGTAGGCTTTGAAAAGCTCAAACTTCCAAGGATGACCTATATCATTTCCTGTGAGTGGTATTGCCTAGGATTTCGCCTTGACTAATAATTCTAACAAGTTCTAGGACATTGGAGAGTTTACTGTGATGGATCCCAAAAGATGTCTTTAATCTTGGCACAATTTGTTTCAGAGTTACTTTGACCAATGCCCGAGTTTATCAGGATTTTTACTCTTGATTGTTTCTGAAGCAAAATTATAGGTCTTATTTATTCCATTAATTTGTTGCAATCTTCCTTATTCTTGAAATTCAACACACTTATTAATATTCTTACAACTCTCCTTTTTCAAATTTTCTCATCCTACCCCAAATGCATTTATCAAATTGTTTGTTTGGTTTATGGATAATTTTTGCCATGCTATTTGACTAATTAAAAGTTCATTTAAATCAATCATTCAATGCAAAGATGTTTAACACAACAACTAATCAATTCCATCAATATTTCAATTTCACCAAACAATTCACAGCTTAATCAGCAATTCAAATCAGGATATCTAGTTTCTCCATTATTCAACAAAACCATTCACTAGAAGTCATCCAACTTCAATTATTTAAAGTAAAAGAAAGAAAATACAAATAAGACACAAGAAATGAAAAATGAGAGTGAACACCAATTTCTACAAAGGGATTTTTTTTTTTTAATTAAAAGTTTCAAGTATGTGATATTAGGTACAGAGAGGGAAAATGGGGAAGGAAGAGTAGGGTAAGCTATTTTCTTCTTCTTTCATGCCTATTGGAGGAATGCAGATTCACTTGTTTAAACTTGTAACCAGCTAAAAAAGGTGAGAACTCTGGAATCTGGACTTGTGGCTACTTGGACCTACTACCTTCTTCACTTATGTTGAATGTAGACCACTCCATTGATAGGGTCATTTGCTTGATAAGATCATTTTGTCTCTGCCCAATAGAGTTCAAGGTTCCCTCAAACTCACCCTGGGCAGAGTACATTTTTAACAGGTTGTTGTTGATCATATCTAAGCTTTCAGTCCAACACTTTTCCTTATAGTTTAGGGTGCCTTTCATTTCCTTGTCCCTTTTCTCTATCAGAAGTCTTATTTCTTTATGATGTTCCTTGTCTGAGATACCCAAAGCATGCATGCGACCAAGTTCTACTCCATAGCATTTTCCCTTTCCTTCATGATTTTTATTAGCTTACTATCCTTCCTGAGCTGATTTGAGATAAAGGCATCTTCTCTTGCCCTGATTTCTTCACTCAATTCGCTTTCTCTTGTTTTCCATATGCTCTTCCACTCTTCATCTCTCTGCTTTAGGGCTTCTTCCAGATTCTGGTCCCTTCTTTTGAGCTCTGCATCCGTATATTGATATCTTAGTTGGAGTTGGATCTGCAGCTGTTTGTCCCTCTCTTGTATTTCTGTCCTCATTGTTTTCAGCATATCTATTAATTCAGCATTGTTATTTTGATGCCCTGAGCTTCCAGCTTGCTCTTGATGGGCTTGTCTCACATTTGGGGAGAGGGTCAGAATTGGGCTTACACTTCTTTGCCTCTATTGTTGCTTTGGGACTTCACTTTCAAAGTTGTATTTGATTGAATTCAATGTATAACATAAATCTCTTACTGACTTATGCTTTCTTTTCCCTACCTCTGTTCTTAGGCCCCTTGGTGATTCTTGTCAGTGTCAGGGGTGAGGTCCTAGGACAATTTTCCTCTTCCTCTCAGTCTCCTTGTACACCACCCAGATAAGAGCCTAGTGATCAATGCGAGGTGTCAGGTCAGTCCTTATAGCCTCTCTGTAACTCGGAGTTGAGTTTTCCACTAATTTTCAACAATGAACTTGTAGCCCTTTAGGATGGCATACAACAACATTGCTTCCTTCTCCCTGACTGTACACAAGTGCTTTGAAGGTAAAATGACTAAACAGAGGAAATAAAACCACACCTTTGCTTATTCAGTCAATGTTCCTCTGGTGATGGACTCATGTGGGATTTTTCTCGTGGCATTCTACTTTCCCTTGCCATCAGTTAGCAAGTACACAATCTTACGAAAGTTAGTTATATACGGTTTCTTGAACCCAGCACATTCTTCCTCTCATGAAGATTGTAGTTTAGCCTATCTGCTCTCCACTGAAGGATATCCATTTCTCTCTAATATACATTGTCTTATCCTTCATTCCCACCATATTAGCATAGAACTCCTTCACCACATCTATGAACCCAGGAGTCTTGTGCTCGCATAATAGGTGCCATCAGCACTCTCAACGATTTCTTGAAGGGAGAAATCCACTTTGCTGAAACCTCTCTCTCCTATGAAGTCTGTCTTTGCCAATTTATCCCTCTATACGACCTAAGCCATCTCAGAGAAATCCAGTCGGCACTTTTTCTCATTGCTCTACTGCTCTCGCACCCTCGTCTCTTCTCTTCTATTTCTTGATTCTTATCGAAATTTGTTCCACCTATTCCTTAGATTAAACTCTTTCTCCTTTCTGCCTTATTTCAGCCTGAGTCGTTTGGGCTGCTTCTTCCTCTTGTTCAGTATACTCCTCCATAATTTCGTTCAGGTTAAGAACCAGGTTTGACAGCTCAGACATTGCGAGAGAAGGCTTTTGGGAATCGAGGGTTTCAAAAGGGAGTAAGAGAGATTTGGTGAGGAAAACCGAGTGGGTTGAAGGTTTATGAGGCAGATGACCTTTCAGTTTTCAAAAATTTTCTATTTATAGGCCAAAGGTTTGTTGTGCTTTCATTAATTGTCGGAACATAAATTGACCTAGGGTTTGTTCCCTTTTTAATACTATGTCGCGACATAGAGAAATAATGTCGCGACAGAATTTTGCAATTACTTGTAAGCTAGGGAATTTCTTTGTCATGACAAAGCACGAATTGTCACGACATAAAATCGTGATGCTCCATTGGATTTATGACGCGACCTAGAGAAATCGTGTTGCGACATATTTTCTGATGTTCATGTGTACTTTTGTTGCGACAAAAAGGAATTATATCGTGACAAAGTTTCTCTTTTAAAATCAAAGGTTAAACGACCTTATCATGACGAAGAAAGTATGTCGCGAAAAACTTTCCTGACTTTCAAAAGCTAAATCAGTCCTTGTCGACATAAAGAAACATAATGTTGGACCTAGTTTATGTGTCGTGACGAGAGAAAAAGCATGTCGTGACATTGAACTAAAATTTTCCCAGAGCGCATAATTCACAGTATAATCAAGCCACATTCAAAGCAAGATTGTATTCACTCAAACCAATAAGAACATACTTGTGAGAGCTCATCTAATCATCAAGAACCTCCAATTCAAGTATGAACTATCATATTTCATTTCTTTACTCAAGACATTTCAACAATGCATCCAAGCAATGAGCATAATAAAGTACATTTTACAATTTTCTACTCTAAAGAAGAATTTCACATTCCCCAATTCAATTATTCATTATTATTAAAACAAGTTAGGGAAAGAAAAAACTTCCGCTTATAAGAACTTTCTGCTGAATAGTTTGGGAATGAATGATTCAAATAACACACCTCTTGTACAACTTCATTATACGAAAATTTAATAAAATCTAAAATAAAATATCAAACTAAATTAAAACTAAAAATTCAATCACACTAAAATTTAAAAACAAGGCAAACTAAATGTGAAAATTAAAAAAATTTAGCTTGGGTTGCCTCCCGAAGGTACTTTCAGTTTAATGTATTATTTAGCTTGACATTCTTGCATAATGTCTTCGAGTTAAATAAAAAATTTCTCTTATCTTCTTCAAAATCTGGATCTAAACTTCATTCATGCTTCCTCCAAGATAATGTTTGTTCTCTAACGATTCACTTTAAATTCACTTGAGAATTAATCTTCGATTATTCTTGCTCTGGAAAGATGTGCTTCATTACTCTTGTGTATGGACACTTCATCTTGGCTTAAGTTTCCCTGGAAATAACTTGAGCCTGGAGTTTTATAAGAGGACCCGTTCTCCTGCCTCGAATTCCCTCCTCATAATCTTCTGATCAGGCCACTTATTTGTCTTATCTTTGTAGATTATGGCATTATCATAAGCTTCATTTCTCAACTCTTCAATTCATTCATTTGGAGTAATCTCTTTTCTTTGGCAGCTTGAAAGTCAACATTTAGTTTCTTGATGGCCCACATAGCTTTGTATTCTAGTTCTAAAGGGAGATGACAAGGTTTTCCAAATACAATTTTGTATGGGGACATTCCAATGGGAGTTTTGTAAGCAGTTCTATAAGCCCATAGTGCATCATCTAGCTTTATAGAGCAATATTTTCTACTTGTATTCACTGTTTTCTCCATAATTTTCTTTATCTCCCTATTGGTAATTTTAGCTTGCCCATTTGACTGAGGGTGATAAGCCAATCCCATCATATGTTTGATTCCATATCTACTCATCAGTTTTGCAAAAGCTTTATTTGCAAAATGGCTTCCCTCATCACTAATGATTGTTTTGGGTGCTCCAAATCTGCTCAAAATATTTCTTTGTATAAACCCAACCACTATGCTGGCATCATTTCTGGGACTAGCTATTGCTTCCACCCATTTGGATACATAATCCACAGCTAGGAGAATGTATAGATTTCCAAATGATGATGGGAAAGGTCCAATGAAGTCTATCCCCAATGCATAAAATCTACACCACCAGGATTCCTTACAGGAGAATTTCATTTCTTCTGCTTATGTTGCCCATTCTCTGATAATTATCACAATGTTTTACCCATTCAAAACAATCTTTGAATAGAGTAGGCCAATAAAAACCCGATTAGAGAATTTTTTCGGCTGTTCTATCTCTTGCAAAGTGTTATTCGTATGGTGATGCATGATATTTCTCCACAATACCACCTTGTTATGTTTCTAGAACACATCTCCTTATGATCATATCTACTCATCTTCTAAAAAGTAGTGGGTTATCCTAAATATAAAATATGTTATCAGTTCTTAACTTTCTTCTCTACTGGTAACTGAACTCAGTTGGCATAACTCCATAAGCTGAGTAATTCACAATATCAGCATACCAAGGTGTTTGGACTTATAACAAAAATTGCTCATTAGGAAAATTTTCTGCTATTTCAATTTCCTTTTCTTTTTCAGCAGTTTTTTCCAATCTAGATAAGTGATAAGCTATCACATTGTCACTACCCTTCTTGTCTTTGATCTCCAGATCAAACTCATATAGTAGTAATACCCATCTGATCAGTCTTGGTTTGACTTCTTTCTTTGCCATCAGATATTTAATTGTAGCATGATTAGTGTGTATTATAACATGGGACCCCAATATGTAAGGCCTGAATTTTTCACAAGCAAACACCATTGCCAACATTTCCTTTTCTGTGGTAGAGTAGTGTTGTGCTCATTGGTTTCTAGCATAGTATATGGCCTTGAATATCTTCTGATTCTTTGTCCCGATACAACTCACATTGCATAATGCTAGCATCACACATAATTTCGAATCATTGTTCTAGTCGAATTATCACCATGATGGGGTATGCTAATGCGGATTTAATTTCATCAAATGCAAATACATGATTCAATAAAATCAAAATTTGCATCTTTCATGATCTGGCATAATGGTCTAGAGATTTTGAGGAAGTCCTTTATGAATCTTACGTAAAAACCAACATGTCTAGAAACTTCTTATCCTTATTTGTTGTAGGTGGCGAAGAGAGTTTTTATGATAGAAACTTTTGCTGGTCTACTACAATCCGGCTGCGAGAAATCTTGTGTCCCAAGACAATACCCTATGTTACCATGAAATGACATTTTTCCTAATTTAAAGCTAGATTCTTGTCTTGACACCTCAGAAGTATTGTTTCCAATTTTTCCAAATAGTTCTGCCTCAAAAGCTGGATCCATATCTTGAGAGTACATCCATAAATATTTCCACTTAGACTCTTCCACCAAGTCGAGCGTAGACATCATACATCTTTGAAGGGGTTTGCCTCACACTCCTCCCTCTTAGGAGTCTGAAAGCCTTTGGGGAAATTTTTTGTGTTATACCACATGCCACCTTTGACCAGGAAAAACCCTAGGAGGAATGATACACCTCACATGCATTTCCATCTCTATAACCCTTTCCCTTGAAAAAACATGCTTGTGTCTCACCATATCTTTTGGGGAAGTGAATTTATCCCTGTACCTTGGAGAACTTGGTCCACATCTTGGAAAAACAGGTATGATTGGAGGAATATGCCTTTCCCATGTCTTCTTTCTTGGAGAAGTGAAGTTGTCTGCAATCTTCTCTCTTGAGGAAAAGAACCTACCCTTTGGAGGAGTGAACTTACCCCTTGGGAAAAAAGCTCTGTTTCTTGAGAAACATTCTCTGAACTAGCTTGCATCATTTTCCTTTAGAGCAGTGAACCTACCCCATCGATGGGTGGGCCTTTAGACAGCCTTTTCTTTGGGAGGACTGAATTCATTATTTAGGGAATTCGTCTTGCCTTTTAGTGAAAGTTTCATTTCCTTGTAGAATGGGTTTTGTTGCTTTGTTCCCTATTGTATCCCCTTCACTCGTCAAATATTTCCTCTTTCTTCACTACCTCGAAAGTATACTGGGCACATTATCGACAATTTGTGCATTCTTCACAAACTAGATTGCCTTTTCTACCAAAGAGAGACGGTGAATAGGTTCACATAGGCTTTGCTTTCTCCGATAGCTTTCTTTCTTGAGAGCGGTGATTAGTGCACAAAAGTGCTATTTTGAACCCTGGCCCATGCAGGTTTTGAGCACTTTTTGTGTACTAATTAAAGCGTAATTAACCGATTGCACATTAAGGTCCCTATTATTCTACGATCGCATTTGTGGCTAATTTTGTAGTTTTTGGCAAACTATTTATGCGAAGTGTGAGTGATCAAGCACGAAGAACACGAGTTGAACTCCATCGTTGTAAGATCGAGGATCCCAAAGGAAAGAAAACTGAAAAGTGAAGAAAAATGGAACCTTTGCAGAATGCTCTTCTTCTTTGCCTTTGATCGTTCCCCTGCCCTTTGTTCACAACTCTGAACACTGTTCAAGTTTCCAGCACTATTCATGCTGCTTTTTGCTTTTTGACGTTTTGATCCCTTTTTGGTTTTCTTCCAAATTTATCCCTTGTAGTAGTTTTTGGCTTTGGTTTTTTTGTAACTTCCCTTGCTTTGAGCATTATATAAGCTGGAGTCAAGGTTTGTAAGAAATCAATCACTTCGGCAATGAGAGACCGATTGGGGCGCGGTTCCCATTGCTTCCTTTTCTCCGTTTTCCTTTCCTTTTCTGCTCCGGGCTACGAACCTCCTCTAAGGATGGCCTTTCAGAGGATGGTTGGGTAGACCTCTTCCTCCTTGAAGAGGAAGGCCATTGGGTACCAGTTTTGAGGTAAGCTGTAAGTTCTATTATTTTTCATGTATGCAGTTATGGGTATTTGCGTTCCTGCTTCTCACCTTAGGTTAAAATCTCCTAGGCACCCTCGCTGCGTGTATTTGGCGACTTTTTTGGTTATGGTGGATGCTTATCACCTCGATCCTGTTATCAGGTTAGTCGTTTCCTGTAGTTCTGTGGGTAGGTTTTGAGATATGTTATGTGTTAGGGACATTTATGCCCAGTTAAATGCTATGTTTCAAGAAGGGAAATTTTAGGGTTTAGGTTTTAAAGCCAAATGAAGATCTGGTTCAGGAAATGACTATATGTCATTCTCCCCAATGCGAGGAAAAAGACCCGAGGACATGTTGATTGCCTTAAAACCCTAAACCATTGGCCCGACACTTCAAGGGGTTCTATTTTACATTTTTTTCTTATTTTAGTTGACTTTGTAGACAACTTGACACCCCTGTTTTTACAAAACCTTAAAATCCAAAATTGAAATTCACCATTTTTTTGAATCGCCTTGTAAATCATTTTATTTGAAAGAAAACCCATCACATGTTCTACTAGAACTTCCTATACTGCAATAGCTTTGCTACGATAGTAGGAGGAATTTAGGATACAAATTTTGTTGATTTCGGATCACCCTACTGTGGCACGAATCAAATGGCGCCGTTGCCGGGGATGGTGCCTAAGTGCATTTGACGAGCTATGGAACACTTGTGATCCTCATCACAAGTATTGGTGAATTTCTTTTATATTATTGTCAGTTTTTTTTTTATTTCATTTCACTAAAATATATATATATATATATATATATATATATATATATATATATATATATATATATATATATATATATATTGCTTTTTGTGTAGTCTTGTGTTGCCTTGTTTTGTTATAGGAATCCACATGTTCGGTGGGCTTGTTGTGATCAAATGGAACACCTAGGGGAGAACGATTATAGTGAGTACCATATGGAGAGACCTAGAGCATACATGTCCATGAGGACTGAGGGAAACCTCAGATAGGCGAATCGTGACCCGTGGAGAGAAATCCAAACCCATATAGGTCCATGAGGGACTATAGAGGCCAATGGATGAGTGCACCCTTCTACAATGTTCCCCCAACTTATGGACCTCCTCCACATCCACAGTATGCCTCTTCGTCCCAGCCTCAACCACCACAGCCAATCTCCCCAGTTGAGCAAGCAATTCTGGACCTTACCAAGCTAGTGGGTGACTTTGTGGAAGAGCAGAAGACAATCAATGCTCAATTAAGTCAGAAAATTGACACTATGGAAAACATTGTGGACAAGAGAATTGATGGACTTCAAAGTGAAATGGAGCATAAATTGGACAACCTGCAGTACTCCATTTCAAGGCTCACCAATCAGCAGCTTGTTCACTAAGAGGAAGTGAACCCAGAAGAAGAGTGCCCGATTGACACCATAGTGGAGGAGCAATGTAAACAGCAAAAAGAAGGAACCTCCCCAATGTTGACTGAGGAGGGTAGTGGAAATGAAGAAATAGAAGAGCCCCAAGGGAGATCCATTTGCCCAAGCAACAAAATCCACCGGACGGCGTCACTCCGGACCCGGTGTATACCACACTTTGCGGCCTGATTCACACCCCGGTAGCCGCGATTCACACACGGGCTTCCTCCCAAGCTCGTACCGATCCATCGCAACGCTATGCAAAACAGTATCAGGAAAGTTAGTGGCCACTATTCGAGCCTTTTCCGCCATCCAAGACTTTGGCGTACGTGTTGCATGGCACAGCGGATGGTTCGGGTGATGGTTTGGATTTGGAGCACCCGAACCTTGGCATTTCTAAACTCCACCAGTCCAGCAGCCTCCAAAGGCTTGAGGAACTGGTTTGGGGGAGTACAGTCTCCCCCACTTTTTGTTTTCATCTTTTCTTATTTTATTTTATTTTATTTTATTTTGATTTCTTTAATTTTTCTCTTTAGATTTTCTTTAATTTTTAGTTAGTCTTTGTTTTTAGCTTAATTTTCATATTTCTACAATTTTTCTTAATTTTTTTGTGTTTATTTTTTCAGGTCTAGAAGCTTAAATTTTCGCAACCTTGCAAATTTTCGCATTTCTGAACTCACGAAATTCACAACACGCGAGTCGCATCTTGCCTTGTAACGACGTCCTAATTTTGTTCCAACTATTTCATTTTTTCTTTTATATATATATATATATATATATATATATATATATATATATATATATATATATATATATATACTATAGATAAAAGTTTTCACCTCCATTTTGTTTCGCTCATAACTTTTTCATCCGAACTCCGTTTTAGGTGTTTTTGGAACCCTTGGGAAGCTTAAAGAGTGTAGAATCCAAATATAGCCAGAAAAAACACTTTTGAAATTATTATGAAGGTGTAATTTTCAAAATGCTAAAACTGGTCACTTTTTTCCTCTATTTCTTCTCCTGCTTGTTTATTTGAAGCTGACGGGTAAATAAGGTGTCGATGGAAGCTTGCAAGTCTCCTCTCCATCGAGGAGGTAGCACTTCCTTCTCCCAACTTTCCCGTCAAGAGCCCGATTGCGGACAATGTGACATTTGGTTGGGGAGAGTTAGCGAAGGAAGTGGCGATACATTTATATTTTTTGTCACTATTTTAAGCAAGCCCATTTTTGTATGTTCTGTGGCTTGCTGGTTTCCTTCAGTGAAAATTTGTTATACTACTCTGACTTAGCACTCAATTCAAATTGCACCCATTTTTTTGTGGTTTGCTAACACAGGTATGAAAATTGAAACTTTGTCCAATTCTATTGATGTTAGATTGGTTCCATGCCTAATTGAGTGGATGATTAGTTGAATTATTATTGCTTTCGACCTTTTTCTTCCACCTCTAGCTAACCACACACTATGCACATTAGGTTTCAACAATGGTGAAAAAAGCGCCTACCTCCTATTTGTTAATAAAACCTACCCTAGTTTCGTTGACCACTTGTAATGAGTTAAGGACCCCCATGAATAGAAGGCCAATGTGTCTTAAAGAGAGAAACAAAAAGAAAAGAAAAAGAAAAGAAAAGAAAAGAAAAGAGGAAAAGAGAGAATAGAAAAGCCGGCGCTTTGCCTTGAAACAGGAAGGCACGGTCCGAGGGGGTATATGGCGAAAGCCTTTAGAAGCCAGGTGCCCTAAGCCAGGCCCAGTTTGGGAGTCCACCAACTTAGTGCTCGCTACATGGGTGGATGGGTGAGGTTGCGAGTTTGAGGAAATCATTTGAAGTCGAGGGTGAGAGCACAGGAAGAGTTAGTGGGTGAAGATCCTTATGACTTGGTGTACTAAGCCTTAATTGGTTGGGAGTCATCGGTGGATCCAGTTACATGGACTTTGGTGAGGTGGAGTTCCTCGGCATTGCACCCCCTACAACACAAAAGAGTTGTGGAATAAAGGTGGGTCTTGATCTATTTAAGTTAGTTAGCATGCTGAGTTGTGGCGGTAGCTTGGTTGGGAGAGTGCGGTTTGGTAGTTTATTGTGAGGGATGATCAATGAACACTTAGATTTTGGTGGAAGTTCCTGGTTGAGTCTTTGAGAAGGAGGCTCTTTTGATACTCAATTTTGTATGGCATTCATTCTCTCAAGATGGTTATTGGGCTAGGTTTTGATGATTCTTACTTAGGGTTAGGCATTACTCATTCACAACCTTTTTGAAATATCTTTTTTGTGAACATACTTCTGATTTTGTTTTGTATGCTCTTTCTTTCTTCCTTTTCATTGCTAGGGACCCCAACCGTAGGTTGGGGGTGTGATTAGTGCCCAAAAGTGCTATTTTGAACCTATTTATTACGGGTTTGAGCACTTTTTGTGCACTAATCGATGTAATTAACCCATTTACACATTAAGGTCCACACTATTCTTGATCGCATTTTGTGGCTAATTTTGTAGTTTTTAGCCTTTATGCCAAAATTGTTAAATCCCGATCAAGCACGAAGAACCGAGTTGAACTCATAGATTGTAGATCAGATCCCGAAGGAAGAAAGAGCAAAAGTGAAGAAAAATGGAGCAACAGGAATGCTCTTCTTGCGCCCTTTGTTAGTTTCCGCCCTTTGTTCCCTGACTCTTGCACCTTTGTTCAAGTTTCCAGCACTATTCATGCTGCTTTTTGCTTTTTGATGTTTTGATCCCTTTTTGGTTTTATTCCAAATTTATCCCTTGTAGTAGCTTTTGGCTTTGGTTTTTTTGTAACTTCCCTTGCTCTGAGCATTATATAAGATGGAGTTAAGGTTTGTAAGAAATCAATCATATTGATAGAGATGGTGGGCGCGATTTCCCATTTGCTTCCTTTTATTTGGTATTAAAGACATATACAAATTTATGACACTATTACCAAGGGACTTCATTGTCTAATCGGAGAGCAGCGCAAAAACTTGTTTGGTGACCCAAAAAGACATATACAAATTTATGACACTATTACCAAAGGACTTGTCTAATCCGACCTTGGCGCAGCTTGTTTGGTGACCCAAAAGACATATACAAATTTATGACACTATTACCAAAGGACTATTGTCTAATCCCCGGCAACGGCGCCAAAAACTTGTTTGGAGACTTGGACCAAAACACTTCTACAAATTTATAGCGTTATCACCCAAGGATTATTATCTAATCCCGATGGTATACCCAGCTGACTTGTACATTGTGTTCATAGCTTCTATTGTATTCATTAAGAGCATTTTCATTAAGAGTAAATCATTTTTTTTTTAGTGGTTTTGATCCATTATACTGCAAGTGCACAGGTCGAACAAGTAGTAAATTGGATTTAAGTCCAGATATCGATCCCACAGAGATCTCAAGAATTCCAAACCAACTACCACACGACTACTCAATCTCTATACTATTTGGACTCGATAGACAATTGGAATAAGTTTTAAAGCCTTAAAATAATAAAAACTAAAAGGGTGAATTAATAGCAATGAATTGAATGAGAATGACAAAATTACAATTTAGGCGAACATTTATCTTTTAAAGGAGCATTGAAAATCTGACTATTATGAAGCATGATTCCTAGCAGTTGCCTTTGTACGTTGTAATGAACCACGGATTTAAAACTAGTCCAAGGAATTATGATAGTGCGAGTTGGACTCTCCGACACGTTCAAACTATCTAATCTTCTTTGTTTCTCGAAGATAGAGTGTTAGATAACTACTTTTAAGGGTTGCCCTGTATTACGGGTATTTTCTTTCTCAATGCTTATACCCTGACATGGACTGCAAGGCCTTAGTGATGAGCTTAAAGTCATCTATTTTTAATCCATTTTTATTTTGATTGTCATCTGAAAGGAATAATTAATATCGCAATATGAAGAAACTCACAAATTTGTTATTAGCGGGGAGTGTGAAAAAAAGAAGAAAAAGCGTTAGAAAAAATCACGAGGTGGTGGAGTAAAAATCACGTGAGAAAATGGACAGAAATGAGAAAGCAATTTGGTTAACTAATGTTGCAGTTTGGGCTTACCGGATCGATTATGATAATGGCGACATCAGCGGGAAAATGAAGAAATTTGATCACGAGTCGCTGACGAGATCACAGAAGTTAAGCGGTGGATTAACGGAGACTTGGGAATGGTCTTCAGCGTGACATCGTGATGTCGCGACAAAGGTTGATGTCGTGACAAAGGGATGGAAGTGCGATCGGCACGCCTTGAAGCTATGACGGGTTTGAAAAGATGGCCCGTTGCGAAGCTTAGTATTGTCGCGACGGAAGGGCGATCTTCGCGACATAAGGCGTGCTTTCGATTGAAAGGTTCGCGATTCCTTAAGTTTTATGTGACAAGGGGTTGATGTAGCGATCTCGGGGAGGCTCGTCGGTTGAAATTGCAAGGGAACATGAGCTGATGGCGCGACAGGGGACGATAATACCGCGGGCATCGGGGAGCGAGCGATTGAAACTGCGGAGGCATAAAGTGGTGTCGCGACAAAGGATGGATAACCAGCGACATAAAGACACATGGGTTAAGCTACAAAGACGCTGAGCTGATGTCGCTGGCGACGAGAGTTGATGTCGCGACATAGAGAACGTGGTTGAAAGTTTTGCAAAGACATGGCGATGTCGCGACAAGAGTTGATGTCGACATCGAGGAGCGAACTGATTGAAACTGCGAGAGCGCGGGTGATGTCGCGACATAGAAGACATCAATTGAAAATTTTGCAAAGACATGAAGGTGATGTCGCGACAAAGGGAGTTGATGTCGCGACATAAAGACTACGGTTCAAAGCTGCAGAGACTTAAGTTGATGTCGCGACAAGAGATCGATGTCGCGAAATGGATGATGTTGCGACATTGATTCCTTGTTGCGACATAGGATGCCTTCAGGAAAACAAAGGAATGTCATGACTTATTGATAAATCTTTGCGAAGCAAAGTACCCGAACTAACTAATGTCGCGACAAGGGATTTGAGGTACGCGTTTGAATAACAACATGGGCGGTCAGCCCAGAAATCCACAAAGAAATGCATTGGAATTAGGGCCCAAGCGAAACCACATAAATAAGCAGCTACCCATGAGAAAAATGGGCGATGGGTGACCGAGCGAAGATCGGGTAGCCCGAGAGGGCTTCACATTTATTTTCTTTGCTTTTTCTTTTCTTTTCTTTTATTTTTCTTTTTCTGTTTCCGTCGTTATAGATTAGATTTTTTTCATCTTTCTTTATTTTTGTTTTTATTTTGGATGCGGATGTTATCGTTTTTGGCGAAAGTGAATGTAGAATTCCATTCTTTTCAAATTACTACACGGAATGTTTGAAGTTCGGACAAATTTACGAGATTCGACTTTTCAGGGTTACAAATTGTAGTTGTTCTTATATTCAGAGGAATGCTCTAGTGTGTTATGAAACCGACTTCCATTAAGTGAATGCTATAGTCGAGAATTTATCTTCCCTGTGGTTGTTTCCGACTTGTGAATTCGATTTATGAATTTACTTCCTGGTTATGGGTTTATGTTTTGATCTGAATAACCAGGTTTCTTGCCGCCCGTTTTAAGATTTGTTTCCATTTAACTATGGACATAAGGAGAATTTCTGAGTAACACGGAGAAGGCATTTCCCGAGAGTTATGAACATTTCCTTGAAGGTATATTAACCTGCTAACCAGAGATCCTAATGAGCTTTGTAAGTTTACTTAGATAAAATCTCTTCTCACTTGAAATCAAGAAGAGTTGAATGAGTTATCAATTTAAACAAGCGAGAGAGTTCACCTCAATTCGAATAGTGAAGCCAATCCCGTGGTAGGCGAGATCTAATCAAGGAGAGGGTGATCTATTCTAAATTAGAGGAAGAGAGTAACCCGAGGAAGTTGTATATCCTTGTGACCGATAACTTGCAGGGCTAAGGTTCTGATCCATAAAATGGGTATGAAGTATTGCGAAAGAAAATACCCAGTTAAAATCCCTATTAAAAGTAGTCATCTAATTCCTGTCTTGAAAGAATCGGGAAAATTAGATAATGAAGTATGAGTGTGGAGAATCCGGTATGCTTTGCCTAAAGCGCCTTGGGCGATTTTAAAACCTGAAATACACAAGCAATTTTATCGGTGGTAACTACGATTGATACTTCACAATGGCAGTGTTCTTGATGTGTCCTCTAAAGATAACTATTCGAGTTTCCATTTATTTTTTCTTAACTATTATTCTTTATTCTTTAGATTCAGTTTATTTGATTGTTCATTCTTTTTCCTTATACTTGTATATTTCTGACTTCTTAAGAATTTGGATCACAATGTCATGTTATAGTCGAATAGTATGGAACTTGAGTGGTAGGATAGTTGATCTAGAATTCTTGAGATCTGTGGGATCGATATACGGACTTATATCCATTTTATTACTTGTCCGACTTGTGCACTTACTTGGATATTAGGCCAAAACCAAAATTAGAAAATGATTTACTGGAAATTTTTGGTCTATATAGTATCAACAAGTTTTATGACGCAGTTGCCGAGGATTAGATAATAGTCCTTTGGTAATAGTGTCATAAATTTGTATACATTATTTGGTCTCCTAACAAGTTTTTGGCGCCGTTCTGAAGTGGTTAGATAGTCCTTGGTAATAACGTCATAAATTTGTATATGTCTTTGGTCTCCAACAAGTTTTATAGGCGCCGTTCTTGCAAGAAGATCGAAGAATTTAGTAAATCAATATTCAGACGAAAGAAGGAAATGTAAATTTGGACATTTTGAAAAAGAACAAAATAGCTTTTCAAGCGTTAGTTTATTTTAGCCACTAACCTTTAAAAAACCACATTGAAAATATTTGTTGACCAGACTAATCCTATTAATGTAAGTGTGTTTTGATTTAAGGGACAAAATTTTAATGCATAGGAAACGAACAACGTCGATTCAATGAGACCTGAGTAAGAGAACACTCGGAAGCTTGAAAAGATAAAGAAGCGAGAAAACTCAACCATGGCAGATGAAAGACGAGGATCGAGAATGAAATGTGTGAAGCAGCTAGAAGGCCTCAATCAACGATACTATGGAGGACTTACGAAGCCTATTATTCAAGATGAGTACTGCAATCGGGCGACCCGACTATTAATTGCAGTAATTTTTGAACCGGCCCCGGCCCACTAATTACAGTGATTGACGACATCATTTCTTGGTCATCCACGAGGACCCAAACGAGTGCACGGAAGATTTCTCGGGATGGCTGTCTGATTGAAGTTGAATGGGGAGTGAGACCGAGGAAGTCATGAAGCCCGCATCTATTCCCATTCTCTCTAGAGATACGACTACATGGTATGAATCTTTCATATGGATTACATTGATACTTGGGAGGAGGGAGTTAGTGAGGCCTACTTAGGTAGATTCTTTCCCCAGCCCTCACCTCGAGGAGAAGGAGGAAATCATTGTGTTTCGAGCGGGGAAGATGGCACGTATGTAGCTTGGGAAAGATTCAAACGGTTGCTGAGAAGATGTCCGATGCATGGGATAGATCTGAAGACTCAGATGGACATTGTATATCATGCCTTGAATGATATATCAAATGGGATCATTGATGCTTCGTGTTGTGGAGCATTCAAACGAAAAATCTTGAAGAGGCAAAAGAAGTGATTGAAGACTGGCTAAATGCAATATGAAAACTCATGAGTTTTTAAGAGGAAGCTTGACGAGAGAAAGGGGATCATGGTGAGCAAGATGGCGACCATGGAGGCCAAGTTGGATGCCATTATGCCTGAGGATGGACAAGCAAGAGGAAGACACACCCCTTATGAGATAGGACGATTGAAGAGAGTTATTGTGAGAGGGAAGTCTTGAGAGAGCTCTTGAAGAAGAACAATTCTATGATCTTTGAAGAGGTTGAAGTATGCAGGTGAGCTGAAACTACATTTCAAACCCAGTACTAACTGCCGGCACATTATCACCAGTAGCGGCGAGGAACCATGAGGAATTTCTCATATGGTGGAGGGGCTTCACAAGGCCCCGAGGCATGGGCAGAACCCCAACGGGGTTATCAGCAGCCACCAAGGTTCCGGCGGCGGCTGACGAAATGAACCACGAGAAATGAATATCGGGGTCGAGGAGAGCCCGATCTTTTGAAACAGTCTTTGTAGTTCATGGGGGGATAATAAGAAGGCTGTGAAGCCTCCGCCAGACAAAAGTTTGCGGAATTGGGAAGCAAGTGCTACCAGATTCTCAAATTTTCGAGAACACCGCTAATGCATCTCTGAAGAACACGGAACCTGCAAGTAGGAATGGTGGCCCCAACCTGCCAGACAGGAGGAAAGATGCCTTCCCAAGTGACATAAAGAAGAATCAAAAGTTGCATGGGTGCGGCTTAGGAGTGGGAAGGAGTTAGAAAAGATGAAAGAAAAATAGCCGACGACAAAGAAGCCCGGAAAAGGAAGAAAGCCTTGGAGAAAAAGAAAGAAGAGGTAGACGGAAGGACATCGAGGCTCTAGACCTACGATCCCATTTCCCTGTTTGAAATCAAAGATAGAGGAGCGGTTGCAGGTTTTGAAAACCTTTCAGAAGCTAGAATCGATATGCGCTAGTGGTGGCTCGGATGCCCTCTATGCAAAATTCTGAAGGACATGCGAGCAAAGAGAAAAGAAAGATGAGTAGAAGAAGGGTTGTGAATCTCTTTGCTACTTGCGATCTTTAATGATAAAGAAAATTGCCGGAAAAGATGAAGGATCCCGGGGGTTTTACAATTCCTTGCATCATTGGAGGGTTGAATTCGAGCTCTACGTGACTCGGGGCTAGTATAAACTGATGCCTCTTTAATTTGCCAAGCAATTAAGTTTGGGGAGTTTATTCCGCCACTATTACTCTTCAAATGGTAGACGGATCGATGGTAAGAGCACGAGAAGGAGTCTTGGAAGATGTGCTAATCCTTTGTTGGGAAATTTGTTTTCCCGGAGTAGACTTCATCATTACGGACATGGAAGAAGATTCACAAAGTACCCCTGCTATTGGGGAGACCATTCTAGCCTCTTTTGTTTTGCCACGATCGACATGCGAAAGGGTTCTTACCTTAAGGAGGTTGGAGAGGAAAATTTTGCTCTTTTCAACTTGATCAAAAGCATGCGAATATAGGCGTAGGCGAGAGAATTGCAATGTAGTTGATGATGTCTATACCTACAACCCACAGTGTTCTACAATGATTGTAATGCTCAAATTTTTATCAATGAAAAGAGATAAATTCGGTATATTGAAGACCTCTTGCCAGTTGTCCATACAACCAGTTTTCATTCTATAGAAACGTGTTGAGCACAGAAACAAAACGAAATGACAGGGAAAATAATGAAAGGAAATTCGTCGAAACTAGTGAGAAGAGGGGCTAGTGTTGAAGAGTTGCCAAGTCATTTGAAGTATGCTTACTTAGAATCACCCAGAAAACCGGTGATTATCTACGCTGGAGCTACGGTGATCTTGAGGAATGGGGTTCTTGAAAATCTTAAAAAGAAGCATAAAGAGTCTATAGCTTGGTCCATTAGAGTTGAAGGGTATCGATCCATCATTTGCATGCACAAAATTACGCTAGAAGAAACTTCAAAGCCATCGTAGAACATCAAGGGAAATGAATCCATTGATGAAGGAAGTAGTCGAGGAAGAGGAGGTACTCAAATTCTTTGAATCATGGTTTTTATCTTAATTTCGAGATAGTCCTTAGGTGAGCCCGATCCATGTGGTTCCAAAGAAGGGTGGGTTTCTTGTGATCCGTGAGAAAATGAATTGATTCCAACAAAACGGTGACATGATGGAGGTATGCATTGATTACGGGAGTGAACCGACCACGAGAAAGATCATTCCCTTTGCCTTCATTGATCGGATGTTGGAGCCCGGTCGCGGGGACACCCTCATTTTGTTTCTTGGATGGGTATTCGAGATACAATCGGATTGCTATTGCACTGAGGACCAGAAGACCACATTCACATGCCCCTATAGTACCTTTGCAGCCCAGGAAGGATGCCATTTGGGCTGTGTAATGCTCCTACTACATTCGGAGGTGTATGATGTCAATGTTCTCGAACAGTTGAAGGAGTTATGGAAATTTTTATGGATGACTTCCACTTTGATATGTGGATCCGAGTTTTGATCAGTGTTTGAAGAACTGGAAGCGATTGCTTCAAGATGCCAAGACAAGCATTCTTGGATTGGGAAAAATGCCATTTTATGGTAGGAGAATTATTGTTCTTGGGCATAAAATTTCTTCTATTGGACTGGAAGTAGACCCGATCCAAGGTATCCGTATCAAAACTCTTGCACCACCTACCCGCAGTAAAAGGAGTAAAAAAAGCTGTAGCAGGGCTATCTTTGGATTTTACAAGAGATTCATCAAATACTTCTCAAAAATAGCCAGACCACTATGCAGATTACTAGAGAAGGATACAAGGTTTAATTTTGATGACTCCTGCAAGGCTGCTTTTGAAGAAATCAAGATCAAATTGGTTCAAGCACCTATAATGTGCACGAGAATGGGATCAGGGATTTGAAATAATGTGTGATGCAGGTGATTTTTGCAATGGGAGGCGTCATGGGCAAAGAAAGGAGAAAATATTGGATATATACTATGCTAGTAGAACCTTCAATGAAGCCGCAAAGAAAATTACTCAACAATTGAAAAGGAGATCTCGCAGCCATAGTATTTGTGAAAATTCAGAAGCGATACATTTTGGGATCCCATGTTATTATTCATCACGATCATGCGGCAATCAAGTACCTGATGTCAAGAAGGCCCAGCAAAAAGTTGATAAGGTGATTGCTACTATTACGAAGTTTTCTTGGAGATCGAAGGATAAAAGGGTGTGACAATGTGATAGGCGATCACTTGTCAAGAGTAAGAAAACCTTCTTGAAAGGACAGGAAAGTAATATTAACGAGAACTTCCCGGATGAGCAAGCTGTTTAAAGTTTCCTTCCAACTTCCATGGTATGCTGATATTGTGAACTATTTAGCTTGGAATTAGTTCCTTGAGTCATTCTGCGAGAAAGAAGGAAGCTTCGGAACTGACAGCAGGTATTATATTTGGGATGATCCACTATTATTTAAAAGAGGTGTTGACATGATAATAAGAAGATGTGTGCCAGAAAATGAACAAGGCAAAATTCTGAATGATGCCATGCATCACCATATGGGGGCATTTTCGGGAGAAAGAGCGGCTCATAAGATACTCCGATCTAGTTTTATTGGCCCATATCTTCGGAGATTGTCTTTGAGTGGGTTCGTGTGTGATAGATGGGTGGAAATATCGACGAAATGAAATGCCCCTAAGGCCATAATGGTAGAACAAATCTTTGATGTATGGGGAATAGATTTTTATGGGACCATTTCCCACCATCATTTGGGAACTTTGTCTGTCTTGCTAGATTGATTATGTTTTCAAATGGGTGGAAGACGGTGGCTTGTCGAATGATGCCTCTGAGTTGTGAGCTTCTTGCAAAAAAATATTTTGGCGGATTTGGAACACCCCGGAACTATCATTAGTGATGGGGAAGCCATTGCAAACAAAATATTTGCAAAACTGTATTGAGTATGGGATCAAGCATGTAATGAGTCCTGGCTTATCATCCCGGACAGATGGACAGCGAGAAATTTCAGCGGGGAGATTAAAGAATACTTGAAAAGGCGTGAGCTCAGCGGGAAGGATTGGTCTTCCAAAAACTTGATGATGCACTTTTTGGAAGCCTGAGAATTTGCATCTAAAACTCCCCGTGGAATGTCCCCATACCAGGTGTTTTGCAAGCCGTGTCCACCTCTGGAATTGGAATACAGGCAATGCTTAAGGCCACTCGAGAATTTGAACCGATTTAAGCTACGAGGGAAGAGAGATTGCTCCAACTGTCTGAGCTGGAAGAATTGAAATGAAGCCTATGATAATGCTAGAATCTGAGATAAGACAAAGAAATGGCATGATCAAAGGATCTGAGGAAGAGTTGAGAGGCTTGAGAGACAGGTTCTCTTGTTAATTCTAGGGCTGAAATTGTTTCCCGGGAAAGTTGAAATCAAATGGAGTGGGCCGTACACGGTGGTGTCAAGCGGTACATTTGGAGGCCGGTGACGTGGGGTGTGCGGAAAGATTCAGAGTCCCGATGGACAAAGGCGAAGCACTATCTAGCGGGGAGGAAGAGATGGAAGAGCTCCGACCCAGGTTATCTAGAAGAAGAAAGAACCAAAGCGACAAGTCGACTAAGGACTCAAAGCGGCTTGGTGATGGGAGGCGACCCATAGAAATTTAGTTTACGCACCCCAGATTTTGAATTTTTTTCTTTGTAATTTCGTTTTATTAGTTCTTATAAAGATAGATTTAATTTTGAGGAAGTTAATTGTAGTTTAATTAAATTTTCTTAAATCATGCGGTAGCGATGCGCCAAGGGTGAAAGACATGAGTGAAGCGACTCGGGACACCTCCGGTAACTTGCGAGGAAATGTCATGACATGAACAAAGGGGGGTTACTTTCTCCCACTAAAACCAAACATGAAATATAGGTGAATTGCTTGTTGAATTTCTGCTTGGAGATGCACGAATAAATGCAAAGGAGTATAGGATTAATAAGCAGATTCAAGTTTTGAGATCATTAAAATAAGGGCATAGGTCGCGATAGAAACAAAAACTTGAAAATGAAAATTCACGACATGGGACAACAATATCTAAAACCTATTTATGTCGCGACCAAACTTAGTATGTCGCGACATAAAAGGTCATGTCTGACTACTCACCCTCTTAAATGCCCTAAAATTAATGTTTCTTAAATAAAAGTGAGGCGAAGAAGTGATATCGCGACAAGCGAATTTAATGAAATAATAATTGAAATACACAAAACTTGATTGAATTGCAACTGTTGGAGAACTTCTTCCCACTCCCGCTCCAATTTCCAGAAACTATTCATCCTCCCTTCCTTCTGATTCTCAATTCCTGAAAACCCTAGCTCTCGAAATCTTCAGAAAACTTTCCTTCCGTTTCAAATGGTGAAACCTGAGCCTTGTCCTTTAACACGGAAGAGATCATGGAGAATATGTGCAACGGAAGAAGGAAATCCGGCGGGAAGAGCAGATGGAAGAGATGCCCGCAGGGGGCGAAGCACGGCCGGTTTACGAAGAAAGAGCGGACAAGGAAAAGGGAAAAGCAAGAGAATAAGTAGAAGATTTTGTGTCGGCTTATTCCAAGCTGGAAGAAATGTTGTATACTATGAGGGGTTCGTATCAGAAAGAAGATTCAGAAACCCTATTACCCATTTCAAGGAGATGATTGAACAAAGAGGTTAGGAAGCTTTTAACGCATCAAAGTCGAGGCTACACGCGGTGGTGAAAGAATTTTGTTCCAAATCTGGTAGGCGCGGGAAAGACAACCTTTGTGTCGTCGGAGGAGTGTGGGTACCATATGGAGCAGTATCACTTGAAGCCTATGGAATGGCAGGGCACAAGCATGGGTCCAAGTTCAAAAAGCTCTTGGAAAACCCAAATTTTAAGAAGATTGCCAAAAAGCTCAATGACGGAAAAGCACAACTGGGACAAGGGGAAGGAGGACGAAAACCACGAGCAGGGAAGCCTCATTGGGAGGCTAAGGTATGGTTCACATTTCTTGGCCTCTGTTTTGGTCCCTGACCAAGCATGTGCCTGATGAGAGGCGGGAAGCAATTATGCTATATGCTATTACGAAGGGTACAAGCTCAATGTAGAATAGTAATTGAAAATTCTATAATGAGGTACCATGAAGGGGAAATAAGAGAGAGGGGCCGATCCCTCACCCGGCTTGACAATAAGCATTTTTATGTTTAAAAGTGGGGTGGAAGGGAATGCAGGAAGAAGAAGAAGAAGTCCCTATGACATCACCACTCCTGCGCGAGGAGTGAGCAAGGACGAAACCAAAAGAAAGGGGTGATTGGAAACAAGAGAAGAAGCTCAGTACTTGAGAATGAGAGGAGACTTTGAGGGTTCTTGTGAAGAAGAGAACCAGGAAACTCCTCCTGAAAATAATACTTCACATTTCTGAGACAATGAAGAGGCGGGATGAAAAAGCCCTTAGATTTCTCCATCCGTAGCTAGTTCTCCCCCTATGCAAGCGGAGACATTCGAGGAGGCGGGGAGAAAGCTCAAGGGGAGCACAAAGAACAATTGATAATGGAAGTCCTCGATGCATACGGAAGAAGATGGAAGGAAAAGAGTGGAATTTGCAACAAGAACCCGGGGAAGGAATTTATGAAAAGAGTTAAAAGAAGAAATTGACAATGGAAAATGAAAGAGAAGAACAGATGAAAGAGGTTCTTCAGTAGCAAAGAGAGGACTTCAAGAAAGAAATGAAGGAAAGAGATCGCGATCTTCTACAGAAACTCAAGCCGAGTCATGAATCTTTTTATAACAATCAGTTTGAGCATGATTCTCAGCTCTAACCATCATGAAGAAAATGAGGTAGAGCAGGAAGCCAAATTGGAGAACAGATCAAGGTTCAAATTTTTTATACAAGTCTCTATGAAAGATTTTGAGAATAAGCTGGATGATAGAGTGAAATGAGATCAAGATCCTACGAGGCGAGAGAATGGCTAGAAAATTTGGATTTGATTAACAACAATCTTCCAAATTTTGAAGTAATGAGCGAAATGGAAAACACAATGAATGGCTTGGGGAAGAGACAAGATGAGCTAAACAAGAGTTGATCTCTCAATGATATCTTCATTGAAGATCGAGTTGAAACTAAGAAGAGAAAGGAAGAAGGAAATGAAATCCCTCCATCCCGAAGCTCATTGGATACCCCTAGACTGGATCCCCCTAATATCTTTGCTTTGCCTCTTCCAAAGAAAAAGATAGACTTCTTCCCAGCTGACCCTTCCTTATCCTCCAAAGCCCATGCTGTTGTATCGACATTTGCAATTGAATCAAAAAAATAAAATGATAAATTTGAATTGAATTGTTGTGTTACTTGGTTTGTTAAATTTTGTGTTGCTTTGTGGTTGCATAGTTAGGAAAATAAAAGTAGGAATTAGTTCAAGAATAAAAACTACTGAGATGTAATAAGCTGAATTGAATGAAGCAGTTAGATTAGGAATAAGTGAAATGCATACAAAAATGCGAATAAAGGCCAAATAGATACGAGTTTAATTGAAACACAAAGTGCAAAAGTGACTTAAGTCTAAGCTGATAAGTCGAGGAATAGAGGAAGGTAATACAATAGAAGGGAACAAAACATATTTTTGAGTTTGTGAAATTACGAGCAGTAAGTCAAAGACACATTTGAATATCAATTAATTTAACTACTCATCAACAAAAAATGAGTCAAAGGAAATCCTTATGGTTAGTCCTGACTATTGATCAAATTCTAGAATTTGTTAGATTATTGATTGAGGCGAAATCTAGGTAATCCCTGACTAACAAGAGATGATGAAGGCCATTCTTGGTTAGTTTGAGCCATTCCTAGCCATCCCTATTCATATGCTGAGTCACATACCTTAGTTCGAGAAATTGAGCCAAACAAGCATTTTCAAAAATAGAAGCCAATGGAAACTTGACCCGTCCCTAAAAATCAATCCTTGTTTAAGGACCTATGATTACCCAGGAATTCAAGGAGGAAGAAAGAAATGAAGTTTGGGGGAGTATATGTTTTTGAGGAACTCAAGGAGAAAATATAGAAAAAGGGAATGAAAAGAAAAAGGCAAGGCGAGAAAATGTAATAGAAAAGAAAACATAGGGATAAGTTTTATCTTGTGGCCTAACTATAACTTGAACAATTAAGTTCTTAGGGTGCTGACACCTAGTACCTAATGCCATACGGTATGGGGCTACTAACCCAAAGTTCGCTAAGAGTGTTAGAAAGCCTAAAAGGAGTAAAACATTGCACTATCCTGAATGGTGACAAACAAGGAAATTTCCCCAGTTGAATTCAAGTGAGAAATAGGGGCATACATTTGAGATTGGAAACGATCAAGAGATGTCCCAAACATGAAGTTTAGGGAGTTTATTAAAAGAAACTGCAAGAAAAAAAAAAAAGAGAGAAAAGGGTTCAGGGTAATCTTAACCTAAAAATTCCTTCCATCCTACCCATTACCCAAGCCTAACAATATAAGCCCAAAAGACCTGATTGATCTTGAAGGCTGGAATTACCTACATTAGTGGAGATCAATATGAACAACAAACCTATGGAATTTGGAAATATGGAAACAATCAAAACTGTGAAGGATTTTAGGGAGTTAAGTGACTCAATATGAAGATGAGAAAGGAAAATAATTTATTATTCAACATGATCTAATGATTATGTTGTTTGTAAAACTCATTTCATGATTTAGTTTTGTATACTATAAAGATTTAAAACTAACCTTGAACTGGACTTGAAGCTAGATGTACAAAAAACAATGCATTCCTTGTATTTCAATCAAATTGACTACTACTGCAAAACAGAACAGAAAAATGTCCTTTTTGTTTGAGGACAAACAATTCTTTCTTTCCTTTGCTTGAGGACAAGCAAAACTTTAAGTTTGGGGGAGTTTGATGAGCTTAAAAGTCATCTATTTTTAATCAATTTTTAATTTGATTGTCATCACGAAAGGAATAATTAATATGCGAAATATGAAGAAACTCACCAATTTGTTATGGCGGGGAGTGTGAAGAAAGAACAAAAGCGAGTAGAAAATGCAGCAATTGGTGGAGTAAAAATGCAGAAAATGGCGAAGCGAAATGAAGACCTGGTTAACTAATGTTGCGAGTTTGGGCTTGCAGCATCGATTATGATGTAGAGCATCGGGAAAATTGAAGAAATTTGATCACGGTCGCGGCCAGAGATCACAAGTTAGGCAATTGAGGATTAACCAAAGACTTAAGGAATGATGTCGCGACAACATCGTGATGTCGCGACAAAGGTTGATGTCGTAATGAGGATGGAGGTGCTGACGAGAGAAAGCGCGAAGCTATGAGCATGTTTGAAAAGATGAAGCTGTTATGACTTAAAGGCATTTGGCCAGCGACGGAGGACTGATGTCGCGACACCAAAGCAACCAGTTGAAGCCTTCAGACACCTAAGTTGATGTCGCGACAAGAGATTAATGTCGCGACATAAGGCGTTGCTTTCGATTGAAGGTTGCGGTTCCTTAAGTTGATGTTGCGACGAGAGATTGATGTGGCGACATCGGGGAATATCGATTAAGAAAATTTTGCAAAGACATGGCGATGTCGCGACAAGGTTGATGTCGCGACATCGGGAGCTGGCTGATTGAAACTGCGAGAGAGGCATAAAGTGGTGTCGCGACAAAGGATGGATGTCGCGACATAAAGAAAGACTATCGATTGAAAACGCGAAGACATGAGATGATGGCGACAAGGGATTAGTGTCACGAGCATAAAGACTCGGTTAAGCTACAAAGACATGAGTTGATGTCGCGACAAGGGATTGATGTCGCGACATCAGGAACGAACAGTTGAAACCTGCAGAGGCATAAAGTGATGTCGCGATGAAGGATGGATGTCACGACATAAGAAGACATCAGGTTGAAAACGCAAAGACATGGCGATGTCGCGGCGAGGGTTGATGTGCGACATAGAAGACACCCGAGTTCAAAGCTGCGAGACTTACCAAGTTGATGTCGCGACAAGAAGAATCGATAATAGCGACATGGATGATGTCGCGACATTGATTCCTTGTCGCGACATAGGATGCCTTCGGGGAAAACAAAGAATGTCATGACTTATTGGTAAATGTTGCGACAAATTGCCAAACTAACTAATGTCGCAACAAAGGGATTTCGAAGGTCGCGACGAGCAGTAACATGTGCCGATCCGCGGAAATCCACAAGAATGCCTTGGAATTAGGGCCCGGCGAAACCACATAAATAGCGTGACGGGGGAGAAAAAGGAGCGAGTGGGCGAGAGAGAGCGAGCGAAGATGCAGGTAGCCCAGAAACTCATTTTATTTTTCTTTTCTTTTCTTTTCTTTTCTTTTATTTTCTTTTCTGTTTCGTCGTTATAGATTAGATTATTTCATCTTTTCTTTATTTTGTTTTATTTTAAGGATCTGGATATTATCGTTTTGAAGCGGCCGAATGCATAATTCCATTCTTTTTCAAATTACACTGGAGATGTTTGAAGTTGAGACAAATTTCTGGAATTGACTTTTCAATTTCAAATTGCAGTTGTTCTTATGATCGGAGGAATCTTTGTAGTGTGTAATTCAGAAATTGAGAAACCCGGCTTCCATTAAGTGAATGCTATAGTCGAATTTATCTTACTTGTAGTTGTTTCCGGTGACTTGTGAATTTCGGTTTATGAATTTGCCACGGTTATGGGTTTAATGTTTTGATCGAATATCGAGTTTCTTATACCGTTTTAAGGTTTGTTTCATTGCTGCGATTTCAAGGAGGCCCTGCGGGTGACACGGAGAAGGCGTTCTGAGTTATGAACATTTCCTTGAAGGTATATTAACGCTATTAAGTCAATGAGCTTGTGAGTTACTTAGATGAATCCTCTTCTCACTTGAAATCAAGAAGAGTTGAATGAGTTATCAATTTAAACCAGCGAGGAGAGTTCACCTCGGTCGAATAGCGAAGCCCGATCATGTTGGCTGAGATACAATCAAGGAGAGAGGTGATCTATTCTAAATTAGAGGAAGAGTAACGAGAGTTGTATATCCTTGCTTGACCCGATAACTTAGGAGCTAAGGTTTCTGATCCATAAAATGGGTATGAAGTATTGCAAAGAAAAATACCGGATTAAGGAAATCCTATTAAAAGTAGTCATCTAATTCCCTTTGTCTTCGAGAAAGAATCGGGAAAATTAGATAATGACTGTGGAGTGTGGAGAGATCAATTTGTCTTGCTAAACGCCTTGAATGATTTTAAAACTACGAAATACACAAGCAATTTTATCGGTGTTAACTCACGAGGGAATTGATACTTCCACGATAGCGGTGTTCTTGATGTGTCCCTCTAAAAGATAGCTATTAGTTTCCATTTATTTTCTTAACTATTCATTTATTCTTTATTCTTTAGATTCCAGTTTATTTGATTGTTCATTCTTTTTCCTTATACTTGTATATTTCTACGACTTCTTAAAAAATTTGGATCACAATGTCATGTTATAGTCGAATAGTATGGAGCTTGAGTAGTCGGGATAGTTGATCTGGGAATTCTTGAGATCTACGTGGGATGCGATATGCGGATATATCCATTTTATTACTTGTCGACCTATGCACTTGCAGGATATTAGGCCAAAACCAAAATTGAAAATGATTTACTCTAGGAGATTTTTGGTCTATATAGTAGAAAGACAACAAGTTTTATGGCGCCGTTGCGAAGTAGTTAGATAGTCCTTTATTATGTATCATAAATTTGTATACATTATTTGGTCTCCTAACAAGTTTTATGGCGTCGTTGCCGGGGATTAGATAATAGTCCTTGGTAATAACGTCATAAATTTGTATATGTCTTTTGGTCTTAACACTTAGCTCCTAAGATTAAGTCATTGGATGGGTTTACACTATACTGGTTTCTCTCCCTCAAAATTAGAATAACTCATTTTTTCCTTGATTAGATCCTTTCTTATCTGGGGATTAGATTCACTATTCGAATCGTAGACTCTCTACAAGCTTAAATTGATAAAAAGCAACCGTTCGTCTCAAGTGAAGAGGATTTATCGATTTAATTTCACATAGCTGCTTAGATGCATGATATCGGGTTAACATACCTTGAGAAATTGTTCATCACTCTCGGGAATGCCTTCTGTGTCACTCGGAGGGGCCTCACGGAAATCAGGCTTGAGACAATCCTGTTAATGGGTATTGACACTGATATTGGGATCAATAACAGAAAATACATAAGACACGCTAGTAGATTTACAAGCGGGGATTGGCATTAATGAATAAAATTATGCGGGAAAAGATAATTTCGACAATAAGCGTCAATTCAATGGAAGAGCAGGTTTCTAAATCAACTGGATTACACCATACAATAGCTTCTTGATCAAAGAAAACAGCATAAATAGGCAAATTGGTAGTTCGAATTCCAAAATTTGGCCACGAAATTCAAACAACCAGGACAGTAATTTGAAGGAAAATAGAATTATGCCGGCTAAAATTTTAGCATTTAATGTTCGAGATCAATTTGAAATAAAGAACAAACTAATCTAAAAATAAAAACAAAACAAAGAAAAGGAATTAAAATACAGGAGCCTTGACAGCCAAATCTCTCTTTCAAATCTCGCTTCAAAAGTTGCGTTCGCCCCGATGCGACTGCGTGACTATAGGGTTACGAAGTTGGGCCCTAAGGCCCCGATGCACCTCTTTGGACTTGATTCGCGGCCCGATGGGTTGTTGATGTTGCGACATCGATTCTTTGTCGCGACCTTCGTTGTCTTCAGTTATGTCGCAGAGGCTTTGTTTGGTCGTGACTTGTCGTCATTATCTCTTGAAGCTGTTGTCGCGACAGCTAAATGATGTCCCGCGACCTTACGTTAGCATATGCGATGTCGCGGCGGTGAATGGCGTCATGACCTTCTTTACAGCTTAAATTGTCGCGTGACAGCTTCTTGTTGTTGCGACCTTAACTCTTTAACATTTGATGCTCCAGCGACTATTGTATGATGTCGCGACCTTACTACGGCCTAATGCGGCGGATGTCGCGACCTCGAATGTTATCGCGACCTGCATTCCGCCTTACATTTAGCCATGTGTTTAATGATATCGCGACCTGAGAGTCTTCTCAATTGATGTCGTGGCGGCTAGGTGTTATCAGCGACCTTCTTTTGGTGCAATTGACTTAGCGACCATTGAATGATGTCGCGACCTTCTTCTTTACAGAAAGCTTATGTCGCGGCTATACGATTACGTGGTGGTGCGACCTCTTCCAGATGTCGCGACATAAATGTTCAATCAATTGTTTATCTTATGTCGCGACTTCTGAATGATGTCACGACCTCCTTGTCCCTTTATCTTGGGTTTAATTTTTGGCGCGCGACCTCGAGGGATGTCGCGTGCAATTTTCTTCTTTATCAGTTCATTGTTGCACGACTTGAGTTTCGCGCGCGGCTCTTTTGCCTTCATTACTCTTACATTGCGGCGGGGTTTTGTGGTCGCGACCTTGATATGAATTTTCATTGCTATCAAGGCTTCACGACATCAGATTCTTTGATCCTTGTGCACCTTTCCTGTTGCAAACTCCTTCAGCCAGTTATATCATTAATACTCATCCACATACGCTCCATTTTCTTGCCAAAAATTCCTCTTTTCTCTTGGATTCCTGTGCATAGCAGTTTGCTTAGTTATTCCGTATTTCTAAACATAAATCAGTCTTTTTATATAAAAATCAATCAAAAAAAATGGACTGAAATTAGATGAAGCTTTTTGAAGCTTCATCATTCCATTTGCTCTTCTCTTTAGGCTATGACACTCATTTGAAAGGGGATGACACAGCCAGGAGGTGTGGTTGGCTGAACCTCTTCTCCTTGAAGAGGGAAGGCCCTTTAGATACCGATTTTGAGGTAATTTGCAAGAGTTCTCGCATTTTTCATGTATGCAGTTATGGGTATTTGCGTTCCTGCTTCTCACCTTAGGTTAAAATCTCCTAGGCACACCCTCACTAACGTGTATTTGGCAAGCTTTTTGGTTATAGTGGATGCTTATCACTAGATCCCCTATTATCTAGTTAGTTGTTCTTATTAGTTACTGTAGGGTAGGTTTTTTAGACATGTTATCACTGTTAGGGACATTTATGCCCAGTTAAATGCTATGTTTCAAGAAGGGAAATTTTAGGGTTTAGGTTTTAAAGCCAAATGAAGATCCGGTTCGGGAAATGACTATATGTCATCCTCCCCAACACGAAGAAAAAGACCCGAGGACATGTTGGTTGCCTCAAAATCCTAAACCAGTCGCCCGACACTTCAAGGGGTTTTATTTTACATTTTTTTCTTATTTTAGTTTCAACACATGAACAGCTTGACACCCCTGTTTTTACAAAACCTTAAAATCGAGTGAAATTCACCGTTTTTTGAACCTCAGCAAATCATTTAAATACCCCGAAAACCCACATCCACATGTTCTACCCTAGAACCGCTATACTCTGAGTAGATTTTCTCTGACAGTAGGAGAATTTAGGATACAAATTTTGTTGATTTCGGATCCACCTATTTTGAAACAAGATCAAGCGGCTCCTCATGATACGTCACCATTTGCAGAGTTTCATAAAATCTATAAATTCCATACCTTGGAATTTTTTCCTCAATTCAATGTCCAAACCTCTCTAGGCCATATGATGAGTGCCTAAAACACTCATCTTACACTCGCGTCGGTTCGTCATTTTCACATTTATTTTAGAATAATTTTATAGTTTTTGTGGCTAGATCCCTGATTTTGTGTCTAGTGTGATTCTGAGGGTTCATTGGAGTGTAAAGCGGCCCATTTGGAAGCGGTTTTGGAACAATGAGGAGCGAGGCAAAGTGGCTTGTCACCACGTCGCGGCGTCCTGCGTCGCGCTGACGTCATTTCAAAATACGCACCTCATCATTTAAAGTGCAGTGGCTCGAAATTAAATTTGTCGGAGGCGTACGAGGAAGGCCGCGAATTCGGAGCGGTCGGCGAGAGACTTGGAGGAAGTGCTCGGGATTTGGACCGTTTCTCATAGTTAGATATTATTTTTGGATAATATGATGATGTTTTTAATACTAGACAATTTTATCTTTTCTCTGATGATGTTCTAGATCTCTTTCTAGGGTTACATCAAACCATGTCACATACAATGGATTAAAGTTTGATCTTTCATGTTATTCAGTTGTTATTAATTTGTCACATCTACTCTATACCTGCATTTCAATTATACGATAATGTCTGGCCAATGTTAGCATATGTCGCCTGGAGATCCGAGATTCGAGAGATGAGGGTATTAAGGGATGCAGGTAGAGTAGCCTTTAATCGATTCGGTTAATAGAGATATTCCGAACCTGAAGGTGGCATTTGGGGTTAGAACATTTAAGCATTTCGGAATACCGAGTCGAGATAGAGATATACTCGATTCTATTCACGAGATAGGCGGATATACCTCGAGAGAGGATATCTCGTAGGCAAGATCACCCTGCATACATTGACATATTCTGAATATATTGAATAACAATATCTTTAGAAAAGTAATCAAATTTGAAACGTGATAAGGGAGATTTGGCACAAGGCGCCAACACCATTAATTCACTAGAATCAATAGCTTAGTTGCAGTTTCCTTACTTAAATTTTACCCTAGAATCATTTATTCAAATATTGTCTTAAAAGCAGAACCTCTGTAGTCAATTCACCTTTCCCTGTGGATCGATATCCGTACTTTAAGTACACTATATTACTTGGGGCTACGCGTGCACTTGCGCATAGGCATTCATTTTACACACCGCGTTTTTCGGCCTATATCAAGTTTTTGGGCGCAGTTCTTAGGGAAAGGTTTAAATTGATGTAGAGTGAGCACATAGAAGTACAGTTTTCGTTACTTTTATTTTTACAAGTCTTTGATAATTTGGTTTTGTTAAATTCGTGTGTTATTGCGATGCGGGTTTCGGTGAGTACATGCGACAGCTAAAATCGAATTAATCAACACCATGTGATCTGAGCGGAAAGACTTACGCGCGGTGCGTAGGAAACGAGAGAACATAGCAGTTAGAATTCAGTAGTCATGGAAAACACTGAAGAACAAGATTTTGGCGTTGAACAAACTGAACCACAGAGAAGCGAAATGGGAATCACGGAAGGAATCAAGCGCCCAGGCCATTTATACAGCCAGACGATCCTTACATGCTATTAGATGAGTTCGTTTACCAGCGGTTGTTAGGCGTCCAGGGCGGCCAGATTCAAACAAACAATTTTGGTGGAAGTCGATCCGCGGTCTGGATGCTTGAACATCTTGTTCCATGGTTACCATAGGAACCGAACATGCATTTGACTAACTTCCTCGAAGGTTGCGATGCATCAAGTACAACGAGTTCTTGAAGAAGCTCTAAGATTACGGTTGTTCCACTTTCACTTTCGGGGATGAGGCGAACATTGGCTGTGGAGTCGACCACTAGATTCCATTACCATGGAACAATTTGGTACAAAGTTTTTGACCAAGTTCTTTCCTGTCGAAAAGATGATGCACAAGCGGTGCAAGAGATCAATGCCTTTGGACAACTAGAGGAGAACTGCGAGAGGCATGGGACAAATTTCACAGTGTGCGGAAGTGCCCACACCGTAGGCCAACGGATGGATGCAAGTCCACCTTCTACAATGGATGCGAGAAATGCAACCCAGACAATGATAGATGCCTCGAATTTGCTTGGAGGGATCATTGATGAAGAAAACCCACAGAGACCGGCGTATGAGATATTGGAAATCTTTGCAACCAACACTAATCAGTGGCCTAGAGAAGAGCTACACCAGTAAACACGGTCGTGCTTTATCTAATCTGATCCTCGACAATACGGTAAATCATGTGGCTCGGTGACTACTTGGCTAAATAGGCGAGCGGCACATGCCATGCGAGACCACTCCATGGGAGTTGTGTAGATACATGGAGGGACGGCATAATAGCTCGGCCCTTGACCGAGGGTGCCCTCACGATTAGGCCGGCCCGAGTATGTGTCCAGGTTTAATCGGGAATCAACCCGCGACAAGGGCCAGTATGGTGGAAGCAGGTTAACCGAATCGGGGCCGGGGTGGCATAATAATCGGGGAACGGAATAGTCGAACAATCAAGGATATGGGTGGCGAATAATCGAACAATACGTTATCGAGCCAGAGACCGGAGTGGACACCCTACGAGAAAAGTTGGATTTAGAACAAGCCCTTGCACAGATGTTAACTTCCCACTCTGCTTTTATGAATGAGACTAAGGCAAACATGCAGCAACAAGCAACCCAGTTGAACAATCAAGCAGCACAGCTGAGAAGCTTAGAGGCACAAATGGGCCAAATGGCAAACTTGTTGTGAAGAAGCAGCGGAGTTCGCTACGAAACAGACCAGTAAACCTAAAGGAGGAGAAAGGAAAGAGTCTTTGCAAAGCCTCCTCTAAGGAGTGGAAAAGAGTTGGAAATCCCGAAGCCGCCACTAGCGGTAAGAGAATTGAAAATTAAGGAGCAAGACCAAAGCATCCAAGGACCGGATACGAGATGAGCAACCCAGAGATACGAGGCTGATCAAAGATAATAAAGTCGGGGAAGGAACAACGAAACGGAGCCAAGCAGATGGTGTCCTTGCCAATTTCGTATCCTCGGAGGTTGAAGAAAGGCAAGTTAAGAGAAGCAATTTGCAAAGTTTCTTGACATCTTGAAGCTACATATTAATATACCCTTTTTGGAGGCACTTCAGAACATGCGAGTTACGTAAAATTCATGAAAAGATCTTGGCGAGTAAGAAGAAGTTGGAGGAATATGGGACCATCGCTTTAACTGAGGAATGCAGTGCCATCCTGCAAAAGAAGCTTCCCAAAACTTCAAGATCCTGGTAGCTTTGCTATACCGTTCTCTATAGGGGATCAGGTATCTGGAAAAGCCCTGTGTGACTTAGGAACCCGACATCAACTTGATCATAAACCGTGTTTAAAAGGTTAAGTTGGGAGAGACAAAATCGACTACAATCAGCTTGCAACTTGCAGACAGGTCCTACCAACATCCTTGGGGTATAATCGAAAATGTCCTAGTAAAAGTTGGTAAATTCGTCCTCCCAGCTGACTTTGTCATTACGGATTTATGGAAAGAAAACATTTCGATTCCATTATACTTGGCGGACCCTTCCTAGCTACGGGAAGGCTCAAATCAGTAATAGAGAGGTGAGCTCAAATTGAGAGTCAAGGAGGCAAAAATTACTTTCCATATTTCAACCCATGGAAACATCGAGCCAACGTTAAATAGAAGATATCTCGGAACCCGGTACACATAAATTTTGCAAGGCGAGTGAGGAAAAATTTAAGGGATCGCAAGCTTAGTGCAGAGAAGACAGGAAGGGCAAGGGCATGTCTGAGAAGAGTATTTCATCCACCTTGAGCATTAGGTGTGAGCACTATAAGGATGCGCATAAGCATTTCTCGGTTTATCCTAGAATTAATGTACTGATGAGATTCGAGGAATTAGAGTCGAGCTAACGACATTAAACATAGCGGCTTCTTGGGAGACAACCCAGAGTGTTCTTAAAAACTTATTTTTTCTTAGTTCAAGTTTGTGTGTTTATTTCTGCGATTTTTGGTTTCTAGTTTTATCGAAGTGATCGATGTTTTTTGTTGTTTATCTGCCCGGGATGCGCGGATACAAGTAGTGAGGAGAAGTCGTTCAATCATGTGTTCTGAGTCCGTAAAATCAAAGTGGGAAGTTGTGCACCATTGTATTCGCGATAAGCTGGTTCCCACGCCACGTGTGACGTGGAAGTCTCACGTCAGCGGCGTCTTTGCGTCGCGACGTGGATTGGTCTGAGGTCTCTGTCATGTCGCGGCTGGCGATGGCCCGAGCGTCCGCGGCGTCATTTGGTCACTTGCTGCGTCGCGTCGCGGCGATTACCTCGGCGTCAGCGGCGTTGCGCACAAAGTGAAAGCTCTACGTCGCGTGCGGCCCGGTGACCCGAGCTTGTCAGCGGCGTGGTCTTGTTTACTCTGTGATGTCAGCGGCGTCACCCGCCGCGCGTCGCGGCGTGGCCGTATTTTAGCCCCGAGCGGTTCATTTTGGCCCTTCATCTCACCTGTCATGGAACCCCTGCCTCCTGGCGTACCATTGCCGCCGGACCGTCAGTTCCCATCCAGCGGTCGGCGGCCATCAGTACTCACCGACCATCGGAGTTCATCTTTGAGCCAACCTCTGCCCTTGGTACCGAGCCGTTGTGGTAATTCCTCACTGTGTTTGGTTCTAGTACTTGGGTCGCATTCTAGGGTACCTAGGTACTCTATGGGTGGTTTCGGTGAATTACTAGGTGTTCGTTTAAGGGTATTTAAGATTACAGTTTGGGGTCTTGAGTCTCAGAGTTGTAGTTGGTTTCATTGGCACATTGGGTGCTTGTATTTTTGTCAAGTCGGTGGGCCCACTTTGGGCCACTCCTGCGTGTCTCTAGATCGGTATGTGCGCGAGGCGAAGTTACTGCGAGTGGACCGGGCAGTGCGGACCGACTCCCACGATATTCGATGCCCTCACGTTTATAAGCGAGTGCCGCCCGTCCGATTTTAGCACAATTTGCAAAAACCGATCCTTCATCCAAAGAGGGTTTCATCACCCCGATGATTTCTTCAGAAAGACGATCGAGGCTAAGGGGTGGCGTGCCTTATGCCAACCACCTCGTCCAGCGGCGATGAGCGTGGTGCGAGAATTTTACGCCAACCTCGCCTCCCATGTCCTCAAAAAGGTCAGGGTGCGAGGTGTATTGGTCGACTTCAGTGCGGAGTCGATCAATAGTTTCTATGGCCTAGAGCATGGCTAAAGGACTGCTGATCAGCTGCGCGAGCATCAGGCTACCACGAGGTCATCGGCGTGTTGACCCGAAGGCCGGGGTGAGTGGAGGATCAACAGTGCGGGCCATGCGGTCAATTTCAAGGCCAAGCATTTGGCCTACATTCCCAAGGTTTGGCATCACTTCATCACTTCGCGTCTTATCCCGACGACGAATGTGTGTGAGGTGACAGCCAGTTCCACACTTTCAGCCGCCCGTCATCGGGGATATACCATTCGATGTTGGGCGGGTTATAGAGGATCTTATCCTCCATAACGGGACACGAAGATGAACACAGGGCACCTTTACGATTTTGGCTTGTGCGAGCAAGCCAGGGTGCTGCCAGACAATGAGGTACGGCTTCATCTGATCAAGGCCATATCGGTCGGCCGGGACACACTGGTGTCACCATGACTTTGAGGAGTCTGGGCTGGGCCCGCGAGCCTCGGGCGGACGAGCTTCCCGGGTTATCGGGCTACGCTTTGGATTCTGGGCGATACCCGGGATGACATAGGCGATCCTCGTCTCATCCACCACCGCGCTGGCCTCGGGCGGTCGCTCATCGATCCTTCCCGAGATCTTGAAGACCGGTGCTCTCCTCCTTTGGCGCTTTGGCGCGTGCAGGATGGGCCAAGACACGAGTCCTCGTTACGAGGATATGGGGCGTTTCGATGTGACATGCGAATGATCTGGCGATCAGGCCATCATTCTCTGGCCCGGCAGTCTATGCGAGCCATTTCCTTTCGGCTCGGCTTCCGCGGCCCACCGCCCTCCACAGTGATATTCGGGGGGAGTTCCTTACCCTCTATGTTTTATCTTGCCCGGTGGGGACAACGGTTATTTTGTTTGGGGATGTGTTGATAGAATTACTATGCTTTTAGTTTTGTTTGAGGTACACTATGTTTTGTTCTTGTTTATTGTTATTTTGATTTCCGTGGTATCGCGGTATTTTAGTTTGTTAAGCATATTGGTGGTGTTTAGGTTTAGTTTTTAGTTTATTTTTGCATGCTTCATGTTGATGAGTCATGTGTTAGTTGTTTCGCGTGTGTTTTAGGACATTCTTGCATGTAATAATTGCGTATATGTGTGCCATGTTGAATATTGAGGATCATTTTTGGATTGAATTCACTATAGACTTGTTCAAATGCATACATTTGCTTGATGCTCGGTAATTAGGTTGAATAGGTGAAAAGGGCTAGTGAACCAATCCCGGGTAGTCAAGAAACCAGTTCTCAAAGACCCTATCACACTCACACACTAGTGACTTTCAGAGTATGCATAGATGCCGAACCAACTACTAAAGGATTCGATCGGCTAGGGAGATTCGAACCATTTGAGTGATGGGACAGCAATCGAAAGAGGATTGCCATGGAGCCCCAACCAAAAGAAAATACAAAAACAATAGAAAAAGAAAAAGAAAAACATGGCAAAAATAGGCATATGCATAGGAATAAAAGCGGGATCATCAATGAATCAAGACGCAGTCTGAGGGCCTATCAAAGCCTAATGCCACTGAGCAATGGCCAAGAGTCATTGACTTATTGCCAGCACATGGGACGAGAAAGATGGATCATTCACGCAACCCTAGGGCCTTTGAGTTTGGTTGAGTGTTTTGGGTGAAGTTTGAAGAGGTGGAATGCTGGTGCCCTTAACCAGCGGTGGGGAGTCACCCGATGGATCCACAGCTAAGAACACTCGGCCTAAAACTTCTTGGCACTAGGTCTTCTTTGTTTTGTTTTGGAAGTGCAGTAGGAAATTTCTAAGTATGAGGACATGGATAAATGGAACTAGTTCCTATCCTTTCCTAAGTTAGCTTCTTCCTAATAGAGTGAGTTGAGCTTAAGTTTGGGGGTATCGGAACCTAGGCATGCGGAGATCATTCACTATAAGCACATAGGGGTTTTTTGGGAAGGCTATTGAACACCATGGGTTTGATGCACTAGTCGAGTTTCACCTATCTCAATCAGATTTACGAAAGTGGAAATATCTGTATGCCTTCGAACATCGGGGCAAAGCCGATTGGGTATGTGAGTCGGTCAAATTGATCCCCTGTTTTCAACGGGTGCATCAACATTCTTGAGTGTTAGTTACATTATGTCGGTGTGTGTGTCTGTCTAGAGAGTCGATTCTTGCTTGAGGACAAGCAAGAAACTAAGTTTGGAGGTGTGATGAGTGCCTAAAACACTCATCTTACACTCGCGTCAGTTCGTCATTTTCACATTTATTTTAGAATAATTTTATAGTTTTTGTGGCTAGATCCGATTTTGTGTACGGTGTGGATTCTGAGGTTCATTGGGAGGCGTAAAAGAGCGACATTTGGAAGCGGGATTTTGGAACAATGAGGAGCGGGCAAGGAAGTGGTATCACGTCGCGGCGTCACCACGTCGCGGCGATCCTGCGTCATGACGTCATTTCGAAAATACGCACCTCATCATTTAAAGTCTGCAGATAGGCTCGAGAAATTAGAATTATCGGAGGCGTGCGAGGAAAGGCCTGTGGAATTCAGGAAGCGGTCGACATGAACGGAGGAAGTGCCGAGTTTGGACCGTTTCTCATAGTTAGATATTATTTTTGGATAATATGATGATGTTTTTAATCTTAGACAATTTTATCTTTCTCACGATGATGTTCTAGATCTCTTTCTAGGGTTATCAAACCTGTCACATCTGATAGTTAAAGTTTGATCTTTCATGTTATTGATTGTTATTAATTTGTCACATCTACTCTATACACCACATTTCAATTATATGATAATGTACGGCAATGTTAACATAATCGCCTTTGGAATCAGAGATTCGAGAGATGAGGAATTATTAAGGGATGCGGGTAGAGTAGCCTTTAGCGGTCGGTTAATAGAGATATTCGAACTGAAGGTGGCATTTGGGGTTAGAACATTTTAAGCATTTCGAATCACAGAGTCGAGATTAGAGATATACTCGATTATTCACGAGATAGGCGGATATACCTCGAGAGAGGATATCTCGTAAGAGCAAGATCACCTCGCCATTGACATATGCAAATATATTGAATAACAATATCTTTAGAAAAGTAATCCATTGAGCGTGATAGGGAGATTTGGCCACAGGCGCCCAGCCACCATTGGTCACTAGAATCAATAAGCAGATTGCGGTTTCCTTACTTAAATTTTACCCTAGAATCATTTATTGGATATTGTCTTAAAAGAACCTCGTAGTCGATTCACCTTTCCACTGTGGATCGATATCAGGTACTTTAAAGTACACTTTATTACTTAGACTCTGGCGTGCACTTGCGCACATAGGCATTCATTTTACACACCGCGTTTTCGGCCTATCACCATATTTACGCACTTTGTCTCTGGAAGATGGATCTTGCATGTATTTCTCATATTCTTGAATTGGGAGATGAACAAATCAGTTGTCTCTCTATTTCTTTGAGTCACTCCTAGACAGGTTACGCATCACACACTTTTGGCTGATACGAAGAAATGAGTATGGGCGCCTTTCCATCTCCCACCAGCTTCGAATGGAGTTCCTTGGTAATGTTGTATACCAAGTGAATGCTGCCCCTGTCAAAGAGTTAGGAAACAATCTAAGCTTGCAATGATAGAAATTCTTATAGTTAGCCAATTCCCCACATTGCACAGTGAATCTAGCAATATGCTCCAGGGTGGATTGGTCATTTTCTCTAGAGAACAAGGAGAAATCAGGGATCTTGTACCCCCTTGGGTAGGGGTTCTCCCTATCTATCATTTATGGATAAGGTTTACATAGAGACTCTAGGCGACCAATTTGCATGAGGCCTGGCCATGTAACTCTTTTATGTATCTCTGATTGCTCCTAAATTTGATGCTTGGGGTTGGTTGCCCAAAAAGGCTCACGAGAATTGGTTGAACTTGTTGTCCTGATGGCATTTACCCCCGCATGCGGCATGATACCTCCTGAGCCTCCATTGAAAAGAAAGCCCCTTTCATATGCTCTAGGCTGTGTAAGTGGGTTAGTTTGAGCAAAAATCCTCTAAGGGGCTATGGCTCTTGCTGCATTAGGTCTTTCCACTACTATGTTCTCCAGAGTACAACCCTTTCTCTTATGGGGAGGAAGGTATCTAACCTCAACTTGCATAGGTGAGTGGTGAAATTCACCAGTTTCTCATGGAAGCTCTCAAATCTTTGCCCTTAAGTTCGTTAGAAAATTGTCTTTCAAGCTTAGAAACAACTTCCTTCCTTGGTTGCCCCCTTTCTCTAAGGTTCTCCAAGATGGATTGAGATTGTTGCTTCATTTCTTCCATAAAGGTAGTCATGATCACTCGATGGCTCTTTAATTCTTGCATGAAAGCCTGAAGTTCATTAGAGTTAATAGAGAAAATAATACGAACATCCACATTACCTGCGCCCCTTCCTTCCACTTGTTCAATAGGTTTGTTGGATGGATTCCCCTGCTATCGTACTGGAGAATTTATTAGGTTTTCTATCTGTTCTACCATGGCTGGAACTCTTCCTTCATGTGCTGCTTTTGCAGCATCATATCCTGAGTCCGGAGACTTTATAGTTGTCTTACTCCTCAATTTTGGTGGCATTCTTCAGCAAAAAGCATGTCCCATCGTGGAATATGCATAACTATATAACAAAAAAAAAAAAAAAAATTGTATCGATGCTCCACAAAGATGTGTCCCACCGGGTGTGCCAAAAATATGCTTGGTTGGTGGATTTTTTTTTTTTTTTTAGTGTAATTCACCAGAACATACAAAAAAGCACGAGGAATTGGTGGATGCGCGGGCGTGCTAGGAAATTATAGTATTTCCAAACTAAAACTATGTTGAAATCTAACTTCTGCTCAAGCGAAAACTAGATTCCCTAGTTCCCTTGACAGTTCCTTAGAATCTAAGCGGAAAATACTTTGAAAATTGGACTGAATTGAAAGCTAAGAGAAAAGTTGTACGGACTAGCTTGAAAGATAACAAATTTCATTGTAGAATTAGCTTGAAAATGAAATAATGAAGCAAGAAAGCTTTGAAATAACACATGCTTGGAAAGAACATATAAAAACTAAGCTAGGAATTTGGAAAGATGATTCTTGAACTATGAAGATTAAGAAAAATGTTGAAATGCTATGTTTTGAGTGTTTGAAGTCAAATGTACAGCTACCATGTTGAGTCCTCCTTTTATCGACATATCTCGATAAGCTGTAACCATTTCTCCAATAATTGTCCATGTCCCCACTAGAGTCTTGTTCCCCAAGTAACTTTCCCTAGTTCTAGTAACTACGTACTCTGGCATGCCATGCCTTGGAGAAAAAGTCTCATCTATCTTCTACCTTTGAGACAAAGTCCCAATATTCTTAGTTGGCAGCTTTGAAAAATTATTTAAAAATTCTAGAAATGTCCCTAGACCTTTTCATTGGCTGATTCTCATGTGCTTGGGCTTTTTTTGGATTGAGTTGGGGTTGGTTTGAGCTTGATATATCCATTCGGCTCATTCCACTACCAATTTGTCCGAATAATTATTTTTAGTGTCAACAGAGAGATATTAAATTGGGACTTTAATTTAGATGATATTAACACTTAAAATGGAAAGACAACATAATATGTCAAAGTAAGGAAAATTTTGATGAGTTGTGAGGAATAAACCGGTCCAAGTCAATTTAGTAGTTGGGTTTTAATGTAAAAATCTCACTATCATGAGAATGGGATGAGTATTGATTATTTCTTAGAATTATATATATATATATATATATATATATATATATATATATATATATAATAAAATAAGTATTAGAAGTTAAGTTGTGGTAAAGGTTTTTATAAAGTTACTACCTCCCAAACTTTATTTTTTAAATAAAAATGTATTTATTCTCTAAAAACCCTAGTCATCACTCCCTATGCTCTCTTTTTTCAGGCCATTGTTCGTTATAGAGGAGGGGTGATTTTTTGGTCTATTTTATTTGGGAAATCACCCCTTTTATCGTTTTCTTCCCAAGATCTGTGTTTTATTTTCGAATAAAGTGGTTTCTCCCACACCGATATGAGTTTGCCTTTGTTTTTTCATATTTTGTCGCTGACCTGTTGCGACGTGTTTTGTCGCTGACTTATTGCAAAAGATAATTGTGTCGTAGACGGTTAGCCACTTCATAGGTTTTCGAGTTGGTAGTTCAAATGACAAAGTTCGATCCGACAGAATTATCAGTATGCTGTAGATATGAAATATTAGGTATTCAAGGCATTTTTGATTATCAAATGAGTAGGCCTTGAGCCAATCCTTTTAGCTACTAACCTGGATGCTGCGTCATCCTCTAAAGTTTTTAGATCTTTTGATTTTGTGTTTCTATTGATCGTATTGCTAACCTGAATAAAAAAAGTTATCCCTTTTCAAAAAAAAAAAAAAAAAAAAGTTACCTCCCCAAGATGTAATGAAAATTAAGATTGCATTTGCCAATATGTTTATTTGATGTTTATTTTTTTATGCGATATAATTTTTAAAAAGTATCGATAAGAAAATTATTTAAGAAAAGATATCATTAATAGTTTTAAAAAGTATTTTTAATATTAGATTTTTTTCTAAGTTTAAAATATAAATAAAAACAACTTATTAATTTTTGGATGAATAATAATAAGTTATTAAAATTTAAATCCACATGAATGAAAATTAAATATTAAAGGCTTATGAAAATAATGAGTCACATATAGTAAAAAAAATGGTAAATAAAAAAGATTTCTAATAAAAATATTTCGATATTACATGTAATTAATTGCTTTTATTTTTATTTACGTACTTTAAATTCTGTAGAGGTAATAGATTTAGTTGATGTAGTATCTGCATAAATACTAAGCGAATATGCGCGATGCTTTTACGGTTACATTTTGCTTGATATCAAATAATAAATATAAATAATACTAATGAATAGTATCCACGCAAGATAAATATTAAATTTGGGACTTTAATTTAGAAGATATTAACAAATGGAAATCCTAACATAATATGACAAATTAAGGAAATTTTTGATGAGTTGTGAAGAATAAATATAAATTTAATGTTATTTACCATTTATGAAATAGTGTACTTGCCTTTGTAAATTATAATTTAATTTATTGAGAAAAATTAGATATGAAATAAGAATCTATTGTAAAAATGGTAATAGATTATTTAGAGTTATATGGATAAATTAAATTAATTCAAATAAGTTATTAAAATTTGAATTACATGAGTAAAAAATTAAATGTTAAAGGCTTGATAAACTAATGAATCATTTATAACAAAAGATTAACCAAAAATATGGAAAATAAATAAGAAAAAATAGAAACAATATTGTAATATATATGTTGACATTAAAAATAATTTTGTGGCCTAAATGGTAGTGGAATTTGTTGAATAGATATTACAAGCCCAAATCGTGCGAGCCCAACTTGATCCTATAAAGCCCAAATGAAGATGTCAGTCTGAGATTTATTTCTCAAAGCCTAACAGTTATTTCTCTAGCCCGTGGAATTTTTAAATTGAAGAAAATGGTCAAATGACTATGCAAAGTAAATATTGGAGGAAAGACACGTGGAAGAACAACTGCGCAAAGAGGTTGAGATCTGGCTAGCCAAGGTAGTGGAAAAAGTCAAGGACACGTGTAAAAGTGAGATAAAAGGACTATGGGACGTGAGGAAGTTGTAAAAAGAGTATTCCCTGCTGCGTGGGCTGGTGCGCTCTTAATGGAAAGGAAGAGCAGCTTTTTCCGTGAAAGTGTTAACTAAAGCAAATTGGTCCTAGTGGAGAAAGTGAGACGATAGTTGAGGAGGAATGTAAAGAAGAGAACTTGGCTAGTCACTTGAACCTCTATAAAAGGGAATCAAAGCATCAGAGAAAAGGACCGAAAACCGATAATTGAACACTCAAAACCAAGCAAAAGCATTTCAACATTTTTACAAGTTCAGTAGTTGTCTTTTACAGATTCCAAACTTAGTTCTATATGTTTTTCTTTCCAAACATTTTGTCACTTCAAAGCTTTCTTGCTTCAACATTTGATTTTCAGTCAAATTCTATAATGAAATTTGTAAAACCCGAGAAAATTCAATTTTTCTGAGAAATGGCAAAACGGTAATTTTGGTTGAAAAACCAGAATTTTTCTAGATCTCGGATGACGAAACGAACTTCAACGTTGAATCGTCTCGTGAAATTTAGCCACTGTCAACTTCGGTCGACCCCCAAAGATACTCTGAATTTCACATTTTTCTATATATGCACGGAAAGAAGAAGTGACACAGGCATTTGTCGATGGCTCACATTGAGCCATATACATCGGTGAAGTAGTCAAACAAAAGTCTAAGTGGGACCCATGTGGGACATGTGTCACAACTTAATAGGATGGAAATCCAAAGGTTTGGATAAGGGGATAAGGTGAAATCAAAGAGAGCCAATGAGAGACTGACAAGTGGCAAGATAAGATTTCCACTTGAGCAAGTTGGACCAGAATTAGGGGGAAAAGAGAAACGGAAGAGAGAGAAGAAAAAGGAGGAGAGAGAAGCTCCACCTTCTCTCTAGATTTGGTGACGATCGGATTGTCGACTTTCGTTGGAGCGAGAGGCAAAGTTTGTCCACACGACGAGGGCTTCACATAGAGACAAAATCCAGGAATTTCGTCAAGCTTTGAGAGGTAGGGGATTTTCCTACTTGGATTATTTCTAGCCTAAAAGCTTGGTTTAATGACATAGGTTTTCTTTGGGGTCATGGATCAAGTTTAGTCCCAAGATTTCGAACTGAATATCGGAACTTTGGGATCTGGGGTCCCAAGAATCCTTTACTATGCCGAGATTTGGTGGTGATCCTGGGACTGATGTATTTGAGTTTTGTTGTGTGTTTTGGTATCACAACAATTCGGTGACGAGTATAACCAAAAATGGTTCATAACCATGAAGAGACCGAGAGGTGCCCTGTTAGTATGGGTCTGAGATTAGGGCCATTTCACAGGTGTTGTCAGGATCGAATAACATGTCAGGTGTTAAAAGATCATGTTGATATATGCTCTTTTGATGGATTTGAATTTATAGGTAGAAAATATAATTATCCATGTTTTGGTAATGTTGCATGTAGCTCTCTCATTTGCATGTAATGATGTCATGGAATGAAATGGCATAATTTCATTCATATTCACTAGAACATCATCGAAGCCATGCGTGGGTGCATAGTAAGGGTTTTTCACCATTCTCGTGAATGTGTGGTGAGCTCTGGCGGACAACGTCCAAAAAATCGAGGACTCACTACAGAAAACAATAATAATAATAAATCTCGTAGGTTTAGGGTGTGTGTAGCAAGATGGGGTATCCCTCTAAGGGTGAAAGACCCAAGTCCATTATATACTAGGGACATGATTACCGGAGGCAGAAAGAGCGTAAAATGTCGGGAAGCGCGTATGACTTTTATCCAATGTGAGTAGAACCCAAAAATACGCGTACCTCACAACAATTAATACTGTGGATTTTGAAAAATTCAAATGAATATTGAAGGTCGGTCCAATGAGTTAAGTCATTGGGTGAAATGCCAATAATTGGTTTTTCATACTTGGCATCAAGATGTGTGAGGAGCCTGGCCAGACCAAGTTATGGGCAAGAGAGTCACATCTCATGTGGCGACATTTACGTCCATATATAGGGACTCCATTTTTGTACATGGAATGTGATTCATTTATGTATGCCATTGCATGTGCATTTGTGGGGAGGAACCTTGTAGGAGACTCTCTATTTGGGCGTTTCTCACCCCAAGTATGGAAAAATATTTTCGTGTAATCGGAGGCGACAGAGTCGAACCAAGTCCAAGACATTTATTGTGAAAAAGACCGGACTGTGGCCTATTCATACATTTTGTAACATTGGATTGAATATCCAATAGATATGTAAATAGTAAGTTTTGTTATAAAACTTAGTTTGACTCATGTAGCAGAATATAATTGTTTCAGATTTCAGGACGTATGTGCAAATTGTATGTGAGGCAAAGTAGGTCGATGAAATGTATGGCAGAGTGTTTAAAGTGAAGAGAATAAGAAAGAATGGGCTATCGCCATTTCTATCACGCGGACAGAGAGTTCCAGCTTCTTCTATCGCGACAGAGGGTCCTCCGGTTAGATAGAGCTACACCTGATAGAATGTGGCACGCTGGGAGCACGTGGTTACAGAAGCTTCTCGGGCTCTTATGTCGCGATTACCCACCTTTTGTGTCGCGATAGGTTCCTAAGCATGTTATAGCTTAGTCGCGATGAGGTTTTCTATCGCATGCAGCCCTTCGCCTTATGTCAACCACGAACTGCGGTTGCGATAGGCGTGGTCGAGGCCGGAGGCCCGTGGTCGTGGACACAACAATCGTGGTCGCGATAGTGGTGGCGTGATCGGGCGTGCGCATGCCGCCGCGGCACACAACAAGACGACGATAGTTTCAGGACTTGCAGGTACTTTCAGGCAACAAAAGCTTGGGCCTATTGCGCGGGAAATACCACACGACAAGCCTAGACACTACGACAAGGGATCCTCACATATGACAAAGATTTTCCTGTCACACAAAGAGGTCCGAGTAAAAAAATAAAAAAAATAAAAATAAAAAAATAAAAAAATTCCAAAATTTCGACCCCTGGGAATTGGGGTGTCACAAAATCTACTATTTTTCAAGCTAATTCAATCTCCTCTTAATTTTCACCCGGCCTATGTAATTCACTTTCAAGGTATTTTCCGCTTAGAATCTAATGGAATATCAAGGGAACTAGAGGATCCATTTTTCGCTGAGGAGAAGCTGGGACACAATTTCGCCTGAAATATTTAATTTCGTAATCCGTATTATCTACCAATTTCTATGTTTTTTGTATGTTTTGGTGAATTACACTAGAAAATCCACCACACATATTTTGGCATGCCAGGTAGGACTCGAGTTTTGCTGAAGAATGCCACCAAAATTGAGGAGTAAGAAACTGTAGAGTCTCAAAACTCAGGATCAAAGGTTGTAGAAGCAGCATAGGAAGAAAGAGTTCCAACCTTGGTGGAACATATAGAAAACCTGATGAATTCTCTACTAAGATAGTAGGGGAATCCATCCAACAGCTCCATTGAACAAGTGGAAGGAAGGGGTGTAGGTAATGTGGATGATATTCTTTTCTCTAATACTTTAACAAATTTCGTGCTCATGCAAGAAATAAAGAGCCAACGAGTGATCATGACTCCATGATAGAAGAAATGAAGTAATACCCCATCCATTTTAGAGAACCTCAAAGAAAGAGAGCGGCAAGCAAGGCTGGAATTTGCTTATAAGCTTGAAAGACATTTTCTAACAAACTTGTAAGTACAATTTTATGAACCTACGAGAAGCCGGTGAATTTCACCACACCATGGTGCAGTGTGGCCTCCAGATACCTTCCTTCCATAGAGAGAGGGTATTACCTAGATAACGAGGGGAAATACCTAGTATTAGTTTAGACACAACCCTCGATGATTTTTGTTTCAAACTAATCCACCTACACACTCGAGCATATGAAGGGGATTTTCATTCAACGGAGGCCCTGTGGTGCATTATGCGCTTTACAGGAGTGAATGGCAACAAGTTCAACAAGTTCGCAGGGCCTCAGCGTGTAACCAACCATACAGATTTATGAGCAATTAGAGAGTGGTGTAGAGTTATATGGGCCATGCCTCCTGCAATTCACACCGAGTTTTGGCTGTAAACCTTATCTAGGAATGATAGATGTGGAGAACCTACCTAAGGGGGTATAGATCTCGGGCTTCCTCGTTTCAGAGAAGATGGTCAACCATCCTCGAAGCATGTTGTTAGATTCATCAAGGTAATATGGTAGTCAAGCACCACGAATTTATATCATTTCGTGCTGTACTATTTCCTAACTCTATAACAGGCATCATTCACTGCATAACATCGCTACGAACCCATTCAAAGTCGCGTGTGAGATGGAAAGCGCGCCCACACTCATTTCTTCAAGGCCGAGAGCCAGCGTGCATCAGAGCAATTGTCCAAAGTGACTCCAAAGAAATTGGGAGACTACTGGTTTGTTTATCTTCCGGTTCAAGAAGGTGAGAAACATATGCAAGATCCATCTTCTGTGATGAGTACTTGAAAATGGCTCAAAGAGGTTCGACATCGAAATGAGGAAAAATCTCCAAGATGGAATTTAGAGATTTTTATGAACTTGTAGCTATGTGACAGACATGAGGAGTTGCCTTCAAGGAAGAAGTTAGCGAGGAAGAAGTCTAATATGGGAACCTATTGTCAAGAAATGAACTGAAGGTGGTAAAGGGGCGTGATCTATCTTACTATAAGGTCATTCACTGGGTCTCTTGGTAGAAAGACACCTTATTTCAGGGAAGGTGACACAAATTGTTGGTACATAGGTCTAATACATTGAGGTAGCGAAACGCAGGAAATATTCGATTTCCTAGCGAAAGAAAAAATTCATTACCTTTACTAAAGACCACCGATCCCCAACAAGGATGAACTAAGAGGAAAGACTTACTATAAGTACCACAATTCATGGAACCACACTACTAATGCATGTTGGGGTTTCAAAAATGTCATATAAGACAGGATCAACAAAGGGATACTCAAGTTCCTCAACAAAAAAGAGGCTATAAAAGTCGATGAGGACCCTTTCCCACTACGTCTTTCATACAAATAACAGACCGCTATTGACCTAAGAGCATTGATAGAATCCAAGAAGGGTGGAAAACTCTCTCCAAGAAAGGTATGGGTCCCTAAATATTGTCTGGTCCATGTTGATAAGTTGAAAAATGGGCGGTCTACAGTTTGTAAAAATCCTCCATTAGGAAGAAATTTAATGAAAGGGATACAATAGGGAATAGAGTAGCATAACTGGACATTCCAAGTAAATGAGACTTTCCCTAAAAGGAAAATAAACTCCTGGTAGATGGGTTCATTCCTCCCAGAGAAAGTGGTCAGCAGAGCGCTCACCCCATTATGAGGTAGAAGCCCTCAATGCCCGCGGAAAATGACGCAGTAAGTTCGCAGAATGTTCCTCGCTGGCTTCCCCAAAGGGTAGGTTCACGCTTCAAGCGGAGAATGATCCGTGAAGGTTCAAAAAATGTTCTCAAGAAATGTAGAGCCTTTCCCAAGGGGTAGGTTAATCACCCGCGTAACGATGAAGGCGTTCGAGAATGCTCCTCAAGAAATAGAACCTTTTCCCCAAGGTGTGTTCATCATTCCAAATGACAAAGTCGTAGTGGAAAGTTACTTTTCAAGGGGAAGAAGGCAAACAAACCTATTTTTCCAAACAAGAGAGAGTCAGGGCGCATTTCCAAGAGGTGGATACGGGATGTAGTTGTTCTGGCAAAAGGTTTCTACTAGAGGATAGAATCACTTCTCTAAAGGGTAGAGTTTTTTCCCCAAGAGAGAAGATTGCAAACAACTTCACTTCTTCAAGGGAGAAGGTAAGGGAAGGACATGTTCCTCCAAATATAATTTGTTTTTCCAGAAATGGACCCAAATTTCCTCAAGGTACATAATGATGTCTCCGAGGGACAAATTCACTTCTAAAAGATATGGTGGAAACAAACCTATTTTTTCAAGGAGAGGGTTGCGCAGAAGGAAAGGCTCGCAACATTCTTCCGTATTTCCCTGTCAGTGGCATAAAGGCATAACACAGTACTTTCAAATAGTTTCCAAGACTCACAAAGAGGAGGATGGCAGGGCAAAGGGCAAATGATAAAAAAGGCGCCATTGATGTACTGATAAACCTCGAGAAGGGCCATGTAATTAGGAGAAAGCGAAGGAAGGAATGGTTCATACTTTACAAAAAAAAGTTTGAAGGAAAGCTACCGAGGATACGGAGTCAATGAGTGTTCGTGATGAAGTAATGGAGACCTCGGTGGGCCTTATTAATAGGTGAAATTCCTATTTATTTAAATTGTTCACTATTTCTTTAACATTTACTATCTTCAAGCAAAAGGCAGAGGTGCCACCTGTGGAAGTAGTAGAAGGAAGCACCCCATGACGTGAGCCTGTGGCTATGATAATACTTGAGAAACCCTTCAGGAACGATGAGGCATAAAGCCTTTGTATCCAATGATCGACAGATTCAAGGCAATCGGGATAGATAATGGATCAATGGTAAATGTAATGTCATTAAGGATGTTTGAGCTGGCTGAAGGAGCATTAGAGGATTTGATAGAAACAAGAGGTAGTGGTCAGGTTCCGCTTTACCTGAGAGAAGCATCCAAGACCCCCCGGGATACCTAGATATCACCATTGGCACGAAACTTCATTTTCTCGCCTCCTTTTGATAGATTCTTTTGCAAATTACATTTTACTAAGGAGGGATTGGATTCATGTCAACTAGTGTGTTCCGTCCTCTCTTCACCAATTCTTACTTTTTTGGAAGGGTAATGAAGTGGAGGTGGTGCAAGCAAATAAGAAGCCCTTCATAGCAGCTACAGGATCTGTGGTAGTCAGGTATTATGATCAGGAATTCGGTCCAATCAAGTTCATTAGCAGAAGGAAAGATGTAGTCCAAAGGAAAGCATACATTGACTCAAAGGGCTTATGGAAATAATACAAAAGAGGCGCCAAATCCTAAAGTGTGACTACAACAATGCCTAACGGTGCCGACGAGTGGTCTAATCATTGAGGCGATCGATGATAACTGATTACTCTAAGAAGGAAAAGGTAGTAGCTGCAACTGCCATATTCAAAATGAAAATGTAGTAGACTGTGGAAAGGATTGAAGAAGAGCACCTCTAGGACACCTATGGGGCCGAGATGATTGGGCGGGATGTATACGAAGAAAACGGGGGTTAAATGCATATGAGGATTCGAGCAAGCCCTTCCTAAGTTCAGCATACACATGTTGCCTCAAGCAGACCCCATGGAGGAAGTGAACCTCACACCGTGGAGGAGTCATGATTATTTTAGTTCCTTCCCGCCTCGACTCAAGGAAGAGATTATTGCAATACTACATAAGTTCAAAGACTGCTTTTCTTGGAATTATGACAAGAAGCCAGGGTTGGATAAAATCTTGTTGGACAAAATCTTGGTTGAACACTGCTTGCCTATCAAGTCGGAGTTCCACCCTTTCGAGATCGAGAAGCTAAGGTTATATTCATCATACTATAAGGTATGTGATCACTGTCGACAAACATTAAGCCTTAAGTGATAAAGAAGCACGGGGAAACTTAATGTTTGTGTAGACTTTATGGATTTAAATGTGTCCCCTCTAGAAGACATGTATGTAATGTCTATTCTTTGACATATTTAGTTAGTTCCCATTTGAAAATAATGAGTTATTGTCCTTCTTGGACAGTTTCTCTATGTATAACCAAATCCTAATAGTTGTTGATGATATATCTGAGACTGCATTCGGATGTCTTGGTTCCTTAGGAATGTCTGAATGGCTGGTCATGCCCTTTGGTTTGAAGAGCGTAGTCTTGACTTACCAGAGGCTATGAATGCCATGTTTCATGATATGTTAGGCCACCACATAGAGATTTATATCGATGACATTGTGGTTAAATCTAAGAAGGTCGTCAAACATGTGAATCATTTAACGAAAAGTTTTGAAAGTATGAGACTCCATTAACTAAAACTCAATCCACTCAAATGTGTTTTTGGAGTTTAAGTTGAATTTTTTTTTTAAGGTTTTTGGTTCACTAAAGAGGAGTGGAAGTGGATCAAAACAAAGCTAAGGCCATCATTTCAGCTAAGGCTCCTCAAAATAAGAAAGAACTTCAAAAGTTCTTAAGTCAGAGGAACTGGCCCAAGAGATTAATCTCTAATATGGCAAGGAAGACTAGGGTTCTCTAACCTAATCAAGCTGAAAGAAATTGAAAGAGTTTAAGGAGGAACAACACTAGCGGCTTTTGATGGAATCAAGGATACTAAGCCATGTTTTAATAGCACCTCGGGGAGTCGGCCACTCAAACACTATCAATTAGCTACAAAAGGGTCTATAGGATGCCTTCTAAAATAACGTTGAAGGCCATGAGCGGGTTGTTTACTATTTGAGTAGGGTCCTAAATTAAGCGGAAACAAGGTATACACCCATTGCGAAGGTGTGTTTGGTCCTATACTTTGCATGTACAAAATCAAGACATTACTTGATCAAGTCTCAAGTTTATGTCGTCTCCCAAACTAACTTGATGAAATACATGCTAAGCCGACCCTTAATCACTAGACAAATCGGGAAATGGTCCCTTGCTTTGTCAGAGTTCACCTGGATATTTTCCACACCAAGAAATCCAGTCAAGGAAAGATTGCTTCTTTTGGCTGATCATCCTTCATTAGAAATTAAACTAGAAAAGGATGTGGAATTAGGAATATACAAAGTTGAAAGGCGGCCTTGGGTTCTTAAGTTTGATGGCTTTAGCATGGAGAATTCCACTGGAGCTGGGATAGTAATCATCTCACCAAAAGGGATAAAGACTACCTATCTTCAACTTAGCTAAGTGCACCAACAATCAAGCTGAATATGAGGCTTTAGTGATCGATTTAGAGATTTTGTTGGAACTTAGAGCACAAGAGGTACATATCATTGGGGACTCCCAATTAGTGCTTCAACAATTAACAAGGGAATATAAATGCATGACTTGTACTTCTTCCTTATTATACTGCTTCTACTTAATTCTTAGATTCTTTCCATTCTGTAGATTTTGAAAACATGCCTAGGGAATTTAATTGGGAAGTGGATGAGCTAGCACAAGTGGCATTAGGTGTGAAGATGAGCGAAGAATTCACTCATGATAGGAAAGAAGAATCACCCCACAATTTATGAAAGGGGAATCAGATTAGAAGTCATTAGTACATATGCAAATGTTGTAGGAGATTGGAGGAAATTCTGACTAAGAATATTTAGAAGATCTAACAAGTAGGTTCCCCATAAGATGAAAGCTTAATCCACATAACCGTCCTACTGGAAGAGAAATTGTACAAAAGGGCTTAATAGGTTACTACTCAGATGCTATCCTTCTGTATAACATTAGTGATGAAGCAAGTTCATGAAGGGGTATGTGAAGACCATCAAGCCCGGATAAAAATGGGATGGCTTATTAGGAGACATGGCTATTTTTTAGCCAACCATCCTAAGTGACTGCATCAATTACTCCAAGGGTTGCTAATAGTGTCAAAAGTAAGGCAGCATACAGAGGATACCTACTATAGAATTCTACTTAATTGTGAAGCCATGACTTTTCAGAGGGTAGGCCATGGACTTAATTGGGAAAATCTATCCAGCTTTATCAAAGGGACACAACTTCATCGTAGTTGCTACAGACTACTTAAATAAATAGGTAGAGGCAACCCTTGAAGAAGGTAGAGTAGAAGGATGTGATATAATTCATCAAGGAACATATCATTCATAGGTTTGGAATTCCTCGGTCCATTACAACAGACCAAGGCACCATGTTCACTAGGGATTAGATGACTTATTTTTCCAAGGACTATGGCATTCAACTCATCAGATCCACTCAATTTTATGCCCAAGCAGTAGGCCACAGACAAGCTTCTAACAAGGTGTTGATAAGCATCAAGAAGATGTTGGAGGATAATCCTAGAGATTGGCACATAATTTTTATATGAGACATTATATATGCTCATAGAACCACAAAGAGGTTCTCTGAGGTGGGTCTTACACTCTAACCTATGGGCAGGATGCAGTGCTTCCAATGAAGGTGGAAGTTCATTCTTTAAGGGTATCTAGGCAAAATGGCCTTAATCCTCAAGAATACAGTGAGGCTATGATGATGGAACTTGAGGCATTGGATGAGAAAGAAGATATTTACAGCTGCTCAGTCACATCATGATCCAGAAAAAGAAGGTGGCTCGGGCCTATAACAAGCAGGTCAGAATAAAGAGTTTTGAAGAAAGGGAGCTCGTTTGGAAGGTGGTGGTGCCCATTGGTGCTAAAGACAAAGAATTTGGGAAATGGTCTCCTGGATGGGAGGGACCATTCAAGGTTCACCAAATACTTCCTGTAAATGCTTACTAGCTATCAAACCTTAAAAGAGAGCCACACAAAGGTTCGTAATGGGAGTACCTCAAGAAATACTTTCCACAATGTGGAAATGATGGATTACTACCAAGAAAAACTAAGGTAGGGAATGAGAATAACATGAATAATAGGTCCCATTGACACTTTTGGATTGGAAACTATTCCTAGTAGTTACTTTGGTGATAAAGTAGAACATTTGATCACTCACTACTCAAACCTTTTGTATTCCTCAATGTCATACTTGTTATACCCTCAATGATTTATTAATAAATAAAGTAGGTCTCCTGACCTCTTTAAAATTGGGGAAAATATGTACCAGCTTATGGGTTGAAGGAAAATAGGCATTACATTCACTATTGATCCTAAATAAAACTTTTCTAGAAAGGAGTGGAGTGACACAATGTCAGTGGACATTACAAAAGTAGGGTTCAACATTGCAGCTTTGGATTAGGAAATATAGGATGATGTGGTGATAAAGTGGTTTTTCTGGCCATTGCATTCGCTAGCACGACTTCCCCAAAGGGTGTTCTTATTACCTCTTCAGATTTCTAAAATATCATAAGTAGGTCTAGGGACTATTTGGGTATTGGAGAAATAGGTACAATTAGGCGGATTTGGATAGACTTCTTGTCAATGGTTTCCTCACATTCATGCTTTTCTCAAAGTCTATATATCCTCAATTTCCTAAAGTTGGTCCCTTGACCACTATAGGTATGAGACCAGTTCCAAGATAGGATTTGAGGAATTAAAATTGGCCTTTGGCCACTTTACCTCAAAAATACAAACTTTAAGATTCCCTACTGATTTCCCAAGGAAGACTTCTTGACCACATCAAAATTAGGGAAATAAGGGTGGAAATATCCAAGTGAATAAGGTAGGCCTCTAGGCCACTGAGTACACATGTTTCCCTAAATAGAGCACTAGGACAAGGTCATGAGAGGCTATCATAATCACTCTAAGATTGAGGGAATAAGCCATTATGCCAAATTGAAGTAAGGAAAGTTGGCAGTAGCCACTGCACATTCAAATCTGAATTCTGTAAGAGTGGACCTAGTAAATCATAAAATTGCACAAAGTGATAGGTAAACCTTATAACTACTATGAAGTTGGAAAATTGGTACATGTGTACTAGTTGGATGAACACAGTAGACCTTTATCTAATGGGGTCCTAGTTGCATATAGTTTCCAAGGATTATACAATATGCATAAAGGAAAATTTAGGTTCCATAGCTATTCCTAAGCTTAGAAGAAGTTAAGGCGAGGAGTAAGGTAAATTAGGCCTTTGGCCATGGATTTAGAAGCCGGGTTTTGGTTTTATCAAGCCATCCCAGTCACAATAAATAAATATAGACCTTATGTACCAAATTGAGGGAATATAGCATCCTCAAAAGTGTACATATCCTAACAACATCAATCATTCAAGAATTATTCAAAGTAAATTTTTGACAAATATCAAAAGGTAGGCCTAGTGCCACCTTGATCCACTAATGCAATGTCATGGTTGTAGTGAACGTGTGCTAGTGTTAGTGATTTTTCCGTAATTCATACATACATTAAAAGGAAGGCCTAGATGCCACCTTGATCCACTAATGCAATGCCATGGTTGTAGTGTACGTGTGTTGGTGTCAATGATTTTTGTGCAATTCATTCCATAGGCAATCAACACACATCAAAAGGTCGGCCTAGTGCCACCTTGATCCACTAATGCAATGTCATGGTTGTAGTGTGCTTGTGCAGTGTAGTGTAATGAGTCTAACATTTTCAAGAATACATTTCCAATTCTCTACTTTCCACCTAAGAGAAAGAAATGGTGGCCACCTAGCAAGAGTAGGAAAGAGAGATATTAGCCTCAGGACAATCACTTGTCATCATAAGCTATGGAGTATAAAAGCACAAGTTAAGGAAAACTGAGCACTAATGAAGATGGGACTAGGTTGGAAGCCATTGAACCAATACAAGAAACTCTTGAGAAAACAAACACAAGAAAGTTACACTCATGACAAAGGTTTAAATCTCAAGCTACAAAGTTGACAAATGTTCAACAAGGCAAAAGTCTATATGGAAAAGAGCTACCTTTAAGTAGTTTCCATTGGTATACAAAGCAAAATTATCTGGTAATGCACGACCTACAATATCAAGTTCAGGTGAAAGGTCACTCAACCTGAGGTTGTCAAAAATCATTCAATATGCACTTCAGAAATTTTCGAATAGACCAAGCGACTTTAGAATATTTTTTTTTCGAAGGTGTATTCTAGACTCTATTAGAGTCTGCACTTAAGAAAATTTTTGTAATAAGCCGAACAACTTCAATGATTTTTTTGAAGGGTGTACTCATAATTATGTTCAAATTTTGCATCTTGGGAATGTTTCAAAACAACCCAAAAGCGACTTAAAGAATTTTTGAAGGTGTATTATAGACTATTTTCAGAGTCTGCACCTAAGAAAACTTTTGTAATAGTCGAAAAGCTTCAATGATTTTTTTTGAAGAATGTACTCATGTCTGAAACATCTAAACGACTTTAGAAAAATTTTCAAAGGTGTATTCTCGACTCTTTTCAAGAGTCTGCACCTAAGAAAACTTTTGTAATAAGCCGAAAAGATTCAATGAATTTTTTCGAAGGGTGTACTCATGATTATGTTCAAATTCTACACCCTGGGAAACACTCGAAACAAATTAAAGCTTTAAAGAATTTTTTAAGAATGCATTCAAGATTATTCTTTGAAGAATCAGTACATAGGAAAATTTTCAAACAAACCTAAAGGAAAATTTTCAATTTTTGAGCATCAAAGAAAGCTAAGAAACCTTGAAAATCATCCAAAACAAGCTTCTTCAACAAGAATTTTGAAATCATAAATTCATTATCAAGGAAAGTAGTAAAGATTTGATCTTACTAGAGACAACTCCTTCTCCGCGATCGAAGCAAACATCGTGGCTGGTAGCAGTAGTGCTAGCTAGAAGGGTGGCGATTAGGCGTCGTACGTTGGCCGAGCGGCCCGCGATGCGGCTACGGTCGTCGAAGAGTACCAGTCATGATAATGAGTTCCTCTGCATTGATGGCCGGATAGCGGTAGCGATGGGCTTCTCAATGGCGACAACTCGATTTTTAGCTTTAGTAGTGTCAGCAATATCGTTCTTAGCGGCATGGCCGAGGTAGTTGCAGCGGCGGCGACAATAGTACTAGTGACGATGATGGTGGAGATGAAGGAAGAAGAAGATAAAAAAGATAAAATGAAAAAGTCTCCTTTCTCCAAACAAGTGGGGTTTATTTTAGAAAGAGGAAATAAATTCTTTTAGGGAAGGAAAGAAGGAAATCCTAAGTTGCTTGGAGGAGAAGTCGGATGGTTTTTCTTTGGAAGAACAAAATCCTTTGGTGTAGGAAGAACAAAAGTTGGAGGTTTAAACTTGATGATGGTGGGAACTTTTTCTTGGGGAATCAATAATTGTTTGATTCGACTTGGTTCGTTCTTGCCGTTGGAACTCCACATCATTGGCTAAAAGCTGGATTTTGGGTTTCATGATTGGAAATAAACCCAGAAGAATATTTTTTAAGGCTTTAATACATACAAAAATCTTTTTCATACAGGCCTGTATGGCCCATATTGTATGTCGGGGAGCCAATTATTGACACTAAAAATAATGTTTTAGTGACTAGTAGTAGAATGGGCCGAATTGATATGTCAAACCCACACTGTGTGAGCCCAACTGATCTGATAAAGCCTAATTCAAGAAGATGTCAATTCGAGGTTTATTTCTCAAAGCCAAATAGTTATTTCTCCGGCCCATGGAATTTTTAAATTGAAGGAAATAGTCAAATGGTAGTAAGTAAATATTGGAGGGAAAGACCGTGGAAGAACAACTATCGGGGAGGTTGAAGATGCGCGAGCCCAGGTAGTGGAAAAAGTCAAGGACACGTGTAAAGGTGAGATCAAAGGACTATGGAACGTAAGGAAGTTATAAAAAGAGTATTCCCCAAGCAAATAGTGGGCTAGTACGGTTCTACAATGGAAAATAGGGAAGAAGCGGTTTCTCGAGGAAGGAGTTAACTAAGCGAGTTAGCCTTAGTGGAGAGAGGGGGACGACAGTTGAGGAAGTATGTGAAGAGGGCGTGGGTAGTCATTTGAACCTCTATAAGGAGGGAATCAAAGATTAAACAAATGGCCAAATAACCAAGAATTGAACACTATAAACTAAGCAAGAGCATTTCGGTATTTCTCTGAGTTTAGCTGCTTGAGTCTTTTCAGGATTCCTTGCTTAGATCTATATGTTTTTCTTTCCAAGAATTTTGTTACTTCAAAGCTTTCTTGCTTAAGCATTTGATTTTTAATCTAATTCTATAATGAAATCTGCTATTTTTCAAGCTAGTCCGTTAAATTTCCTCTTTGCTTTCCATTCTATCTATGCAATCTAATTTTCAAGGTATTTTTCCGCTTAGAATCTAAGGAACTGTTAAGGGAACTAGTGAATCCGTTTTTTGGTTAAGCAGAAGTTAGATTTCGGCACAGTTTTAGTTTAGAAATACTATAATTTCCTAGCATACCCACACATTCACCAATTTTCGTTCTTTTTGTATGTTCTTGTAGATTCCATATAAAATCCACAAAACAATATATAATATTCATAATAATATTATCTTATTCAAAATATATGCTAATGAAAAACAAAATTAAAAAAATTCAAATATTAGGAATTCTTAATTATTATTTTAACATAACATTGACTTATGAATCAAATGCAAATTATTATAAATTTTTAACTATCTTATGTTTCCGTGGACAATTACGAAAATACCCTTAATAAAGCTTTAGATACCCTTGATATTAAAGTTTTAGTTGTTATCACTGATGGCAACATCTAACTTTTCATTTCAGATGAAGAGTTCTATCATTGGCGGCAACATGGCAATGACTTTAGAAACAAGTCTGATTTCTTGGTCGCCCTATTCATGGCAATGAGTGCAATAAATAGAATTTCATGTGACCTCCATTTAGTTTGATTGTTTGGGAAAAGGTACATTAATACCCCCAACGTTTGGTCTTATGTACAATTTAGCCCTTAATGTTATTTTTTGTCCAACTATGCCCTCAGTGTTTCTATCATGGCATACTTATGTTCTTGCTTGTGCTTAGTACCATATGAATGACGGGGCATGCGGTCTTGATGTGGCACCTGCGTGCGTTTCTTTGCATGTGGTTTATAAACCCTAACATTCTTTGGATAAAATGCCCTTGATTCCAACCCCAATTCCTCCCAATGCTGCAAACATTGAATTTGAAGCTTGTTTTTTGTTAAGCCCTAATCTATGAATATGAAAATTAGGGAGAAAAAAACCCTAAATTTTCTCTAGATCTTAACACTCCATTTGAACCAACATTCTACATATTGCGGGAGGGAGCCCATCTGCAAAACAACTGTGAATATTTGATTTTCTCAAAGGCATTGTCTGACATCTGCAATCCACCCCCTATTCCCCCCGACACCCGTAAGATTCCTCTCGGAGTTTCATCACGACTATACGCCATGATTGGAATTACGAAAGAACATAAATTACGCTGTTGTGGAGTTAAGAGCGGATTTGACACTTGGCTACTAGTCATCCATTTTTATGATGAGATTTCTCCTCCCATGAAATTTCTAGAGACTATGTGTAGAGGATACTTCTTGAGTAAAAATCTAGAGGAAGCTTTGGATTTCCTGGGGTATGTAGCTGAAGCTTCAAAGGGTTGGGATTAGCCTAACCCAAGGGAAATGGAAAGAGTGAAACCTCAACCCAGCACACGGGGGGGTATGTATTCCCTTCCAGAGGACTTGGACACGAAGGCCAAACTTTCAACCTTAGCTAGAAGGTTGGAAGAATTGGAAATGAGAAATCACCATGAGGTGCAAGCAGTGGCTGAGACTCCTATGCCAAACAAGCCATGTTTCATATGTCGATCCTTGAACATCTAAGAGAGCAATGCCATTGTTCCAGCAATGAGGAGATTTTAGTAGAACAATCCAATGTTGTTAGTCAATTTAAACCATCAACCAATGCACCATATGGCAACACCTACAACCCTAGCTGGAGAAATCACCCAAACCTCTCCTGGAAGCCGAAGCCTCCACAGTATGCACCACCTTCTCCTCCACAATATGCTTCAACTTCTCAGCCATCACAACCATAGCCAACTTCTGCAGTTAAGCAAGCCATCTTGAACCTTAGAAAAGTGGTAGCTAACTTTGTGGAAGAGTAAAAAGCAATGAATGTGCGAGTTTTAAATAAGAGGGTAATCTTGTAAAAGCAACGTGAACAATAAAATAGATGGGTTCCAGAATGAAATTGCCCAAAAATTTGACAACCTACAATATTCCATCTCAAGGCTCACCAATCAACAGCGAGTGTAGGAAAATGGAAAATTTACTTCATATACACAACCAAACCCTAGGGGAGTTCATGAAATAGCCTCTGCCAGTTAACCTACTCCCAAGATAGATGAAGTGAAGGCAGTCATTACTTTGAGGAGTGGTAAAAAGGTTGAGCAACCAATGCCTAAACCCCTTGAAGAGGCTAAAGAAGAAAATAATGAGGAACCAGAAAGAATTGTGATTAAAGAAGATATGATAAAGAAGAGCTTGCCCCTTCCATTTCCTCAAGCATTAAAAGAAAAAAAGAAGGTGAAAAACCAAACTGAAATTCTGGAAGTGTTAAGGCAGGTGAAGGTCAACATCCCTCTTTTGGATATGATTAAGCAAGTCCCAACGTATGCCAAATTCTTAAAAGACCTGTGCACTATAAAAAGAGGGTTGAACAAGAAGGCCTTCTTGAGCAAGTGATTTTATCATCTAGTGCAAAACCCCAGTGAAATACAAAGACTCGAGTTGTCCTACCATCTCGGTAAATATTGGACGAACTTGTGTGGAGAAGGCATTATTGGACGTGGGGGCTAGTGTCAACCTACTACCCTTCTCAGTTTACAAGCAGTTGGGGCTGCGAGAGTTAAAACCTACCACCATCACCTGTCTTTGCGAGGAGCCGGTGGAGTTAAATCCCAAAGGCCTTTGTTGAAGATGTGTTAGTGCGGTGGACAAATTCTATTACCAGGTGGACCGTTGTCCTTGACCTTGAACCGAGTTCTACTGAGGAGCCAATTATGTACCCATCATCCTTAGGAGGTCATTCTTGGAAACCTCGGAATCACGATTATTAATTTTGAAATTGAGTTATGCGGTTATTGTTGGGAACATGACTTTGGAACTCGACATTTTCCACTTTAGAAAAAGCATGCCTAGTAAAGGAGGATCCAGAAGGGTTTGTCTGGTTGCACCATTACGGATGAGCAGTCTCATTGCGCGACAAGCTGCGGGAAGAATTGATTAAGGAGACTAAGAAGAAATTTCGAAGACTACGGGAAACCCCGAATTTATGTGTCGTTTATGGGCCTTGGAGAAGAAAAGAAGAAATCCTTCCCTTGTTAACTAAGGAGGATAGTGAAAAAGAGGGAAGCATAGAGCACCAAAAGCTTGACCTCAAGCCTCTCCCTATAGAATTAAAATATGCATATTTGGAAGAGGGTGAGTAGTGTCCAGTTGTGATTTCTTCATTGCTGAATGCCTCACAGGAGAGCAATCTTCTAGACATCCTCAGGAAGTACAAGCAGGCCATTGGATGGAAAAATTTTTATCTAAAGGGGATTAGTCTTTTGGTTTGTACTTGTCACATCTATATGGAGGAGGAATCCAAGCTAGTGAGATAACCACAGAGGCGACTGAATCCTCATATGCAAGAGGTAGTGCGCACAAAATTTCTCAAATTGTTACAGGCCGACATTATTTATCCTATTTCCGATAGTCCCTGGGTGAGTCCAACTCAGGTGGTGCCAAAAAAATCAGGGGTGACCACTGTGCAGAATGAAAGAGGAGAGGATGTGCCTACCCTCCTTACCACAGGTTGGAGGGTATGGATGAAGCAGGGAGACCTTAAATGAAGTGACAAGAGGAACCTTCACTTCACCTTCATCGATCAACTTCTTGAGAGAGTTTCCGAGTACCCATTCTATTACTTCTTGGATGGCTATTCCGGATATTTTCATATAGAGATTGCGGTGGAGGATCAGGAGAACTCACTTGTCCATTTGAGACTTATGCTTACAAGAGAATGCCTTTTGCCTCTGCAATGCACCTACAACATTCCAAAGATGTATGCTCAGCATTTTCAGTGATATGGTGGAGCGCATTATGAAAGTGCATATGGATGATATCACCATATATGTGGATACTTTTGAGGAGTGCTTGGCCAACCTTGAAAGTGTGTTGCAAAGATGCATTGAAAAGAACCTAGTGCTCAATTGGGAGAAGTGCCATTTTATGGTGAATCAGGGAATTGTCTTAGGGCATGTTTTCTCAAACAAGGGAATTGAGGTTGATAAGGCAAAAGTTGAGCTTATCTCCAAACTACCATCCCCTACAAATGTCAAAATAGTAAGACAGTTCCTTGGCCATGCTGGTTTCTACAGGAGATTCATCAAAGATTTTTCAAAAATTGCAAAACCCCTTTATAAACTCTTTGGAAAGGATGCTAAGTTTCATGGGATGAAACTTGTCAAAGTGCTTGAACAACTCAAATCCCGACCCTTTGCACCTATAGTGAGAGGTCTTAACTGGCAGCAACCTTTTGAAGTCATGCGTGATGCCATTAATCTTGCTATCAAGCCAGTCCTTGGGCAAAGATAAGATGGAAACCCTTAGGTGGTTTATTATGCAAGCAAAACTCTGAATGAAGCTTAGAGAAACTACATTACCACGGAGAAGGAATGTGGCGAGTGGTCTATGCCTTAGACAAATTATGAGCATACATGGTGGGGTCGGACATTGTTAATACCTTACCACTCCTGGCTTTGAAGTACCTCCTAACTAAGCAGATGTTAGGCAAGCCTTATCAGATGGGTTCTCCTACTTTAGGAATTTAATCTTTAGATTAAAGACAAGAAAGGGTAGAGAATGTAGTGACATATCACCTCTCCAGACTGACCATAGCCCACAACACACACAGTCCTCCAGTCAATGATGAATTCCTTGAGGACTCATTGATGCTTGTAAGTGCTCCCAGTGTGATCATGTGCTAATTTCTTGCCTTGAGGGGGACCTATAGTTTTCGCTGTATACATTTTCTTTCATTTTTCCTTTACTTTCTCACGAATGTGCATCGAGGAAAAACTATAGGTCCCTCAGAGATGATGACTAGAACCCGCTTCCTGTGAGGAGGCCACTAGGTAAGGGATCGGGAGGCAAGGCGGGGGTTCCATGTTTTCAACGGTATTCACTACCATTACCTTTTCTCTATTTACAGCTTTAAGTTTTGATCCCTTCGAGTCACCTTGAATGGTTATTATTTGGTAAGCTTTTTGGGCTCATTGGATGCTTAATGTTAGATTCAATGATGTTCATTAGTTACCATTTATGAGTCATTGGAAGGTGAGTCAAGGAGACTTTGTTTTAACGATTGAGAGCATTAATGGCTACTGAATGCCATTTTCTTTGTTTGTAGCTAAATGAAAGATCTAGGTTTGGGGAGATAACTATAGGTCATCCTCCCCAACGCGAGGAAAAGACCCCGTGAAACCCTCATTTTCCCTAGGATACTTAGCACAGTGGCCTAACACTTCAAGGATTTCTATTTTACATTTAACTCATTTTACTTTTAGTTTTCAACACAAAAATCCTCACATTTTATGAAAACCCAAAATCCAAAATGAATTCACTAGTTTAAACTTCAGTGTGAGTCATCTACGAGAAAACCCATCCTGTGAAGATCTTAGAACCACTGTGTTATAGTAGCTATGCTATGCTAGTACAAGGTGTTAGGTTATAAATATTGTTGATTCAGAATACCCTACGGGCTATACATAAGTATACACAAATCAATGATGGGACTCAACGAACAGTTATGAGCACACTCAGTACACATGTCATGATTGGGCTAGTCAAATACTTCATACTATTTCAGGTTTTGAGGATTCAGTCATCCTTTAACCTACTTCTTGTCTGCCCTTGGATTCATAAGGCGGGTGCTATACCATCTTCCCTTTATCAGAAGTTGAAGTTCATACATGAGGGGCGCATTATCACGATACATTCTGACAGAGATGTTGTTACTTCTTCTGAGCTTGTGTTACATATCAGCCACAGTGAGGATGACACACGGTGACCCTAGTTGCACGGTGGGGTTCGAGGGTTGTCGAGTTTTAGAGGATGTGGCGGAGACTTAGTACACCTATGTCTTTCGATCGGCTTGGCGACACTTTGGTGCCCAGGTATGATGAGAGCATGTCCTATATGCACGGCCCAGGGTTGGGTCCCGCCCTTAGGGGGTTGCGCGAGTTTACTACTACAGGTTGATCATGACATACCCTATGGGTTGGATACACCTACAAGGGCTGATGCAAGTCACGCCGCGGCGCATCGGGGACGGGATGAGAGGGCTCGCCGGTGCAGGGGTTGTTCGATTATCCCCTCCGCCCGTATACCTTTCAATTGGCTAACTAATTTATTAGAGGATCATAGAATGTACCCCTCATAGGGGGTACTGATCATGCTTTACAGACATATGGGATCCAAGGCATTCGATTTGAGACGGATGTTTTGGTTAGGACTCTTGGGAGCTTGGTGCCATGATAGTTGCACCCCCATAACCAGGCCGAGCTAATGTGTTCTTTATATGTTTCCCCGAGGAGGTCCTTGACTATGACCTATCTATGGATTTGGGGGATGATACTTGTGGAGTGACTCTTCTTGATACTTATAAAGACAAGATTGACATGATCGGCATAGGCTGCATCCTCAATGCAGCCCCACACGAGCCTCATTCTACTTTTGACATGTTTGGAGTTTCTGCTATTGATTTTGAGGATGTGACACTTTATGATACATACGCTGATGCGATGGACATGATCGGCACTGGCCACATTCTAGGTCACGACCCCACACGGCGCCGCTCATTTTTATATGTTTAAGATTTCTATGTTAGAGATAGATGATGATGATGGACTTGTTGCTAATGATATTATTCATAATACTGTTTCTGTTAAGGGAGCGTCCGACTCTATGGACCCACCTCTTTCTTTGACAATATCGGTTTATCACTACTTTGATGATATTTATGATGGTAATTATGACATGAGTATTTTCGAGTATTTGCCTGTGTCACAACATTTTCCTTTTATTACACCATCAGCACCCACAACACATATATATGATGTTGATGATGTGGGAGACATAGATGACCAACTAGGTGGCGGTCAGTGTGATTCTGTCACGAAGACGGGAGAGTTACACCTGTGCGGTTGGAGTATCTGAGTGGCTGGCTAATGTCGTCCCTGTTCCTAAAAAGAATGGCAAGGTTAGAGTTTGTGTAGACTTATGTGATCTGAACAAAGCCAGCCCTAAGGATGACTTTCCCCTCCCACACATTGATATGTTGGTTGACAGCACTAGAGGACATTCGATGTTATCTTTCATGGATGGGTTTTCTGGGTATAATCAGATTATGATGACTCCAGAGGATATGGAGAAGTCTTCTTTCATTATTGAGTGGGGTACTTATTGCTACCGGGTTATGCCATTTGGGTTGAAGAATGCAGGAGCCACTTATCAGAGAGCTGCTATTACTTTGTTCCATGACATGATGCATAGAGATGTCGAGGTATATGTGGACGACATGATAGTGAAGTCTCGAGACAGGGCAGATCACTTAGCAACCTTACAGAGGTTCTTTAAGAAGATCAAACGTTTCAGGCTGAGGTTGATGTTAGTGATATGCTCTAGCCCAGTGGCATATACATTTTCATTATATGTTTATATACATGAGGCATTTATCATTTTCTCTTGTTATTTAAATTGTGGTTTAACTTTATAAAATAATATCCTTGAATAGTTGGCTCCGCTTTATGTCATCAAGTATGTGACTTGATAGTTAAACCTTAAGGCATAAGAACACTATTCTAAATAGTCAATAGTCGATCATTATTGTGGGAATAATAATGAAGTAAGACTATTATGTTTTTTGAGAAAATACCACGTTTTGCTGGTCATGAACATAAGATGTTACTTAGAACATAAATACATGGGTTCATGTTATTGATTTGACTCCCTTTATGAAATACTACATGGATTATGTCTTCATTAATTCTCATTGCGCGTGCAAAGTATTATTTGAGTCCTTAGGCCTGAATTCATGGATTCCTGCAGAACCGTGTCTTGCGTAGCTCAATGACGTCTTTAATAGGATGGTAATACAAGCTATGGTTGGAATGCTGAGTAAAACATGTGGAGGAATGTGAGTGATAGTGAAGAGGAATTTATCCGCTCTTAATTCAATGAAATTATCTATTTGCCTCTTGATAAGTAAGCTGTGAGAAGTACATAGTGGAGTGCTTGGATAGAGATTGATTGGAGTTATCAATATCATCTATTTAGTCAGTCTACTTGAGAATTAAGAAACGATTAAGTTGTATAAAGATGACTTCATCCAAGCTTTGTGCTTAATCGAGACATCGTGTGACAAAGGACTATGGTAAGGTTTTTCGAGTCATCGAATTCACTTGATTTGGGTAGTTATAATGTCTTGCTAGAGACCAATTATAACTTGTGGAGCTTAAATTATGATTTGGGCCCGTTGCCAACATTGAGTGAACCTATAGGGTCACACATAAGAATGAGCTATAATGGGATGTTAGAAAGGCTCTCTCTTTAGCCCATGATTAAGCCCAAGTCCAAGCCCAAGCCCAAGCCCATTAATAGTTAATGGAATTTGGTTTAAATTCGTTTTAATAAAAGGGTTTGGGAGGCTTGATATAAATATGGGGTTTATCATCTAAAAGAAGGTGGTTCTTTTGAAGTGGGCGTTTTGAGAGAGAATTCTTTTTAGAGTTTTGGAAGACACTAAGGTGTATTTGGTTTTGTGGGACAAAGACCTATCATAGGTGCTAGCATCCATCCCTGTCCATTAATTCGTTGATGTGGATGCCTTTAGAGAGCGTTTGCACCTTTGCATCGTCTTGGCTCGTTCTTTCTTTGGATCGTTTCTGTTTGTGTTTCAGCGTGTGTGTGAAACAAATCTGCACTAGTAAAAAAGTTGGTCTAGAAGTAGATGCAGATTTCCTTGATTAATTGTTTAGTTTCATCAAATCGCTTGGATCCTGATGCAGTTCAGCATTAAAAATTTTATTTCCTCTACGTTTTCTTATCGCTGGATTCCAACAGGGGTATCGGAGTGACTTGTTGTTTAGTGAAACTGATTTTTATATGTGATATAACGTGATCTGTTTAGTGTAATTGTTTTTCCATATGTGATATGCCATGATCCATTAGTTCTTCCGTTTTATAATAAGTATAATCTCGGTCATGTTTTCTGTGTAGTCACAGCCAACATCATACTTCAGAGAATTGAAAAATGCTTGGTTTAGAAAGCTCTAATAGGATTAAAACATTGATGATCAAAATCAAATTCTGAGTTCATAATTCTTATGTTCTAATCGATTAAAGGCTGACACAACAAAAGATTAATTAATGAGATACATTTACATATTAAGTATGGTTATTCTGATTCTTATTAATTACATATTAAGTATGGTTGTTACAGATTCTTATTAATTAATAGGACTGTTATATATTAAGTATGGTTGTTACAGATTCTTATTAATCAGTAGGACTATTACACATTAATGTTAGACATTAAGAATGGACTGTTACAGATTATTCATAATCAGTAGGTTTGTTACACATTAATGTTAGACATTAAAGATGAACATTCTGAATTCATAATCGATGGGGTATTCTGATTATTACACATTAAGTAGGATTTATTTAAGTGTGATGGTACATCCCAAATTAAGAGTAATCAACATTGGTGAATGACGGAATTATTAGTGTGATTAATGATGGAAGAAATTTCAGAGCGAGTAACTCACTCTTTAAGCTAGTAAAATCGTTTACCTTTCAAGGGCGCTGCTCCCTTGACCCTCGCCCCTAATAAATTATGTGGGATGCATAATACTTAGTAGCGCCTTAAAATTGTTTATATGACTAAGGCGCAATTGAAAGACCATATTCATAATCGATTATGTGCTTAATGTGTTTATATTTAATTTTCATGGTGCATGTCATGGCCCTTAGTTCAATGTGATTGGCAGGTATTAATTATGGGTTTGTAATTTTTTTATATACGGCCTGCGTCTCATTAATTTTTATTGACACAACATGTGTGTCTCTTTTTCATTATATTAGCATACGACCTGCGTGTCGTTGTTTTTATTGACACAACATGTGCGTCTCTTTTTATTATTTTAGCATAAAATAACATACAGTGTACTTGCTTTGGCAATGAAGAAGAAAGAAGAATGGAGGCCCGTTCGTTCTTGGAGACAAGCCCGTAAAGGTAAGGTATTGGTAAAGGTAATCATGCATCTCCATATTGGCTTATGGAGATCCTGCCCAGAAATGGGCCATGACATATCACGTTCTGATTATGCTTATAAATATGCTTGTATGTGATGCATGTATATGTTTATAAAGTTTCCTAACAACCCAGTAATTTCATCACATTAAATATTATGAATCATAAAATGCAGCCCATAATTTAACACTTGTCAATGCCCGACCGTGCCCAATATAGTTTTGCCAGCGGGGTGTATTGGGCCATCTTAGGAAGACATGATGGATAATGGTGATATCCATAAGATTGAATATGGTTGGGGACTTAACCAGGGCTATCATAACGGTTTTGGGCCTAAAGGGCATAAAAAGGAAAGAGTTTTCTACCTAGTTAGCTTAAGTTTAAGTGTGTTATGCACATTCGTTGGACCAGACACATATACAAATTTATGACACACTATTACCAAGGACTATTATCTAATCCCCAACAATAGTGCCATGAAACTTGGTGATTATATTTCCTTGCAGAGTATCTTGATATAAAATGATTCACAGAAGAATAGGTACATATTTTTTTTTTTTTTTTTTATGTTGATCCGTGATTACTGAAGTGCACAGGTCGAACAAGTAATAAAGTGGATTTTAGTCCAAATACTCGATCCCACAGAGATCTCAAGAATTTCAATCAACTACCACAGCTACTCAAGCTCTATACTATTTGGACTAGACAATTTGAATCAGCCTTGAGAAAGCCTTAAAATAATAGAAAACTAAAAGAATTGAATTAATAACAAGTGAATTGAATACTGAAATAATGGAAATGACAAATTTAAACGAAACCAGTTATTTATAAAGGGAACATTGAAAATAAGCTATTGTGAAAGATCAATTCCTTAGTTACCTTTGTAATTTTGCTTCATGAACCGATTTAAACTAGTCGAGGAGTATGAAAGTGCATTTGGATCTCTCCCGAACCCACCGTTCGTCATCACCCCTTCATTGTTTCTCTCTCGAAGGCAGTGGGTTAGATAACTACCTTTAATCCCAGTTTGCCTTGTTACGGGTATTTTCTTTTTCCAATATACATACCCCTAGCACAGATTTGTAAACACAGGCTCCTAAATTATAGTCATTGCCTGGTTACAATATCTGGTTTCTCTTCCTCAAAATTAGAAACGACTCATTCTTTCCTTGATTAGATCCTTGCTAACCACGGGTTTAGATTACCATTCGAATCGAGGCGAACTCTTGCATGTTTTAAATTGATAAATCGTTCAACTCATTCTCGTCTCCAAATTGAAAGAGGATTTATCAATTTAATCACCTGAGCACATTTCAAAATCACGAGAAGCGGGTTCGCATACGAATTACGAATTGCTCGTGATCTCGGGAATGCCTTCCACATGTCACTCAGGAGGGCCTCTGAAATCGAGCTTGAGACATTCAGGTTGCTGGGTAGGCGACAACGATGTGGGATCAATTCCACAAAATAAACAAAACCAACTTAAGTAGATTTACAAAATGAAGTTCCTTTCGATGAATAAAATTATGCGGGAAAGATAATTCAGCGTTAGAGTCATTTCAATGGAAAATTTGGGTTTCTAAACCAGTTACACCATACATTGACACTGGCGATCAAGAAACCAACGTGTTAGGAGCTGGTGATTCGAAATCCAAAATTTTTAAAATTCCAAACAACCCAGAACCAGTAATTGAAGAAATATAAATCTGCATTCAGCTAAAAACTTTAACAGCTAACGTTAAGATCAAAATTTAAAACAAAAATACGAACTAATCTAAAATAAAAACAAGAAAGAAAAGAAAATTACATCTGAAGCCTTGACCTTGGATCTCTCTTTCAAATTCGCCAAAAGTGCGTTCCTTCGATGCATTATATTTCTCAGGGTTACGAGTTGGGCCCTAATTTTTGATGCACCTCTTTTTTGGACTTGATTAAGCGGCCAGTTGGTTGTTGATGTCGCGACATCAATTCTTTATCGCGACCTCTGTTGTCTCAGTCTTTGTCGCAGAAGCCTTTGTTTGGTCGTGACATGTCTTTGGTGGAAGCTGATGTTGTGGCGAAGCAGTCTTGCTCGCGACCTCTTTCTTTGGAGCGAGTGTCGACGAGCAATGGCGTCAGCGACCTTACCACTTTGTATTTGATGTCGCGCGGCTTGACTCAATGTGTCGTGACCTTGGTCCTTACTAAGTGGACAATGCGCGACCTCACTTTATATATTATCACGACCTACATTCCTTGCTTATAACATTGTCAGCGAGTTTTTAATGATATGAACTCAAGTCTTTGCAATTGATGTCGCGACAACCAGGTGTTATCGCGACCTTCTTCACAAGCTGACTGTCGCGACCGCTAAGTGATGTCGCGACTTCGCTGTGTAGTTGATTTCGACAACCCGGGTGTTGTGACCTTCTGATTACAGCCCGATGTCGCGACCATTTAAATGATGTCGCGACCTTTTCTCTTTAGCTGATGATGTCGCGACCTTAGTTTCCTTGAAGGTGATGTATGGCTGCACGGTCGGTGTTGATGTCGTGGCTGCATCGGATGTCGCGACGCCAAATATTCGATCAAATTGTTTCTCTTACGTCGCAACTTCTTTTTGGTGTCGCGACTTCATTGTCAATCTTGGGTTTAATTACATCACGACCTACGAATGATGTCGCGACATCATAATGTCTTCTTCTTCATCAATTCACGGTTGTGACTTTGAGTTTCTTTCATGGCTCGTTTGTCTTCAATTACGGCTTCATTTAAAGCATTTGGGCTTTGTAGTTTACAACCTTAATATGTATTTCGATTCTTTTGTAAAGGCTTCACGACATCAAATCCTTTAATCCTTTAACTATCCTGTTTGTGATTTCCTTGACCAGTTACATCGATGCCTTTCGATACGATACACCTCCTTTTCTGCAATTTACCTTTCTTTGAATTCCACTGTTGCCGCAATGATTTGGTGAAGTATTCCATGTTCTGCATAAATCAGCCTTTTTTGAATAAAATAAATCAAAATGGATTGAAAATAGATTGTTTTAAGCTCATCAAACTCCCAGGCACCCAAAATTTTGCTTGTCCTCAAGCAAAGAAAAGATTTGTTTGTCCCTCGAACAAAGGACATTTTACATGTGTGCTGCAGCCTTTCTCATTCACTCTTCTGTTATGGAATTAAGAATCATTCACTATTATTTCTAATTTACGGTTTTATGCGAGAATAGAGCATAAGTATACTTCTATTACAAAATTTCTTGATAAACTAATGTATTTAAGCAGTTTATTTAACAAGTCTTGTGCGTGTGTGCGGAGTCTTCAATCCTTTGCAACTTCATGTTGAATTTAGTTAAATCTTACGGGAGTTTTCTTAGGCTGTTTATCAAAGTCCCATATGCTTGTTTTTCTTATTGATCTCCACTAATGTAGGTAAATTCATCCTTCATAATCAATGAGGTCTTTCAAGCTTGTAATGTTAGGCTTAGGTAATGGGTAGGATAGATGGAATTTTTAGGTTAAGATTACCCAAACTCTTTCTTCTTTCTTAATTCTTCTTTGCCTTCCTTTTCCTTTACAACTTCTTTTACAGTTGAGTTTCCCCAGAGCTTCATCTTTAAGGGTATCTCATTTAATTCTTGTGTTAAAGCTGTTTTGTTCCAAATTTCTGATTTGTATTTCTCATTGATGGAACTCTTTCTCTACCACTTTTAGGAAAAATTAATGTTATCTTTAGGCTTTCTAACACTCTTAGCGAACTTTGGGTTAGTAACTCCCATACCAGTTGGCATTAGGGTACTAGGTGTTGAAACACCCCTAAGAACTTAATTGTTCAAGAGAGTTAGGCCATAAGACAAAACTTCTTCCTTTAAGCTTTCTTTTCTGTTGTTTCCTCCTGCTTTAGATCTGTCCTTCTTCACCCCTTTCTGTATTTCTCCTTTAGTTCTCCAAAAATATACTCCCCAGGCTTTATTTCTTCCTCCTCGCCAGGTTTTGGGTAATCAGGGTTCTTTACTGGAGGATTAAGTACCAAGGATGGCTTAGGTTCCAATTGCTTGTTTTGAAGATAAGGCCCAATTTTGGCTCAAATTTAGGAGCTAGGGTGTATGCAAAACATATAAATAATGGTGGCTAGAAACCAAACTGCGAGGATAGCCTCATCATTTCATTGGTTGTTTCCACCTAGGATTTCGCCTCAATCAAAAATCAAACAAGTTCTAGGACTGTGAAATCTAAATTCTGAATTCCCCAGAAGATATTCCTAATTTATGTCAAAAGTTTCATAAGTTTTGTTGACCAATGTTTATTATTTCTTCAAGACTCGTACTTATTCAACAATTGCCATTATTTTAGCAGAGTATTTTGTTATCAGCAGAACTAATTTTTTCAATTCTTGCAACTAAAGTGAATTTAAACGGTCGATGCAAATACTCTAATTCAGTTTCTTTATTCATGCCTTGATCATGCAAAAATTATGTTCTTTGAGAAAGAACATAATTATTTATTTAATTCCTAAACAAAAAATAGAATAACACAGAAACGCAATTCAGATCTAATGAACAGCAAATTTGTCAGTCAACAGAAATTTTATTCAAAGATCAAATTATTTCGATATTGTACAATCTGCCTTTTCTTACAAATTAAACTGTAACTAAGTTAGGAAAACCCTTTATTTCTTGATCTAAATTCCTAAATCTTCTTTTGAAGGTTGCGGCTCCTGTGAAATTTGGCTCACGGACAGGCTCCTCCATGAGTGATTCGAGTTAACAAGGTCGTTCAACAAATTGGAGCCTTCTCCTTTTCTTTGGAGCTTCTACGGTTGTGGGTTCCTAATTAACCCCTTCTTCCAGTTCCTTTTCATCAGCTCTCTTAATTACACATCGTTTTATGGAATAAGAGATAGAATGGGTTTGTTTTGGGCTCCATTCATCCCATAAACTGTGTTCATAACAGCAAGGCTCTTCTTTTCTCTTTTCTCCATCTTCCTCATTTTCTTTGTTTTATTTTTCCTTGTCTTCCCGTCCTTTTATAGTGCTTTAGCCTGCGGAAGAGCGAGGTTATTTATTCTTCTTTTTAAGTTTTCAATATTTGTATTAAATGAGACTCCTCGAATTCTTGTTCTCTTGATGTTTCCGATGGAAATTTTTAGAATGAAGCAATGAATATTGAAAGATTTTCCTAAATCTCTTCTGATTATTCTCTTCGAAAATGACCATTATAAACCAATCGGTTAAATTCGATAAGATTGAATTACATTTACGCATTAATTACTATTTAATTCCCCGATTTGAATAAATGTTACCAAAACAGAAAGGTTGAATAAATTTTGTGTTGTCATTAAATTTAAGGCAAAATTAAAAGTTTCACAGCTGGCAAACTTTTCTTTGATGTCAGCGACATATTTATTGATTGTATCATGACATGAATTATCTAATGGGAGGGCAAAGTCATCCTGAGGCTGCGACATCAAGCATCTCATGACATTATTAAGTTGTCGCGACCTCACCACTCTTTTGAAGGACTTGCTCTTGTCGCGACCCAAATGTTCTGTCGCGACCTCTATTTCTGTCGCGACATACCTTTTGGTCGCGACCTCATTCTTGCTCTTCCTCCGATGCCGGGGCGAATTAATGACATCGACCACATTGCGACTTGATTCCCAATGTGACATAAGTTTTTGTAGTGACCTAGTCGCAATTTCCTCAATTGCTAAGTTTCAACTGACTTTTCACTACTTATCAATTCGCAAATTCTCGACATTCAATTAAATCATTCGCACACGAAATTCAAACATGTATTCTATTAAATTTTAACGAATTTGTTTAGGGAGAAAAGTACTCCTTTTTCTGTCATTTGTACGAGGATTCTTGGAGATAATCTGGAGTTGTCCTTTCTCTCCTTCCACTTTGCATTTACGCATAAGCACTCTGTTCTCCACCTTTCTGAACTCTTTTATGCGAATCTTCGATCCTTCGCCATTTCTTTATTTTGTCCTTGTATGTTCTAGCGTATCGTAGACTTCATTTCTCGGTTCCTTCCAGTTCATTCGGTTGGAGCAATCTCTCTTCCCTTTGCGGTTTAAATCAAAAGTTTAGCTTCTTGATGCCCACATAGCTTTGTATTCCGAGTTCTAGAGGTGGGTGACATGGTTTGCCAAAGACAACTCTGTATGGGGACATTCAATGGGAGTTTTGAATGTAGTCTGTAAACCCGAGAAGTGTATCATCGAGTTTGGAAGACATCAATCTTCACAGCAGACTCACCGGTCTTTTCGAGTTCTTTAATCTCCTTGTTGGAAATCTGCACAATCCGCTGGTGTAGGGATGATAAGCTAGACTCATATGCTTGATCCCATACATCATGAGTTTCTGAATATTTTGTTTCTGAAATGAAACTCCCATCATTAATAATAGTTTTGGGTGTTCCCAATCTGCTCGAAAAATTCTTTTGTAAGAAACTCTATTTGTATTAACATCCATTTCTTAGGACAAACCAACTTTACTTCCACCCATTTGGAAACATAATCCACTGCCGGTGGTATGTCGGGTTTCCAAATAGTGGGTCAGGAATGGTCCCAATAAAATATTCCCCATACATCAAAAATTTTCACCACCATTATACCTTTTAGAGACATTTTCATTTCTCTTTCTTGTCTTCCAATATTTGGCATCTATCACATAATTTGGCCATTGATCACAGGTCTCACAGCAGTGGGTAGCCGTCCTTATTGGAGTATCTTATGGTACATTCTTTCTCAGAAAAATGCCCCATCACGGTGATGCATGGCATTCATTCATAATTACGCTGTTCACTCTAAGTACATCTTGATAATCATGTCGGCACCTCTTTTAAATAGCGGTGGGTCATCGGTCATAGTACCTGTCGATCCTGAAGCTTTCTTTTGTTGGTATTTGAATTCTGTGAGGAACTTCTCCTGAAGCTAGGTAATTCTGTCTCTGACATACCATGGAAGTTGGAATGACACCTTAAACAGCTGTTCATCTGGAAAGTTCTCTGTTAATTCTACCTCCTCCTTTTCTATTTCATTCTTTTCTACTCTGGACAAGTGATCAGCTATCACATTGTCACACCCCTTTTTATCTTTAATTTCCAGATCGAACTCTTGCGGTGCGGCCTTACCTTACTCAGTCTTGTTTAGCTTCTTTTTTGACGCCAGTGTTTGATGGATGCATGATACGTGTGAACTATAACATGGATCCCAAATGTATCATTTGAATTTCTGACAAACCTGTAAACAGTATCTCCTTTTCGGGTTTGTGGAATATTTTTCTTGTGCTTCATTGGAAGGATACGCTGGCATAGTATATGGCTCTTGAGATATTTTCTCTTTTCTTTGCCCCATCGGCCCCATTGCGAAATCACTTTGGCATCACACATTATTTTGAATCTTGATCCCGATACGATCTGACCATGATAGGTCTTGAACCAATCGATCTTGATTTCTTCAAAGGCGGCCTTGCATGAATCATCAAAATTAAACTTGTGTCCCTTCTCCGATAATATGCATAGTGGCACAGCTGTCTTTTGAAGTCTTTGATGAATCTCCTATAAAATCCAGCATGCCCCAAGAAACTCCTTATCCCCTTATTGTTGTGGGAGGTGCACGGGTTTTGATAATGGAAATTTTGGATTGGTCCACTTCTAGCCCTGTAGCAGAAATTTTATGATAGAACAATACCCATACATTTACCATGAAATGTCATTTTTCCCAATTTAGTGCTAAATTTGTTGTCTTGCATCTTTGAAGTCTTGTTTCCAGGTTTTCAGATATTAATTTTAAAATAGACCCATACCACGTAAGTCATCCATAAAAATTTCCATGACTTCTCAAATAATCTGAGAACATTGACATCATACATCGATGCGCCAGGAGCATTTACCTGACCCAAAAATGGCATCCTTCTGAAGGCAAAGGTGCCATAGGGGCATGTGAATGTGGTCTTCTCTTGGTCCTCGGGTGCAATTGCAATCTGGTTGTATCCTGAATACCCGTCGAAACAAAAATGAAGTGTCTGCTAATCATCCAACATCGATCAATGAAGGGTAAGGAAATGATCTTTCTGAGATTTCTTTGTGTTCGACTTCAACTTGTCCCGATGCATACTCTCCATCATGTCACTGTTCTTGTTGGAATTAATTCATTTCTTTCATTGCGGATCACAGTAAATCCACCTTTCTTTGGAACCACATGGACTGGGCTAACCCAAGGACTGTCTGAAATTGCATAGATAAAACCAGCATTTAACCATTTGAGCACTTCCTTCGACTACTTCTTTCATTCTTTGGATTAGTCTCCTTTGGTGTTCAACGATTGGCTTTACATTTTCTTCGACAGTATTTTATTGCATGCATATTGATGGACTGATACCTTTTAACTCTTCAATAGACCAGAAGCTATGAGCTCATATGATTCCTTAGGAAATTTCGGTAACCGTTCCTCGGCATCCACTAAGTCTAGCAGAAATTATTACTGGTTTACTCTTTAGCGGCTCAGTAAGCATACTTTAATGACTGCAGCAACTCCTTTAAATAGCCCTTCTTCACTGGTTTCTTGATGGAAATTCCTTTTCTTCATTTTTGTCTCCCATTTTCATCCCATTTTTGTTCAAGACTCATCACTTTTCAATAGAATGTAAGCGATGTGCAAAAAATATGAATCCAAAACCTTGAATCTTTGGAAATTCATCTCTTCTTCATTGATTGAAAGTTGGGAGTGAAATCATAGTAAAAATCCAGAATTGTTGACATATACACGCTCTTCTATTGACTTGATATCTTCCCTTTCTATGATTAAATTCCTCAAACTTCGATTAAATTGAAGTGTTTGCCTCTTCTCCAACTGCGAGTGAGAATTCCCTTACAGCATGCTCGATTAGAGCACTCCCGGGTTACGAAGATAGCACCGACGCGGAGGGACTTGTGAATCTTCTTCCATATCGGGTATGATGAAGTCAGAAATTTGGAAAAATAAATTTTCCCATCTTTACCCGTATCTTCTATAGTTCCTTCGAGGTTTTACGGGGTTCTATCGCCATTTGGAGGGTAGCTTGATGGTGGGAGTAATCTCCCGACACCAGCGCTGGGACAAAATGGGGCGTCGTGATCACGGCACGAGTCACGAGGCTTTCGAAACTCAGACTCTCGATGGTGCGGGAATGGTGAAGCTCCTTGGATCCCTTCATCTTTTGCAGTGCTAGTCTCTCTCTTGAGTCACGTACTTTACCAGGATTGCGGTCAAGTTCTGATTCCTTCTTATTGATCTTATCTTTTTGCTCGGTATGTCTTTCCAATTTTTGCATAAAGTCTGCCTCAGGTCACATTACGTGAGAGCATACTGATCTCAGATTGTTACAGGTATTTTTCTTGCTTCCTTCTTCTCGACGGTTGTTCCTTATTTCTTTCCTTCCTACGGTGTTTTGACGACTGTGGGCCTTAACCTCCCTTTGTTGCTTTCATGCTTTTGTCTTTTCCTCAGTTTTCCCGCCATTTGCCGCGACCATACAATCTTTCCAGTTCTTCTTCGTGTCAACGGGAAAAGCATCTTTCATACAGTTTTGCGGGGGGTTAGGGCAGTTGCCCTATTTGTGTCTCGGGTTCTTGAGGGAGGCATTAGTGGTCTTCCCAGGAAAAATTTGAGGTGGTATTTGAGGATTCGGTCTGAAACTTGTTCATGGAAGTTAGCTGCCTGCTTGTTGGCTCTCCCGTAGATTGCAGCATTTGATCTTCAAATGGTTGAGCTACTCTCGACTCGATGATGGTTTATTTTTGCCTCCTTGTTCTTTGTTGTAGGAACCTTGGTGGTTGCGATATCCACGGTGAGGATTACATCCCGTACCTTGGGCCTTGTGAGGCCCCTCCGCCTATATGAAAAATTTTCATGGTTCCTGAATCTTTGGATGATAATTTCTTTGGCGGAGTTAGGATTTGGTTTGAAGTGATAGCTTATTAGCTCCCCAAGTACTTAACCTCCTCGACATCATAAGCAGTTTTTGGTGGGTACATCGACACTTCCTCTCAATAGTTCCCTTCCAGGTATCTGTTTTTCATGGGCCGAGTGTAATCTTCTCTGCCTTGTCCATTCTATGCATGGTGGCATCTAACTTTGCCTCCATAATTTGTCATCTTGCTTTCGACTCCATGACTCCTCTTCCTCTGGCATTGTACTCTTGAAGCTACGATGGAGCTTTCATTATTGCATTTAACTGGTTACTCATTGGATCTCTTGCCGCCTCTTGACACTGCTACGTTTGAATGCTCCATGACATGAAGCATCGATAATGCCCTTAGATGTATCATTGAGCATGATACACTATGTCCATCTGTGTCTAGATCTATTCCATGCAATATGGGCATCTTTTCGGCCAACCTTTTATGAATCTCTCCACTTCACATGTAGAACTCTCATCTTCCTATTTGGAACACAATTATCTCCTCATACCTGCAGGGTGAGTGATGGAAGAATCTACTGTAGTAGGAAACTCTCTGAAGCTCCTCCCAGATATCCATGAGAGGGACCCATATATGGTAGATTCATACCATGTGGCTCTTTGTATCTCTTAGAGAAAATGGAACAAATGCAATTTTATGACCTGGTCTCACCCCATTCAACCTTCCTTTGTGTTTGCCATCACGAAACCTTCCTTCCTGTGCGCCACAGTCTTCTCGGGATGACCAAGAACCGTTGTTACCGAACCATCAGAATCGCGTCAAGCTTCAGCTCAAGTTATTCAGATCAACTCGTAGGGTCAGTTCGACTGCAGTATCTATCCCGAATAATAGGTCCCAAAAGTCCTCCATCAGACGTTGATCGGGAGGCCTTCTCCGCCGCCGTTTTTCATTCCTTCACCGTCTTGCCTTTCATCCTATAGCCGAAGCTTTTCTCGCCCTTTCATTTTCTCAAGCTCGAAAGTGTTCTCTCTAATTCAAAAGATCTACCGGAATCGACGTTGCTCGTTTCCTATGCATTCAAAGTTTTCCTCAAATAAAAAACATACTCACATTAATAAAGACAGTCAAGAAAAACAAGTATTTTCAATATGGTTTAGCAAGGTTAGTGGCTAAAATAACCACGCTTGAAAAACTATTTTTGTTCTTTTTCTTTAAAATGTCCAAATAGTGTTTCCTTATTTCACCGAATATCGATCTACTAAATTCTTAGATCCCCAATCGCACCAAAAACTCGCTCATTGACTAAAAGACATATACAAATTTATGACACTACTACCAAAGGACTATTATCTAATCCCCAAAGAATAGTGCCATGAAACTTGGTTACTTATATTTCGCAAGACATCAAGAGTAAATGATTTCGAAGAATAGATACTTTTTTTTTTATTTATGCTTATCCATGATTCGCAAGTGCACGTGCCGAACAAGTAATAAAGTAGATTTTAAATTTACATCGATCCCACGTAGATCTCAAGAATTTTCAATCAACTACCCCACTACCCAAGTTTTTCCCATACTATTTGAATTTCCATGATAGACAATTTAACTGGGGCCTTGAAAGCCTTAAAATAATGAAAACTAAAAAGAATTGAATTAATAACAATCGAATTGAATAATAAATAATGAAATGACAAATTTAGACTGAACAGTTATCTATAAAGGGAACATTGAAAATAAAGCTATTGTGAAACATCAATTCCTTTAGATTGCACTGTAATTTTGCTTCATGAACCATAGATTTGAAACTAGTCCAAGGAGTATGAAAGTGCAGCTGGATCTCTCCAAACCCCACCGTTCATCATCTCACCTTCATTGTTTCTCTCGAAGACAAGGGGTTGATAAACTACCTTAACTGGGCTGCCTTGTTCTCAAGTATTTTTCTTTTCAATACTTCATACCCACAACCTGACTCCAAACCCGAGCCCTAAATTATAGCGTATTTACACTATACGGTTTCTCTTCCTCAAAAATTAGAACAACTCATTCTTTCCTGATTAGATCCTTGCTAACACGAGATTGAATTCACCATTCGATCGAGGTTTAACTTTCTCGCATGTTTAAATTGATAAACGGCTCTCAACTCATTCTCAGCCCCGCGAGAGATTTATCAATTTAATCCACATAGAGCATGATTAAATCACCACAAAGTGTGTTCGCATACCGCTCACGACCGCTTCATCACTCAGAATGCCTTCCCTGCGGTCACCAAAGGGCCTCCTGGAAATCAGCTTGAGACATTCCGCTTATGGGCAGGCGACACTCGATATTGGGATCAATTCCACAAAATAAACAAAACCAAGAAGTAGATTTACAAATGAAGTTCAAAAGATCGATGAATAAAATTCCTCAAGTAGAAAGATAATTTATGACGATGTGAGTCATTTCAATGGAAGTCGGGTTTAAACCACGACACCCATACATTGGCTTGCCGATCAAGAAACCACCGTAATTAGAAATCGGTGTTCGGGGTCCAAAATTTGTCCCTCGAATTCAAACAACTGCATAAGAATTTGGAAGAAATATAAATCTGCATTCAGCTAAAAACTTTAACAGCTAACGTTCAGATCCAAATTTAAAACGAAAATACGAACTAATCTAAATAAAAACAAAGAAAGAAAAGAAAATTAAAATACGTATGCCTTCAAAGAACCCAAATCTCTTCTGTTGCCAAGAGCTGCGCTCCTTCGCAGCGCCTACATATTTATGTGGTTCAAGTTGGGCCATATAATTTCATGCACCTCGACTTCGCTTAACCGCTCCGCTATTGCTGATGTCGCACATCAATTCCTTTGTCGCGGACCTCTCGCTGTTCGCCACGCGCTTCCTTGCTTGGTCGCGACATGTCTTTGGTGAACCGATGTCACGATACCTTGATCTTGTCGCACCTCTTCTTTGGGAACCGATGTCGCCATTACCTACTTACTACCGCGACCTATCTCTCATTGATGTCGCGATACCAATGTTGTCGCTGACCTTCCGTCCAGTAATGCGATGTCATGGCTTTTATGATGTCGCGACCGCTCTTTAAGGCTTCGTTGTCGCCACTTTTAATGATGTCGCACTCGCTCAGATTGATGTCGCCACAAGGTGTCATTTAATCTCTTTCTACAAATCGCTGTCGCGACTACCGAAAGTGATGTCGCGACTTCCTTCAGAGTTAGATGTCACGACAACCGTGCGTTGTCGCGATCTTCTTTGTAGCGTAACCACGATGTCATGTAATTCATTTGGAATGATGTCGCGACCTTCTCTCTTTAGAATGATGATGTCGCGACCTAGTTTCGCAGTCGATGTCGCGACTACTGATTCGTTGATGTCGCGATCGCGATCCGCATGTCGCTGACATAAATGTTCGCCACCATGTTTATCTTCGCCGCAACATCTTTTTGGTGTCGCGACCATTGTCCATCAGATTGATTTAATTCGTCATGATTCTCGAATGATGTCACACATCATGTGTTCTTCATCAATTCGTTGCTCGACTTTGAGTTTCTTTCACGCCCAAATTTCGCTTTGTCTCAATTATGCTTCATCGGCGAGATCGGGCTTTGGTAGCTGCAACCTTAATATGTATTTCGATTGTCAGAAGGCTTTACGACATCAAATCCTTTCATCCTTGCGCCCGCAATTTCCTTCAGCTACTATATCGCATCGCTTCAGCCACATTCGCTCCTTTTACTCGCAATTTCGCTCTTTGAATTCCTCAAGCCAAATGCCAGCTTGGTGAAGTATTCCATATTCCTCGCACATAACCAGCCTTTTTAGAATAAAATAAATCATAAAAATGGACTGAAATAGATGACTTTAAGCTCATCAATGCCAAAGCTAAGCTTACCCTAAGTCAAACGCGGATTTTCGTTCCACTAAGAAACTATAAGATTGTTTCGTGTTAATTAAAAGAGTTATTAATTTTAGTGGGAGTATTAAAGACCTCATTTATTAAAAGTTTGCATATTTTGTATGTAAACTAATGGCATCAAACAACACATCAACATTTACTCGCACTGGTCCTGAAAAGGAAAACTTACTGGGACAAACTTCCTCGATTGGTCTCGAAATTCAGGATTGTCCTTAAACAAGAGAGGAAGATGTATGTTCTTGATAATGAAATCCTAATGAACCTCCCGCTAACAATGGCCCACAGCGTGGCGGGATGCTTATAGTAAGCATTTGAATGACTATGTGGATAACTCGTCTTATGGCTTACAACCATGAACTTTGAGCTTCGTATAATTTGAGGAAATGGAGGCATTTGATATGATGGTGCATCTCAAGGGAATGTTCCAAGAGCAAGCACGTAAAGAAAGGTTTACAACCACCAAAGCATTGAATGCTTGCAAGATGACTCCTGGCACATTAGTAAGTGCACATGTCCTAAAGATGAAGGGTCTCATCGATCAACTTGATAAGCTTGGTTCTCCTATTAGTCATGAGTTGGCTACTGATCCGATTCTAGGTTCATTACCTGAATCTTATGATCAATTTGTTATGAACTAAAATATGCACCATATGGAGAAATCTATTACTGAGTTACATGGAATGTCAAAGAATGTTGAGACGAACATTCAAAAGACAAATCCAGTGCTTATGGTTCGGAAAAAGGAAGGCATGAAAAGAAAAGGAAAGGGCAAAGTGGCCAAGGCTGCTAAGAAAGGCAAAGGATGTCTGGGCCTATACAAGAAGCCAAAGCCGCCAAGGAGTGGAGTTTGCTTCTTGTAATGAACAAGGTCATTGGAAGAGGAATTGTAAGCCTCCCATTTGGAAGATTTGAAGAAAAAGAAGAAAGGTAGAGGCTACCACTCTGCATTTATGTTATAGAAGTCAATCCGCTTCATTTCGCCTACGGGTATTAGATACCGGACGTGGATCTCTACATCTGTAAATGTGCAAGGCCCGCGGGCAGCTTGATCATTGGCTAAAGGCTAAGTGTGGACCTACGAGTGGGGAATGGAGCAAGAGTTGGCCGATTAGTCAGAGGAGTTTAAGACGACTCTTGCCTAGTGGACTTGTTTTCCAATTAAAGAATTGTTATTATGTGTCACGTGAGCGTAAACATTATTTCGCTTTCTGCTTAGATGTGGATGGATTTCACTTTATTATTAAGAATAATATTTTCTCCGTCTATAATGCAAACATTTTTTTATGGGAATGCTCATTTATCTAATGGTCTCTACATTCAAAATTTGGAACAACCCAAGCCCATCTATAACATCGATACTAAGAGGTTCAAGTCCAATGACTTGAATCCAATCTACTTTTGGCATTGTCGTTTGGGCCATGTGAATGAGAAACACATCTTGAAGCTCCATCAAGATGGGCTAATATATTCATTTGACTTAGAGTCATTTGAAACATGTGAATCTTGTTTACTAGGCAAAATGACCAAGGCTCCTTTTATTGACACAAAGGAGAGGGAAGCAAGTGACTTTATCGGGCCTTATACATACGCATGTTTGTGGACCAATAAGCTCAATTGCATCAATACTTCATTACTTTACTAATGACTTTAATAGATATGGTTACATCAACTTAATGAGGCATAAGTCTTAATCATTGAAAGTTCAAATTTATTCAAGAATGAAGTACAAATCATTTTGGAAAGAACATCGTTAATTTCATCCGATCGAGGTGGTGAATATTTAAGCCAAAATTTCGCTGATCTATCTTAAGGATTGTGGGATAGTCCTCACAACTCACTCCGCACCTGGAACACCACAAATGGAATGGTGTATCCGAAAAGAGAACGAACTTTATTAGATATGGTCTCGATCTAAGGAGAGCTCAACAGATCTTCCAATATCCTTCAGTGGAGGCGCATTATTAGAGACCATCATGGTTCAATGAATAGAATTCCACTGAAAGAGATTGAGAGAAAACACCTTATGAGCTGTAATGTGAGCCGCCCCTGTTTGTTCTTTCTCAAGATTGGGCTGTAAGCTTATGTAAAGCGCTCGACAAGCTTATCCAAACTGACAGCAAGTGCTTATTTCAGGTATCCAAAGGAAACAAAAGGAATACTTATGATCCTATCCGAGAACAAAGTGTTTGTTGTCGTAATGGAGTCTCTTTGGAAAGAGAGTTCATTTCCAAAAGAGCGCTGGAGTAAGATATCTCTGAAGAAGTTCAAGAACCACACCGAGCCTCCATGGAAGTCTTCTACAAGACTCACAAACCGGGCTTGTTGAGTCGACATCTTTTGCACAAGGCCCACTTAAGGTCCAAGAGGGTTTCCCATCATGAGCCCAAGAGATATGGATTTCGTAACTCGACGAAAACCATGTAGGGCCAGATCAAGATGAGCCCACAACCTAACACATGAAAATGATGAGCCCATATTTCGGAAACATTTGCCATGTCCGAGATACACCAATGTACGCAACCAAGTTTGGAATCGCTGGATCTACTTGAGGGTGCCAAGGTCATTGCACCCATAAGATCAAATATGATATGACTTTCAAGTCTCGACTTGTTGCAAAAGGTTTCAAACAAAGTCATGGTATCAATTATGATGAGACCTTTCACTTGTCTATGCTTAAGCCTATTAGATTCTTCACACATCATATTATGATTACGTAGATTTGCAAATGGATGTCAAAACAGCTATTTAATGAAACTACTCGTAGATGCACAATGATATAATCTGAGGGTTTTGTCGATCCCGCATCCTAATAGGGTGGTTTCTCAAAGATCCATTTATGGATTGTGCAAAGCTTCACGAAGATGGAATCTTCGTTTTGATGAGGTCATAAAGAGTTTGGTTTACAAAAATGAAGATGAGCCTCAGGTATATGAAGGTTAGTGGGAGTGCAATTGTCTCTTAGTGATGTATGTGGATCTACATCTTACTCATCAGAAATGACATCCCTACCTCAGCAGAGTGTCAAGTCTTAAGTTAGGAAATTTTTTCAATGAAAGACTTAGGCAAAGCCGTTTCTACATCCTAGGCATAAAGATTTATAGAGATAGATCTCAATGGTTACTCGGCCTAGAGTCAAAGTGGGCATATTAGACAAAGTGCTAAAGAGGGTTTAGCACGCAAGATTCCAAGAGAGGCTCTCGCTAATGTCTCATGGCATTAAGCTCGTGAGAAAGTCTAAGCTGTCCAACCACAAGGATTTAGAGAGAGCCAGATGGATAAAACTTAAATGCTTCGCCATTGGTTCTATCATGTATGCCATGCTTGCAATCCGACCTGATGTTCCTCATGGTTCAAGCATGACAAGTAGATTCCAATCAGATCCAGGTGAATGTCAAATGATAGCAGGCTGTTAGTTTATCCTGGCAATTATAAAGCACCAAGGATATTTTTAATCTCATGTTGACAAGAAGGCGAAGCTAGTTATGGTTATACTAATGTCAGCTAATCGACTTAGACATGACTTTAGAACACAATCTAGTTTTGTGTTTTGTTTGAATGGAGGTGCTATGAGTTGGAGAAGTTCCAAGCAAGACACCGTGGCCGATTCTACTATAAAGACTGAGTACATAGCTGCCTCAGATGTAGCTAAGGAGGTGCTTGATCAAATTTTCATTTTTTTCTAGCATTACAAACCCGGTGGGCGTCTATTGTGACAATAATGGGGCTGTCTTGGCTTGAGTCCAGTACGTAGCGATTGACTTTATACTGGGATGTTTCCACCTCATTCATAAGATCATTGAGAGGGATGTTAAGATATGTAGAGTTCATACATGATGACAATGTTGCTGATCAGCTGACCAAACCTCTTCCACGGATCAAAGCATGATAGTCATACTAGATCGATGGCGTTAATTTATGCCTGATTGAGGCACTGGCCCGAGTGGAAGATTGTTAGTGATATGCTCTAGCCGGTGTGGCATATACATTATCATTATAATGTTTATATACATGGGGCATTTATCATTTATCCTTTATTTAAATTGTGGTTTAACTTGATAGAATAAGATCAGCGAATAGTTGGCTCCACTTTATGTCATCAGAATAATAATGACTTGATAGTAAAACCTTAAGGCGTAAGAACACTATTCTAAATAGTCCATAGTCGATCGTTATTGTGGGAATAATAATGAAGTAAGACTGGCTATATGTTTTCTGAGAGAAAATACCACATTTTGCTGGTCATGAACGTAGATGTTACTTAACATAAACATATTAAGTTCGTGTTATTGGACTGACCCGCTATGAGAAATACTACATGGATTATGTCATCCCGATGAATTCCATTCGACGAAAGTGTGTTGAGTCCTTGACTGAATTCACCATGGATTCCTGCATGAGGAACTTCGTGTGGCGTAGCTCAATGGCGTCTTTAACGGGATAGTATCTGAGGCTATGGTTGGGCGCTGCGTGATCGTGTGGAAAATTATTCAGACGATAGTGAAGAATTTGTCCGATCTTGGTGATGAGATGTCCTATTATTGGCCTCTTGATGTTGACAAGCCTAAGAAATGCATGGTCGACCTTTCGAAGATGAGTTGATAGGGAAGTTATCAATATCATTTGTTTAGTTAGTCTACTTGAGAATCAAGAAGCGATTAAGTTGTATAAAATGACTTCATCCATGCTTTTTGTGTAATCGAGACATCGTGTGACAAAGAACTAATATGTACTATGGTAAGGTTTTGAGTCATCGGGTTAAACGATTTGGGCGTTGTTTATAATGTGCTTGCTGAGAGACTAATTACTGTAACTTGTAGGCTTAGAATATGATTTAGGCCCGCTACCAACATTGAGTGAACCTGTAGGGTCACACATCCAGAATGAGCTATAATGGAAGGGATGTTAGAAGGCTCTCTCTTTAGCCCCATGATTAAGCTGACCCAAGCCTAAGCCATTAATAGTTAATGGAATTTTGGTTTAGTCGTTTTAATAAAAGGGTTTGGGAGGCTTGATATAAATATAGGGTTTATCATCTAAAAGAAGGTGGTTCTTTTGAAGTGGGAGTTTTGAGAGAGAATTCTTTTTAGAGTTTTGGAAGACACTAAGGTGTATTTGGTTTTGAGAGACAAAGACCTATCATAAGGTGCTAGCATATCCATCCCATCCAGTAGCCATTCATGTGGATACTACCTTTAGAGACGTTTTTGCATCGTCTTGGCTCAGACATTTGCTGCTGGATCGTTTCTTTTGTTTGTGTTTTTATCAAGAAAATTTTACCTTAGTCGAAAAGGATTTGGTCTACAAGGTAGGTGCGGATTTCCTTGATTCATTGTTTAGTTTCATCCGACCATTTCCGAGGATCTAATACGGTTCAACGTTAAAAATTTTTATTTCACGTGAACTTTCTTATCGTTGGATTCAACGGTTGAACCCCAAAAGTGCACACCTTTGGGGTAACTTTTGGTCTTTGAGACCGTTGTGTTAGCGTGAGCGGAGTTTAGGGACGATCACGAAAATATCATAGCCATGCCGAGATGCCTTCCCCAGTTGAGAGATGAGCTTTCTAAGGCGAATTACAAACTATATCGGCCGTTTCATTACTAAGCGATAGACATATGTGAGCATCTTCCTTCTTCCCCAGGGACTCGGCTGATTTAGATGATGGTTACCAACGTGCTTTTGAGAAGATTAAGGAGTGTCTCCTTTCTCCTCCAGTTTTAGTGCCTCCTATACCAAGGCACCGTTTGCTTCTATATTTGTCAGTTTCAGACATGGCCTTAGGATGCATGCTAACTCAGCTTGATGATTCAGGGAAAGAGCAAGCCATCTATTATCTGAGTAAGAGGATGCTAGAATATGAGTGCTGATACATTATGATTGAGCACATCTGTTTGGCATTGGTTTGGTCCTTGGAGACTGGAACTGTTGTGATAAGTATTCCATACTTTTTGGTCTCACGATTTGGATCGATTGAGGTATCTATTTGATATGCCTATTCGACAGTAGGCTACGTGAGATGGATTAGGCACACGAAAGCGGGTTTGGTAACTGACATATACCACAAAAATAAGTAAAGGGAAGCATTGTTGCAGATCATGTGGCTTCTTTGCCTATATCCTATGACAGACCGATTAATGCGATAATGGCGGTTTGCCGATGGCGATTTATTTCCGTAGCACGTATCGCGGATGGCGGTTGTACTGATGGTCTTTGCGCCAGCTGATCGGGGTTGGCATTGGTATCCCCTTGATATGCGTCCAGGGGTGATCATATTCCCCATGCTCCGGATCAGGTTGAAATTCTCGATCATCATCGTTGACAGATAATATAGTTAGTGTTTGGAGCTTGCATTACAAGCCTAGAAGCTGCTGATCTTGGAGTTGAAGCAGGTTGAAAGATCCACGGGATTCCCGGCAGTTATGGGAAGATTTGGTATTTGAAGGTTTCGGGAGTGTGGAGGAGAAACCTGCCATGCTGCACTGATTTGTTGGTTGATGGGTTTGATGAGTTGAGATATACATCTTCCTAGAGTAGAGGAAATGGGTTCTTGATCATTAGCCACCTTGGCTTCAGTGAGATTCTGCCCAGTAGTAATGCATGCGACCATTGTTGATCGAGACTAGATGCGTACCGGTATTTACTTTGTGTTTGATTAGAATGTGAGGATCAGGCGTAGGCTACCACAGTACCCACGATATTTATCAGTTTGTAATCATCGCTGTTTACCTGATCGGCCTCGACTATGGATAAAGAAACGTGAGACATTTGGTAGCGGATTTGTTGTTTGTGGGGATGCCTTATATAGGAGATTGCTCGATGGCATCATTGCATTGGCTCATGTCTAGATCGTGCCTTCAGGATCGGTGATGAGAGAAGGGTTCATGCAGGAGTGCGTGGCCACATGGGAGTCGCTTTATGCTAATGGAAATCATGAGGGCATTCTTTTGACAGCCATGGGAGACGATTATTTACCGGTTGTATATTTTCGAGTGTTAGATGCCGCAGGGCTTGATACCGTGCCACCTTAGTTTCATGTACTGCACACCCTTGGCCATTTTAGTGCGAGTGTGATATTGTGTGGAGATCTCGCCCGGATGTTTCTGATAGGCATGAGTACATTTTAGTTGCCATTGGTATTTCAGTAGGTGGAAGTTGGGCAACATGTTAGATTGGCCAATGACGATTGGCGGAGATGTCGGATCGCGACTATGTCGATATAAGGTCCCTACGAGCAGTTTCAGAGGGTGCATTTGAGGCGAGGTGGACCGCGTTGAGATTGATATGAACGACATCCGCAGATGCGTGTATCTTGTCTGACCCACGAGCATTGGGTAGTTGGTAGTGAATAAGAATATCAAGAGGATTTTGAGAAATATGGTCAAGACTTCTCGGGATTGGTCAGAGAAGCTCCCTTTCGTCTTGTGGGCTTATCGTACATATTTTTATTTTTCTATACTGGGACACCGTGTGACATTATCTCAGTGGCATGGTATGGAGCGGATGCTACCAGGAAATTGAGATTGAGATGGGATCTTAGGGGATGGCGCTATTTGTATGAATATTAATGGGAGTGGATGGATCATTCTTATGAATCATCCCATCTTTATGAGAGAGGGTGTGAGGAGCAGCCAGATCATGTTAAATTTATAAGAGGAAGATGACCCATGCATTCGAAAAGAAGTTGGCTTTATAAGGTTTGAGGCGACCCTAGTCTTGAAAGTCTGAGGATTGATGTTCGAAGCGACATGGGGTAGTTTGGGCCGACTTGGAGTGGGCGGCGTATGTTATTAATTTGACGAGGGGGCTTGACACGGTTAACGATTTTCGACGATGGGTTTATGGGAGCGATCATCGTGGATGGCCCGAAGAAGTTTTATGCGCGTGAGATAGTAATTGGATATGGTGTATCGCGGTAGCCATATTCTATTGCTTTCCCTTACGATGATATATCCTATTGCTGCGCGACGTCCGTAGTTTATTATGTTTTTCATTCAGCCGCATATATTTTCTATGCTTTTGGAGTTGAGGGGCATCACTATCACGCTTTGTATTTGTGGTGGATCACGTGAGCATTGTGTCATTCTTTGTTTGTTCTTTCTTACATCATTACTATTTTTATTTTCTTCTCCATTTTGCATCTTCACTTTGCTTGCCCCTTTGAGTTTGTTTCTATCATCTTGTTTCTTTCACTTTGTTTCTTGGATGACCGATGACTTCTCTGTGTCTGGGAGCTATGGTTGGCAAATTTGGTCACACCCTTCGTTCCTGCTGGTTCTGATCAAGGTCTTAGTTTGAAGAGGAGACCATTTGGGTTTTGGATTTGAGGTTCATTGGCTAGATTGTGCTAATGTCGCATTCATCTTACTTTATTGGTTGTTTGGCGCAAAAATAAATAAATAAAATAAAATAAAATAAATAATTAAGAAAAAATAAAAAAATAAAAAAGTTACACTCATTCGATATTCACTTCATTGGTATTTGGGATTAGCATGGTTTGAAGAGACCTTATTTTCATGTTCTTCCTGAAAAGCGGAAAGTGAGGGCATTTATGTAATCCTTTTCTCCATGGACAGAGAGACACATTTATGGAATTAAGGTTGGGTTTCCTTTACCTTTAGATCACTACGGGTCATTATCATATCTTACCATTCCCCAATATGACTTTGTTGAGACAATCTTTCGGGATGATGGTTCATCATCATCACACATTGCTACCTCTTCCACCTTGTTTCCCTACTTTCTTCGTCCTTTTCAATTTCTTATCCTCATCGATCGTCGTCTGACCCATGAGCGGCGTGTCTTTGGTGTACATCACCCAACTTTGGCTTTGGCATTGTTCACTTATGTGTTAATTAGTCGGCACACTACATGATTCTCCCAGGCGGCTGGCATTGCTTTCGGTTGCATCATTATCTGGCAGACTGTTTGCCGGACGCTGTTTCGTCGTTTCATTCTTTCATAGCCAACATTACGGTCCGGTCGTAAGACCACCACGAGGCCATGAGATCTCGTGTTTGCTTCAGCCCGACATATGGACGGGTTAAAATCTCTTGTTGAGTACAAGTAACAAGTCTGTTCTTAGGAAGATATTGAAGGGTCATGACTCTCCATTAGATTCTTTGACCTGTCCGCTGATGGTCGGATGATATACGAAAGTTGGGTTAAGTTGATGGCGCCCAACAACGATGCTTTGACATGTTCACACGCGGGCATACGTCGCTTTCATATTCCGGATTTAGCTCTTACACATGTCTGGCAGTCCATTTCACCTAAAGTTTTAGGCATCAAAGTTTAGGCTGACGCGTATGTCAACTTGGTTTCTTCGCTGTTATGGCGGCACGAGGCGGCGAGGATTACGGTCGCGGAAGGATTCATTGACCCAGCAAGGATGTGCATATTAGGGCATTCCCCCATTAATTGTCTTGTTTGCTTGCCCATACGATTAGGTTTTGATGATGTATTTGGGTTTTCCTTGGGAGCTTCATTTGGGTTCAGATGCATACGGGGGGCATACTGTCAGGTTGTTGGTGATATTGGATAATTATTAGCAGTTGAATGAGAGGCTTCCTCGAGGAATGAATGTTTGCTGATGTATTTCCCAGCTTTGTGACTTTGACTTTATCGCGCGATCGAGTGGGTTTGGCATGGTATTGATGCCTTAGGCGGGGCATAGCCCTTTTTTTTTGCTGCGCTGGACACATTGATCCCTTCTTTTGTTTCGGGTTATCTCGGCATGGTGCTGAATTCGATCTCTTCGCACAGGGTTCTTAACATTAACTGATTAGATCGCTCGCGTTTCGACTCAGGCATTGCGGCGGATGCCATCTTAACACATTGGGTTCTAGCGTGTGCGAATGCTATGCGCCTGATCACGGGACTTCTATCCGGCATCATGCGGATAGATAATCCCTTCTTTTGTTTTGGGTTCTTACGACATCGGCGCGGATCTGATCCCTTCCTTTTGTTTACGGGATTCTGAAATCAGCAACGCCAAATCGTTCCGCCGCGCACGTGTTTGGTTTATTCGACGCGATGCGAGATTCAATCGCCATTTGTTTAGTTTATCTTTGTGATATTATTAACCGGATTGATCCGCTTTTATTCCCGGGTTCTTGACATTGGCGATTGTCCGCCTGTTTGTTTTGGGTTCTGCATCATGCCACGGGACGATCCCCTCTTTGTTTTCGGTTCTCGACGCCATTACGGATTCGATCACTTCTTTTTGTTTCGGGTTCTCCAGCATCGTGCCCGGATTCGATCCCTTCTTTTTGCTTTAGGTTATCCGGCATCGTGCCCGGATTTCATTATATTTTCTAGCATGTTGTCGAATCCTCATCTTCGGGCGTTCGTGGCGGACTTATCGCGAATCGCCGATCATTGACGCCTGGTTCCATTTTGCGCAGGTACTAGGCAGAGGAACAAAATGGAATTGGTCATTTGTGTTCTTCACTAGAGTTCATTTCACTTTGCATCGCTTACACTTAGCACCCACGATTCGCGTTCCCATTCACTACTGAGAGGGCATATTTTTACCCTCAATTTTGTATCCTCGCTTGCATGTATCCCCATGGGTGTCACTCTTTGATTCTGTTGCCAGGTATATTTTGAGCCCATTGGCATATAGGTTTGAGCAAGCTTTTTTATTTGCTGTCTCAGTGATGGATTAACGATTTGCACGATACAAGGTCCGGGTTATTATCTGATCAGCGTTTATGGCTAAATTTTGTAGTTTTTGCCGACCCATTGTGGTTGTCAAAAGTCGATCCAAGCACGTACGGTTGCGGGTCGAGGCTGGCGTGCGGTCGAAGCGAAGAAAGAAGCGAGGGAAAGAAGTGGAAAATCAAATTTGGGAAATTTAGCGGTCGTTCAGAAATTTTGGCGTTTCAGATCACGGATATTCAGACTGTTGAGATATTTGTTTACTTGTCCTTTGACCAATTTTGTATTTTTTTCCCAAAATTACCCTTTTGTAAACCAGTGTTAGTTCATGTTTGGTAGAAATTTACTTTATTTGATATTTATATAGACATTTATGCAATTTGTTGATGAGGCAGGGATGACTTCCTCTGAATAAAATTTGTACTTGTGAGGCTTCCCTGAATTCTGCCATTTCATTTCTTGTTTTCCTCACTTTCTCTCCTTTCTCCTTGTAGTAAAACACCGCTTTATCGAGGATGATAGCTGGAAGGATAAAGTTTGCATAACCTCTTTTTTCCTTGAGAGGAAGGCTACTAGGCAACGGATCTTGTGATGACGAGGTCCTCTTTGTTTCAACGGGTATTCACTTTGCTACTCATGTGTCTATTTTGAACTATAGGTTTAAATCGCCGATGCACCTTGAATGATCAGGTATTTCTAACGTCTTGGAGTTGGTGGTGCCTTGCTAGATCCGCGGTTCATTCTAGTTATCATCTATTAGTCTATGTAAGATGGGTCGAGGAGACTCAAGTTTCCACGGTTTGAACCAGGCTCGATTAATACCATTTTCAAAGGATGATTATTAGGGTTCAGTTTTTATAGCCAAATGAAGATTCGGTTAGGAAATGACTGTGGATCTAATCTTCCTCGCATGAGAAAATCCGAGGACCCACCTGTTGAGTTACCTTTAGAACCCAAACTCAGTAGCTGGATGCTTCAAGGAATTCTATTTTATATTTTACTTCATTTTATTTTCAGTTTCCAAACAATTCAACCCACTATTTTTACCAAACCTTAAAATCCAAAACAAATTCACCAAACTATTGTTGCAAACCATTTGTCGCGAGAAGAAAACCCGTCCGTGTTCGACCTAGAGCCGCATCTTTGGCAGTAGGAGGAACCCAGGTTACAAATATTGTTGATTCGGCACCTCTTTGGAACCTGAATCACTCACCAAATCATTCTCGCGCTCTCGACACGTTATGGCCGCACCCAGGCTTAGTCGGTCTCGAGCCTCGGCGAGCGCTTATATGTGGTCGTTGAGTCTTTTGTGCTGGTTCACTTAGTGTCATCGTGAAACATCTTTTTAGTTATTGGCACATCATGCCGCGGAAGCAAGATGGGACGCGGGGTTTGCTTCGTGTCAGGTTTATTAGGTATGTCGAATTGGCTTTTCGGGCTTGTTTCGATCATATCTCCCTCATCCGAACTCGAAATCATACACCGTTTCTTTTGTTGGATTCCCTACTCATTGAAGAATTCTCTGAAAAAATTTTAGAATTTTTTTATCAATCGGATTAACTGGTTGGAAACCAGATCAGCGGTTACTTGAATTTTTGTGAAGTCCATTATATTAACGAGAAGGTTTAAATTGAACATCGAGCTTGACGACCATATCTTCTCTCATCAGAACTTGAAATCATGCCTTTGTTTCTTTTTGGATTCACTACTCTTCAAAGGAACATTATAAAATTTCATGTTTCTCGTGTCGGATCGACTAGTTGGGAAGCTCTGGCCCGGTTATCAAGGGCGGCCCAAGTGGGCCTCCTTTATTTTTGTTGATTTTGGGGCCCAAATTGATAGCCACCCTTTCCGATCCATCATTAGCGATGATGGCAGATATATCACATTAGAGAGGACGATTTAGACGCCTCTCACCACGACGATCACTTCACTAGCCACTCGGTGTCCTTGAAAGTCTGCACTCTCTTCATTCATGATATCAACTACCACTTTGGTGTCGGGACAACCAATCCATCCCAAATATCACATCAAACTCCTAAATGGCTTCGATCAAATCTCCGGAGAATTCATACTCTTGTATTATTCTATAATACGGACAATCAGTATAGGTCGACTACAACGACACTATTAGAGGCTTGAACTTTCCATGCTTACACATTGAACCGGCAAAGATTCGCATCGAGTCACGTCATCCTTTATATGCAAATACAATACATAACATAAACAATTTTTACAAATTGTTTACAAAAAATTTCGAAATCATTTTGTAGAACCGCCTAAACCTAGGCTCTAATACCATTTATAACTGACCTGTTTAACTACTGTAGATATTGTTAACCCCATTTGGGAGGCGCTAACGACTTTAAAATGTTCTTTAGTTTGAGGCGATACTTATATAGTTCAGTTTCTCCACATCCGATGTGGGATGCGACGGCTTTTCCCATGTCTGAACCCGCAATGTCCTCGTTGGCGTCCGCGCGGTTGCGAGCAACGAACGAGACCCCACGCCGGGATCGAGGATCGGCTCACGATACCATTAAATGTGCCAAAACGCCCCTTTCGGTCCATAGTTCCCCGCGATAGTGGCCGGATATCCACATTAGAGAGGTGGTTCGACCTCGTTGATAAAATCACTTCCTCGCCCACTGGTTGTCTCATGCCAAGGTCACCTATTTTTCATTCTACTATCAAGTGTCGGGTTTGTGATCATCCCGATATCTACATCGAAACTCTACAAATGACAACTTCGATGAATCTCACGGAAACTCATACTACCGTATTCTAATGGGACAATCTCTAGATTCCATGTTTCTACTTGACACTATTGGGGCCTGAGCTTTCCATGCCTATTAAGATTGACAAGATCGCACTTCAGGAGTCACGTCATCCTTTATATGCCGTCACGATGCATGTCATAAACAATTTCAAAATCGTTTTGTGAAGGGCTTTGCTTTAAACCTGAGCTCACGATACCAACTAAATGTAAGCTTCCGTTTCGGTTCATTGAGGGCTGATTGGTCAAACAGCGGGTTCGGAAGGAAACTGCAGCGGGTTCGACTGTCAAACTTATTTTTATTTGGATATTTAAAGCCCTTTCTTTTTTCTTTTTCTTTGTTTTTCTGATTTGCGCTTTTTCAATGTGAACTTTCCCAAATGACCATTACAGTTTACATTGTATAAAATATATTTCCAATGATATGGCATTCGATGCCTGTTAAGATATTATACACAATCATTTCAGAGTTTAACCTTTTGATCACAAAACATCAATTGTTCAAAAATAGGATGGATGCATATGACAGAGTGTATATGACAGGCTGATAGTGACTGTGTAAAAGTTAAGCAAAAATGCAGGCCCGTACACGCAAGTATACGTGTCGGGGTTTAAATGCGAGTGTAGTGGCTGGTGATCAAGTGTCGTTCCACACAAAGAAGCATGCTGAATACTTGCTTAGTAACCTGATAATATTTGGATCCCGATCTTATAGTGAATTATAACTAATTTAAGGAAAGCCTAATATTAAGATTTTGATTTAAAGTAATGATGAGAAAACTAGGATTTTGCCATCGCCTACCACACCCCGATGGATTTAACCTAGATGGCGTGTTTGTATCACAATATTTCTGTACTTGATTTATGTTAGTTGGTTGATCGTGCACCAAGGGGTTCTCTCTCTGGATATATATGCCTATCTTGCCGATTAAGGGTGTATTGCATCTACCTTTGACCCCTTAACCGAGATGGATAAATGTCACCCGAGCTTCTTTAGTACTTTGCGCCAGAGCAGCGCGGGATATCTCTATTCATGATTGACCAAGTGTTGCGCAACATGTCTATGAGTCGCTCTCTTCTCCTATAATTTCAGACTCCTAGCAATAGCATGCTAAAAATTCTTGGCCCAGTGACAACGGCATGATTAAATTTAGGAGCTTAAAGCGATCATACAAATTCATACCAATATTAAATAAACGCAATTAATACGTTAATCCACCAAATGATTGCCAGTTAGGTTCCACGAGACCCTAGGCGAAAAGTTAGTTCATAGTGATTTTCATTACGGGCTGAAAGATTTTTTGTATATAAACTGAATGGAAGATATCTGAAGAAATCGTCTTGACGAGTCTGCAAGGTCGAGTCTGTACGATCCCCCTTTGTCACGCCTGTCAGTCTCTTCGATCTGCCTCCAAACCCCACTGATTAGTGGTGCTATTTTGAACCACTATTTTTAATAGGTTTTGGCGCTTTGTGTACTAGATATTATAATTAACCCGATTGACAGGGTCCTATTGCGCTTCTAATTGCATTCAGAGGTTGTTTTGTGGTTTTTGGGAGTGGAAGCAAATTATCGTGTTAATCCAATCATAACCAAAGTCGGGTTGATTTCCATCAATTTCATATGCTCTTATATCAATTTCAGCAAGCCGGGAATGAAGAATTTCAAAGATGGAAGAATAAAAGAGAAAAAAAAATAGCAAGCCGTGATGACCGAACCAAAACACATTGTTTTCACATTTATGCATTAGTTATGCATGCAAGATTACTGCGATTATCTTAGCTGAAGGACTACTATGAATCCCGGCAAAATACATGTAAAACATTGACCAGACCATATACAAATTTATGACACTATTTCCAAAGGACTATTTAACTAATCCGAACCTTAGTGCCATCAACATTGACATCATACTATCACTGACCAAATCTCTTAGAGTAGAACATTTTTTAATTTATTGGTTTTGGTCAGAAGTATACTGTAGTGGGATTAATGCAAATGGCCAAAATGGGACCAAGTCGGTGAGATATCGATCCACCGGATACTCAAGAATTTTTCATCAACTACCGAAGCTACTCGAAATTAATACTATTTGGACCATAAATTGATACGGGTTTCCAGCATGAAATCTGGGAAATCAACTAGTTCAAAGAGAAATGAACATTGAATGGTACGAGGAAACTCTCTAAAACAAATGAAGAAAGTAAATTCTACAAAAAGAAATGAATCTTGAACAATTATCATAGGAAGACATCAAGAGAAAAGAGTCATGAAAGTGCGAGCAGTCTGTTTACATAGTTCCGCACTGAATTAGTTTCTTGGTTATCTCGGGGATTTCAAAATCTGTCCCGAGCATTTGTGGTGTAAATTTGGATCTCTCCACGCTCCACGGCTTTGATTATCTCTTCTTCTTTGATTCTCGAATTCACAGGGAGCGAGATAACTACTTTTAACAGAGCTTTGTCAAACTGTTTTCTTTTTACCTTCATACGCATTTTGCATGGACTGTACACCTTGAGCTCCCAAGTTATCGGTCAAGCAGGATATACAACTTCAGGTATTGCTGCTCTCGAAATTAAAATAGATCAACCTTTCCTTGATTATTGAATCTCGATTAACACGGGATTGGCCTCACTATCCGAATTGAGGTGAAATCTGCGCTTGTTTAAATAGATAAGTCGTTCAACTCGTTCTTGACTTCAAGTGAGAAAGTTTATCTAAGTGAACTCCTAAGAAACCCAAGGATCCCCTAATGGCAAGGTTAGTATACCTTCAAAGTGTACATTACTCCCGAGTTGTCTTCCCGGTGTCCTCGGAGGACCTCCTTGAAATCGGAAGCTAGCAGCCTTGTGATTCTTAAGGGTATGATAAACTGATGACTGCAAGATCAAATCAATAAACTCATAATCTGAAGTAAATTCGTAAGCCGAAATTAGCAGTGCTGCAATTACTACGGGAAAAATCGAATTCGGCTACAACGTTCCTTCAAATGGGCGGGTTCTCAATTGCTAAATCACACGGGGACTGGCGCTCATTCTGATCAAAAGAATAGCGCAATTCGAAACACAAAAATAATCGAATCCCATAAATTTAATACGAACCGATGCATTCCGGGCAGTAATTTTGAAAAAGAAGTGAATTACGTATTCAACCCGGCAAAGCGACCTTGCTGATTCGGATCGAAAAAAGAAAAAAAAAACTAGACAAAACACATCTGCTCTAAAATAAGAAAAGAAGAAAAAGAAAGAAAGAAAAGAAAAAGAAAAGAAAATAAAAAGTGAAACCTGAGCTACCCCGAGATCTCTCCTTTGATAAGCACTTTCTAGACTTTTGCTTTTCTACTCTGGAGTGGCTTCTTAACGTATTTATAGGGTTTCCCGATTGGGCCCTAATCCCGATATAACTCTTGTGGATTTAAGGTAGCCGGGGCCCAGTTTACCATTCGATTGTGACCTCGGTTCTCTTGTCACGCGACGCGAACTCATCAGCGACCTTCGACTTAAGTTCACGCTACCGAATGACTACGTGGTGCGTTGGGTTGTCCGCGACGCGTCTTATGCCCTTGCGGGTTTCGGTTGATCGTTTGCGAATCGCGTAGCGACATCATGGCCTTGCATCAGCGACATCCATTCTAGTCCTTTGCAGTGTTAACAGCTGGTTGGTTCGATGTCGGCGACATCAGGATGTATGGCGACATGGGCTTCCCGAGTCTCCTGCGCCCTTCCAGCGGTTGTCATGATGTCGCGAACGCGCCTCGGTTTTCTTGTCGCGACATCACTTTGTGGCTCTTGTTCAGCGAGCGGGTGTCCGCGATGATAACGCGCGTAGTTTGAAGCCTTACGTTGATCTCCTCGCGGTGTGCATCGCGACTTGACGGCATTAAGTCTACGCCTGTAACAACCCGTTTGTTCTGCTTCCAGTGTCGCGACATCAGTCTTCTTGTCGCGACATCACTTAATCTTCTTTGTAATTCTTGTATTTGGTTGTTTTGATGTCGCGACTAATAGTTTAATGGCGACTTACATCATTCCTTTAATTTTGTATTTCCCTCGGTGCCTATATGCGTTCCACATGTCATGACACGCATCAAATTCTCTTCAATCTTCCCCGAGTATCTTCGCGACTTTAGAAGCTGGGTGTGATTTCGCTGCATCAAATGGCTTCGGCCCGATTGCTTTCATTTTATGCTGCGCATTCCAACATTTTTATCCACTTGTGCGTTTTTCTTAACTTTCTTCTTTCTTGCTTCTTCACTAATGACAAATTGGTGGGTTTCTTCATAATTCTGTATATTAATTATTCAATTTTAAAAGCTGAAAGGCTCGAGCAGAAAAATGGACTAAAGGGATGACTTTTAAGCTCATCAAACTCCACAAACTTAAAATTTTGCTTGTCCTCAAGCAAAAACTTAATTTGTTTGTCCTCAAGCAAAGGACATTTTCTGTTTTGTTCTGCCGTGGTATTCAATTTGTAGTGAAATGCAAGGTATGCATAATTTTACGGCCTTGCCTACATGACACGAATCCGAGTTCAGTTAGTTTCTACTTCATAGTGTACAAAAACTAAAAGCTATTTGAAATTGTTTACAAACAACATAATCATTAGATCTGTTCGTTCATTAGATTATTTCCTTTTTCTCATTTCATACTGGGTGATTAACTCCTAAAGTCCTTTCAGTTTTGATTGTTTCCATATTTCGAAATTCATGGTTTGTTTTCGTATTGATCTCCACTAATGTGGATGTTTCAGCCTTCAAGATCAATCAGGTCTTTTGGAGCTTCCTATTGTTAGGCTTGGGTAATGGGTAGGATGGAAGGAATTTTTAGGTTAAGATTACCCTGACCCTTTTCTCTCTTCTTCTGCCCTTTCTTCTTATAGTTTCTCTAATAATAAACTCCTAAGCAGTGTTTTGGGATCTAATAATCTCTTGATTCAGGGTGCTGTCTTTATTTTTCACCTTAATTTCACTTAGGAATTTTTTCCTTCAGACTTTGTGCATTTATGGATGATGGTGCAATGTTTTAGCTTTTTAGGCTTTCTAACACTCTTAACGAACTTTGGGTTAGTAGCTCCCATACAGAATGGCATTAGGGTACTAAGTGTTGAAACACCCCCTAAGAACTTAATTGTTCGAGAGGGTTGGAGCCCGCAGATAAAACTTATCCCCTATAGCGTTCTTTTCTATTGCATTTTACCATGCTCTCTTTCTTTCATTGCTTACAGGTTCCTCGAAAACATATACTCCACAAACTGCATTTCTTACTTCCTCCTTGGATTCACAGGTAATCACGGGTTCCTTTCTTGGAGGATTATTGATTTCTTAGAAATGGGTTGGGGGTTCCATTGGTTATTTTGAAGGCCGACTTGTTGGTTTGTTTGGAACTAAGGTATATGTTTGCTCCCGGCTTGCAAGTGGGGATAGTTAGAATGGCTCCAAGCGTCGGATATTTTATATCTCTTGTTAGGCATATCTGGGATTTTGCCTCATTGATAATCTAACAAATTCTATAAATTTGGATTTGATGGTTGCTGTTTAACCATAGGGAGTACCTTGACTTATTTTGTTAGTGAACATTAGAACTAATTTGGTATTCAACGAGGTTCCTTGATCTGTTCATACCACAAACTCAAAAAATATGTTTTGTTCCCTCTTTTATATTACCTTCTCCAATTACGGACTTATCAGTTAGATGTATAAGTAATTTTTGCACTTTGTGTTTGCAATCAAGCGTATTTGGCCCGACCTTTATTTACCATTTAGCACATTCTAATCTAGCACTTTGTTCTAATTGATTATTACATCACGATGATTTTATTGAACTAATTTCTACTTTGTCTAATTAATGTCTTTTCAACAACCTGATATTGAACCAACAAATTCAAAATAGCATGCACACAACAATTCAATTCAAGTTTCTCATTTTATTTCTTATGATTCAATTGCAACGGTTTAGAACTACAGTATAGAAAGGAGTGATTGAAACTTGAATGGATAAATTATTTTTTCTTTTACGTTTTGCGGGTACTAGACATGTGGGAGATCGGTCGAAGTGTCGGTGTGTGGGCTGCAGATGCGGAATCTTTTCCCGGCCTCCTCTGTCCCTTGGCTTCTCTTTGTCGGTGCTTTTCACTTTGTGCCGTTCAATTAGAGATCCACCTTTTGTTCAGTTCGTCTGTCTCATTCCAAGAATGTGTTCATGTTTTTCTCCATTTCTGCCATTACCTCAAAAATTTTGACCAGGTTGTTGTTGGTCGAGTCAGTTCTCTAGCCACATCTTCCTACTGAATGCATCGTTTCCATCATACCTTGTATCTCCCTTCCATCTTTGTCTCAAAATCTTTCACCAGGGACATGTAAAGAAATTTAAATCCATTGATGTTCTCCTTTATGCGCTCTTCTGTTTGGCATCCGCCATGATGTTCCCAGAGCTAATTGTCTCTGTTAACCCGATTGTTGTAAGGGTATGCACCTGCGTGGCGAACTTGAAACTTCTTTATGATTCTTTATCCCTTGTTTCCATTCCTTTACGAAGTTTCCTCGCTGGCACAGCTTTGGAGTACCTCCTTCATCTGTTATTTTCAACTCTTTGCTGACTTTGGCACCGTTCTGTTCCTTTTTGCCGGAGCTGGAAGCTTCAAATAACCTTTAACCTCTGGTTCTATTCTTCCCATTCTTGCGATCTCTCTTTGCTTTTTTGGTTCTTTTTCATAGACTTTTCTGAACTCTTGGTGCATGGCCTCCATAACTTTTCCACTTGCCTCCATCTTGTTTTGCATGGAATGACAACTTTATGGGTTTTGCTGGTTCTCTTGTGATTTCCACTGGAGCTTTCCTTTTCTTTTGAATGTTCTACCGTTCCTTGCATGGGAGGAGAACAGCTAAAAAGGGAAGAATCTATCTTGGGCTGCTCAATCTGCCTGCCGCGGTATGTCGCAAATGGGAAATTATTAACATCCAGGAGCTTACCGTAATCACTTCTTCTTCTGCACGAGTTTTGGGGCTTCTTCTATGTTTTATTGTTACTTTCTTCGGTTTCTTGGTCCTTTACTCATACGTGAATGGGGGGATGGTGATCTTCAATGATGAGAACTGCTGTGTTCACAGTCTCTTCACTCATTCAAACACAAGATTGCCTTAACATTCTTTGGGTGAAGGGATCCTTTCTCTTGTTTCATAAGATGTACCTCATTAACTGAAGATTACTATGTGACTCCTATATTGATCTTATATCCTTGAATAGCGTATAGCATGAGCATATTCCTCCTTTGTGTGGGTGTGGATTCAGGACCAAAGCAGGAGGCTGGAGGAGTAAGACATCTTACCTTTGCTCCACCAGGTGAGGCTTCCCACTGTTGGGTTTGATTATCTTTTTCTCTTTCATTGTTGACCTTCCGATCGATGGTTTTTATGATCTTCTATTTCAAATCTGTGGTTTCTATAGGAGCTTTTTGGATTTTGTTGATGATGTCACGCCATTTTAAACTTTGGTTAATATTTTATGCTCCATGTACAGCTTATGTCTCATTTTCTCTCTGGTGTTGATAAACTCTTTTCTTCTTGCTAAATTTAAAATTGGAGACTCTGCCACCTCTTCTTTGCATACACCTTCTTTTTTGATGTCCGTGAGAGGGTTTCCCGACATCATAACATCGTTTCGCCCTGGGAGGCAGATAGGGTTTTAGATGATCTTTGCACTTTACAAACCTTACCCTACGGCATAGATGTTTCCTCTGTTTTGATGAAGCTCACCTCGTTAAAAAATGTCTTGATGTTCTATACTTTCTTTTTCTTTTTTGTTTCACTGGGGGTTAATTCCCCTGCGATGCCGGATATTTTCTTTCGTGCATTCTTTCACGCTGATTCTCTTCTTCACGATTATCGTTTTCTCATGAATTCTTCTTAGTTAGGGTTGAGAGGTTTGAGATAGTTGATGCATTGGGAGAAGAAAGTTCTGAATTTTGGGGACTGGATTTTGGTGGGAGTTTAAAATGGGAGGGAGAGATGACGGGTTATGAATGGAAGTGGAGTGGGGAAAGACATTCAACAAATTTACGGGTGATCAAAAAGTTTATGACCAATAGATTGTTTCCATTTATTTCCATGCGACTTTAATCTTGCCACCTTAAAACAGATGTTGTCATTAGGGCGACCAAAATTTCGGTGGCAACATTTTCTAATTTGTCAGAGCGTCGGATTAAATTGACCTTCCTCAACTCACTTGTTGAGTTGAAACTGCATCCCTTGGTTGTGTGAAAGCATATATGTTTCTCTGTGTTTATGATAACAGACAACTTTTGCCAAAGTTTCTGCTGTGCGACACCGATATGAAAAGCTTCAGATCATTTGAGGTTAAAGCATGGTTTTGTACGAACTTCGCCTGCAAACTCTTAACATAAATGAATCGAATTTACACGACAATTCATACATAACACTAAATTCACTTTCTGCTGAGGTACATATGTGGGGAAAAAATTGCCTTTTTCTGTATTCCTCTTGTGCGGGATTTATTGAGATTATCGACAATTGCTCTTCCCTCCTTCCTTGCATTTTTGCTTACGCAACACCTGTCTGGCGGATGATTGTAAACTAAAACAAAGTCTGTATTAATTTTACAATAAATTAACACAGTTCTAACTAAATTCACATATAAGTTAAGAAATTCAGATTTCCATGGTGGTTGCCTCCATGTTGCTGGGTTTTGAGTCAGCCTTCCACCCCAAGGACTTGTTGTTGTTGCTATTCTTTTGAAGTCCTGTGAAGCTCTTTCATTCGCTTCCTGTAAGCAAGCTAGTGCTTAAGTCTTTGCATTCCATTTACTGAATTCTTCTCGATGTATACGCCCTTAATGTCAACTTTGCTCAAATGTATTGCTTGACTTTGCTGTGTATGGTGCCCCATTTAGATTTTAACTTGCTGAAACAGCAGTCTAGAATTAAGCAGGTAGAACTTTCACACTGCTCACGAACTCTTCCTTAGGATCCTTCCCAGTCTGTGCCATTTCTTTGTCTTATCACCTTGTAGATGTGGCATTATCAGGCTTTGTTTCTGGTTATTTTGGTCGGACGGTTGCAGCAGCGATCTCTCTTCCTTTGCGGTTTGAAATGAAGTTCAGCTTCTGGTAGCCCACGATGTACGCTCATTCTAAAATTCAGGTAGGTGACATGGTTTAAGGGCAGCCACAATTCTGTGTAAGAGTTAATTAAAGGGAGTTTTTGTATCACGGATCTTTGTAAAGCCCGCAGTCGCGTGTAAGTTTGAAGTGATCTTCTGTTTGGACTCCACTTGCCTTTTCAAGTATTTTGATATCTCCTGTGTGGGAAATTTCGCTGTCCATTGGTGCGGGGATGATACGCTAGACTCGTACATGTTTGAGGTCCCATACACCTTCCGCCAGTTTTAATATCTTCGTTTTGCGAAATGAGCTTTTGTCGATGGTGTGCGAGGGTTGATTCGATCTGCTGAAATATGTTCTTTGCAGAAGCTGCGTGGCGTATTATGTGTTTCTAGAACAAGCCGCTTTTATCCACCCGTTTGACGTAATCAGCGTGACAGCCTGCGATTGGCGTAGTGGTGAGGAGATCGTCCGTAAGAATCGTCCCACCGCCATAAATGGGCGCACCATGTTTCCTAGCGAAGGGCATTTTGCATTTAACTGTGATATTTCCAATCTTCGGCATACGTCACATAGCGGCCATTGACGGTACAATCTCTGGCGTGGGCCAATAAATCAGAATGGTATTTTTCATAGTATTCTTATACTGAAAAATGCCCCATAGGTGATGCATGGCATTCATCGCCGTTTTCCTTGTTCATTTTTAAACGTATTTTGTTTGTTTATCATATAAACACCTCTTTTAAACAAAGATGGATCATGTCCCCAAAATATAATACTGTGGCATCGGGTTCTGGTTCTCTTAGTGTTGGGAAGTGAATTGTGGAGAGGAACTTCACTCTTTGACTAAATAGTTCACAATGTCGGCATACCATGGAAGTTGTGAAACATGGGTTGCTCACAATACGGGAAATTATCGTGCAATCACGCCCTCTGCCTCTTCTTACGTTTGTGGCTTTACTGCCGACAGAAGTGATCGAAGCTATGTGCACATTTGTCACTTTATTGCTTTATCCTTGATTTCCAAATCAAACTCCTTAAAACGGCCGACACCACCTTATCAATCTTGGCTTAAGCTACTTTTTGACATAAGTATTTGATTCTTTGCATGATCGATTAACACATCACCACATGCTGGGATCCTTTAAAATGTATTGCCTAAATTTTTCACAAATGAATTCCTGCTTCAACATCTCCTTTTTAGTTATAGTGGGTGATTCTTGCCGCTTCATTGGAAGGTTTTACTAGCATAGTATGGCCACGGACTCGATGACTTGCGCGATGGCGCGTTCTTTGCTGACCACGACTCCCATTGCAAAATCACTAGCATCACATTCTTTCAAATCCACCGTCCCATTACGGTGCGGCATTATAGGTGACCGATTTGATTTCTTTAGCTTTGCGGGGTGCTATCAAAATTGAACCTATAATATCTTTTTCGATGTCACGCATTTCCAGTAATGCATAAGCGATCGGCTATTTTGAAAAGTCTTTGATGAATCTCTGTCAAAATCCGGCATGCCCAAGAAGCTTCTTACTCCTTTTCTTGTGGTAGGTTGTGCAAGAGTTTGATAATGGATACCTTAGATTGGTCTACTTCTAATCTGTGAAATTTTATGCCAAGAACAATACCAACCACGTCACCATAAAATGGCATTTTCCCGATTCAATGCTAGCCCCATTTTGTCTTGGCATCTTTAAATCTTGTTCGAATTGTTTAAACATTGATCGAAAATGCGGATCATACACGGTGGAAATCGCCAGAAAATTTCCATTACTTCTTCAGCAAATCTGAGAATATAGACATCATACACCTCTGGAATGTAGCTGGAGCATTACATAGCCCAAATGGCATCCTTCTGAAGGCAAAGGTACCATAGGGGCATGTGAATGTGGTCTTCTCTTGATCCTCGGGTGCAATTGCAATCTGATTGTATCCTGAGTACCCATCCAGAAAACAAAAGTGAGGGGTGTCACCTTTAACTTTGTCCAACATCGATCAATGAAGGCAAGGGAAATGATCTTTTACGTTTCTTGCATTCAACTACGTAATCAATACATACCCTCCATCCTGTCACTATTCTTGTTGGAATCAATTCATTTTTCTCATTGCGGATCACAGTAAATCCACCCTTCTTTGGAACCACATGGACTGGACTTACCCAAGGACTATCGAATTGCATAAACCAGCCCGGCATTTAGCAATTTGAGTACCTCTTTCTTGACACTTCCCAGCCATTCACGGGATTCAGTCTCCTTTGATGTTCTACAGTTGGCCTTGAAGTTTCTTCCAGCAGAATTTTGTGCATGCAAATAGATGGACTGATACCCTTCAATTCTTCAATGGACCAAGCTATAGACTCTTTATGTTTCTTCAAGATCTGCATTAATTTAATTCCTCCTCATCACTCGATCTGTGAGAGATAATCAGCGGTTTTTCTACGGGGTGGTTCCTAAGTAAACATGCTTCAAATGACTTGGCGGTTCTTTCAACACAAGCCCTTCTTCCTTCGGTTTCTTGTTGAGTTTCTTCTTTTCATTACTTCCCTCTTGTTCATCTCTTCCTTGCGTCATGCTCATCACGATTTCTATAGAATGAAAACCGTTGTATGAATAATGAATGTCATCTTCGATATCACGGAAATTCATCTCTTTTCATTGATAAAAATTTGATCATTACAATCATTTGAACATCGGGGTTGAGGTTATAGACTTCATCAACTACGTTGAAATTTTCTGCATGCATGTCTATGTGCGCCTTACTGGATCAAGTTAGCGATGACTTCTTCTCCCGACCCTCAAGGTGAGAACTCCTTTTTGCATATCGATCAGAGCAGCTCCAGTAGCTAAGAATGGTCTTCCCAACAGAGGGTACTTGTGAGATCTTCCTCCGTAATCTAAAATGATGAAATCCTTGGAAGACAAATTTCCCAGCGGTGAGCCGGCGCATCTTCGAAGACTCAACCCGGGTTCTCGCTCCCGATCTGTCGCCATTTAAAAGGTAATGGTGGTGGGAAGTAACTCCCCCAAACTTGAATTGTTTGGCAACGAAAGAGGCATCAAGAGTTGATACTAGCTCCACGAGTCACGAGAGCTTCCCAGTTTGACTCCTTATTATGCGAATTGTAAAACTCACAGATCTTTCATCTTTTAAACATTCTTTTTCATCAAAACGCGCAAGTAGATTGAATTCACAATCCCTTCTTCTACGATCTTTCTCTTCTTGCTTTCGAAATTGTCTTTAAGGAATTTTCAGTAAGAGTGGCATCGAGTCACTACTTGATAAAGGCATCTCGTCTCTAACGGAAAAGTTTTCAAAAACTTAACAAATTGCTCTTCTATTGCAATTCTGCGATCGTGGGAAAACGCTGCCAGTCTAGAGCCTTGAATGTCCTTCCGGTCTACTCTTTCCTTCTTTTTCTCCAGTTCTTCTTCCTTTAAAATTGTCTTTCCTGAATTCTTTGTCGTTTTTCTTTCATCATCTCTAACTCCTTCCCACTCCTCATTGCCGACCATGCCGGTCTTTAGGATTTTTCTTGGTGTCACTTGGGAAGGCATCTTTCTTCTGGCTCTGCAGGGTTAGGGCCAGTTGTCCTACTTGAGTCTCAAGGTTTTTTAAGGTTGCATTGGTAGTGTTACGGAACTTGAAAGTGGTAGCCGATTGCTCCCAGTGCAGAACCACGTTGCATTGGAGGTTCAACAATTTTCTTATTATCCCCATGAAGGCTGCGACATCGTTCTTCAAAGATAGGGCCCTCCTCGACCTTGGTATTCGTTCTATGTTCATTTCCTTCTTTGCTTTACTCTTCTGAATCTTAGTTCTTGTGATAATACGTGAAGTGAGTTACATGCCTGTGGGCCTTGTAAAAGCCCCTCCACCATATGAGAAGTTCTCATGGTTCCTCAATCCCGGATGATAATGTGTTGGTAGGTTAGTATTACTTGGGTTTGAAATGGTAGTTTCTTGGCTCACCCAAATACTTAACCTCTCCAGCATCATAAAATTGTTCATCTGTTTGCTCCTCGGCACTTCCTTGATAATTCTCTTCGGCGCTCTATCTCGTGGGCGGTGTATGTCTTCTTTCTTGCTTGTCCATTCGATGCATAATGGCGTCAACAGCCTCCATAGCTGTCATCTTGCTTTCAGTTCGAGAATCCCCTTTCCTCACATTGTTTCCTCTTGGCTTCGAAGGAGTTTTCATATTGCATTTGGCAGTCCTCGATCGAGGATCCTTGCTCCTCGGCACTTTACGTTTGAATGCTCCCGCGGCATGGAAAGCATCAATGATTCCTTTTGATATATCATTTAGGCATGATATACAATGTCCATTTGGGTCTTCAAGTCTATCATGCATTGGACATCTTTTCGACAGCAGCTTGAATCTTTCTAAGCCACGTAGAGGCTTTCATCTTCTCTGTTGGAACACTATGATCTCTCCTTTTCGGAGGTGAGTGATGGTTGGAAAGAATCTACATAAGTAGCTTCTACCGGCTCCTCCCAAGCATCCAACAGAGACCCATATGGTAAAGACTCGTACCATGTAGCTGTTGTATCCCTTAGAGAGAATGGGAACAGATGCAGTTTAATGACTTATGGTCTAACCCCATTTAACTTTACTGTATTAGCCATCCTGAGAAATCTTCCCAGATGCTCGTTTGGGTCCTCAGTGGGATGGCCCGGTAAGCGTCTTTGCTAAACCATTACGATTAGTCTTGGCTTGGTCAAATTATTGGCCTCAACTGCGGAGTTGTCGATCATGATATTCATCTGAATAATTGGTCTCCAGAAGTCTTCCATTGTATATGTGATTGGAGGTCTTCTGACTGCTTCTCTATGCTCGTCATTCTGTTCCTGTCTTTCATCTGCCATTGTGGAGTTTTCTGCCTTCTTTATCTTCCTCCCGAAGCTTAGTGTTTTCTCTAGTGCATGTCTCTTTGAATCGGATCAGGTATTACATTTCCTATGCATTAAACTTTTTCACGAAACAAAACATACTAACGTGCCGAGTTAATTACGGGTCAACAAATATTTTTCAACATGGTTTTGTTAAAGGTCGGTGGCTAAAGAGTCCTTTGCTTGAAATGCTATTTTTTTCTTTTTCTTTTAAAATGTCCAAATTAGTATTTCCTTCTTTCATACGAATATTGATTACTAAATCCCTTGATCCCGACAGCGGCTTCATAAAACTTGATGACCGAACCAAAACACATTGTTTTCACATTTATGCATTAGTTATGCATGCAAGATTATAAAGTTATCACTGAAGGACTACTATCGAATCCCACAATGAAAATCGCCTTAAAACTTATGTGACGAAATACATATACAAATTTATGACACACTATTTCCAAAAGGACTATTAACTAATCTGAACCATGATGCCATCAACATTGACATCATACTATCATAACCAAAAATCTCTTAGAGTAGAACATTTTAATTTATTGGTTTTTAGTGAGAAGTGCATAAGTGCAGTGCGACAAGTAATAAAAATGGACTTAAGTCGGATATCGATCCACAGATCTGAATTTTCATCAACTACCACGACTGCTGAAATTAATACTATTTGGACCATAGGGTGATACGGGTTTCGGCATGAAAGTTGGGGAAATCAACTAGTTCAAGAAATGAACATTCAAATGGCGAAATAAAACAAATGAAGGAAAATAGATTCCTCTGAAGAAATGAATGCGACGATTATCATAGGAAGACACATCAGAGAAAGCAGTCATAGTGAGTGATCAATTCGTAGTTCATGCGAATTAGTTTCTTGATTATCTCAAGTTTCAAAATCTGTCCAAGGCATTCGTAGTACTTATTTGGATCTCTCCCACGCTCCTTCGTTATCTCTTCTGATTCTCTTGAATTACGAGAGCAGAGATAACTATAAGAACCCTTAAGTACAGGTATTTTTCTTTTTGCAATACTTCATACCCATTTTATGGGTAGCGTACACCTTAGCTCCCAAGTTATCGGTCAAGCAAGGATATACAACTTCCAATTCTCTTCCTCGAAATTAAATCGTCAGCCTTTCCTTGATTAGATCTCGGCTAACGGGATTAGCTCCCGATATCGAATTGAGTGAAATCTGCGCTTGTTTAAATATATAAGTCGTTCAACTTCGTTCTTGACTTCGAAATTGAGAAGAGGATTTATCTAAGTGAACTCCGCAAGCTCAAAGGATCCTAATAGCGAGGTTAGTATACCTTGAGAAATGTACATTACTCGGAGATTGTCTTCCTGTGTCACTCGGGGACCTCCTTAATCGAAATATGACGCCAATTCTTACTTGGGTATAGTAAGGCGATATTGAATCCAAAATCCAATAAACTCATGTCCCAGTAAATTCGTAAGCGAAATGAACAAGATGCTGCAAATTACTACAGGAAAAATCAATTATGACTACAACGTTCACTAAATGGAAGAATTTGGGTTCCTCGATTACTAAATCTGCAGACAACATCCTTACGATCAAAAGAATAAGCTGCAATTCGAAAGCGAAATAATCGAATCCCGAAATTTAATACGAACGTGCACATTCGGTAGTAATTTTGAAAAAAATTCTGTATTCGGCTTAAACAAAACGATAACATTCATATCCAAAAAAAAGAAAAAAAAACTAGACAAACATCTGCTCACAAAATAAAGAAAGAAAAGAAAAGAAAGAAAAGAAAAGAAAGAAAGAAAATAAAAGTGAAGCCAGGCTACCCCGAGATCTCTCCTTTGACTCGAAACGCTTTTCTACTCTGGGTAAGCTAGCGTATTTATAAGGTTTCAGTTGGGCCTAATCCCGATATAACTCAACATGGATTTACCGAGTAGCGGGCCTAAATTCTTGTTCAGTTGACCTCGATTCTCTTGCCGGCGACATCGAACTCATGTCGCGACATCGATAAAGTTACACTTCCTATGAAGCCGAGTACGTTGGTTATCCGCGACACGAAAATCTTATGCCATACCGGGTTTCGATTGATCGTTTATTGATGTGCGACATCATGGCCTTGTCGCGACATCCATTCTAGTCGCTGCGGTCTTATTGGTTGTTCGATGTCAGCGACATCGAGGATGTGTCGCGACATGGGCTCAAGTCTCCTGCACCCTTCCACTGGTTTGTCATGATGTCGCGACCTCAGTTTTCTTGTCGCGACATCACTTAATGGTCTTGTTCCTTGAGCGGGTGTCCACGATGTCGTGACATCAACCTCATAGTTTTGACTATACATTTGATCTCACTCTTGATGTCCGCGACTTGACATTAAAGTCTCACACTTTATGCAACCAGTTGTTCTTAGTGTCGCGACATCGGTCTTCTTATCGCGACATCACTTAATCTTTCTTTGTAGGCGCGGATTTGTTTTGATGTCGCGACTATAGTTTTGTCGCGACATCATTCGCTAATTCTGCTCCCTTCCTCGTTTGCCTATGATCGTTCCACGTCGTGACCTGCATCGGAATTCTCTTGATCTTCACGATGTCGCGACTTTAGAAGCGGGTATGCGAGACCCACATTTGCATCAATGACTCGACGGTTGCTTTCATTTACCTTTCTTGCCATTGTTGCATTTTATCCCTTATACGCATTTTTCTATTGCTTTTTCTTCTTTCTTGCTTTTTCTGTAATAGCAAAGTGGTGAAGGATTTCTTCCATAATTATGTATATTAATTATTAAATTTTAGCGAAAATCAAACGAAAATGGACTAAAGAGATGACTTTTAAGCTCATCAAGGCTGCGGGATGCGGAGATGCGAGAGCGATGTGATAGACGGTGCCCGTGGAGAGAAACACAGTTTTATTTGTGCAGAATTTTTGCTAGGCTGTAAAATTTCGCTAACTAGCGAAATTCTTGTGATATGAAATTTCTCCAATTTACCGCTATCTCTTCTGAACTAGCTAGGCTAGCTAATTTATTAACCTCGCCGAAACCACCCCGCTATGCTAGCGAAATTCCTGCCTCTTAATTCTTTGCCCCTGTGTTTGATGTGTTGATTCTGAACGACCACGTTTTGATTAATTACCATTTGTCCTTATTGTAATATCATATTTTTAGGCATTTTTGTCATTTCACACAATGGGTTGGCTATAAGCTCCCTGCATTTTTTTGTAACCCTAACTTTAATCTTTAGTACCAGCCGGCTTTTTGTTCCGAGTTTTCTCTCTTCTCTCCTCTTTACTCTCCACTTTCTTGGGTGCGAGCACCCTCGAGGATGACGACGGAGGATGAGCGGCTAAAACCCTTTCCTCCTTGAAGTGGAAGGTTGTTGGTGGTTCCCTGTTTTTCACGTAGCAGGTTTTGACATTCTGGTTCCCTAATTTCCAACTCTAGGTTTAAAGCTTTTTGATGTACTTTCTTTGGTCGATACTTGTGACTTTAGGGTTTTAGTGTATTCTTAGCTTTAGATACACTAATATCCATTAGTTGCCATTCACGAGCCAACGAGGTGAGTTAAGGGTTAGATTTTCCTTTGTAAGAACCATGAATGCTAAATAAATGCTTTCTATCAAAAGGAAAATTATTAGGGTTTAGTTTTTAAAAGTTAAATGAAGATCCGGTTCGGGAGATGACTATATGTCATCCTCCCCAACGCGAGGAAATAAACCCGGGGACCTATTAGTTAGCCTAGGATCTTAAACCCAATGACCCAATGCTTCAAGGAGTTCTATTTTACATTTTATTTTAGTTAAATTTCAGTTTGCAAACCATCAACTCCCCTGTTTTTACCAAACCTTAAAATCCAAATTGAATTCACCATTTTTGACTTCACTTAAATCATTTGTCACGAAGAAAACCCCATCCTCGTGTTGGAGCCCTAGACCACTATCTTGCAGTGGCTTGACTACGCCGTGGGAAAGTATAAGGATATAAATTTTGTTGATTAGAATCACCCTGCGTGGCACGAATCAAATGGCGCCCGTTGTCGGGGATAGTTGCCTTAGTCGCGATGTGTTTGGCATGGAACACTTGTGATCCCATAAATCACAGAATCTTGGTGAATTTCCTTTTATCATTCTGATCATATTTTCTTAGTTTTATTTCTATTAAAAAAAAAAAAAGGGTGCGCGGAGATTGTTTTCTTTAGGTTTCCTTACTTTTCTTGCATGAATCCATTTCGGTGGATCAAAAATTCTAAGTAATGATTCGAGGTTCACGTGGGAAAAATTGATGAAATGGAACCCACACATGAGCAATACGGTCGGAGAGTAACCTAGGGCATATGTGAGGCAATGAGGGACTATAGGAACCTCGCATGGCAAAATCGGCAACCTTGGGAGAGAAATCCAAGCCCACCCTAGATCCATGAGGGACTATAGAGACCAATGGATGAGTGCACCTGTCTATAGTGTTCCCTCAACTTATGCACCTCCTCCACATCCACAGTATGCTTCTTTGTCTCAGCCTCAACCACCACAGCCAATCTCCCCAGTTGAGCAAGCAATTTTGGACCTTACTAAACTGGTGGGTGATGTTGTGGATGAACAAAAGAAATTCAATGTCCAATTGAGTGAAAAAATCCATACTGAGGAGAATTCCACTACGGACCCAGATTAGATGGGCTGAGCAGATGATTTTGAGCATGAATGGGACAACATGCAAGATTCCATTGAAGACCTAATTGATCAGCAGCGATGTCCACCAGAGGAGGAGTGTCAAAGTGGCACCATGGTAGAGGAGCCGTGCCTACAGCAGCCACAAGAAAACCTGGTGGAAAATTTTGAATCCTCAGTTGGTGCTGCTATCTGCCTATGGGAGAAGAAGGAAGCAACCTTCCCATTAGCGAAGAAGCGTGGACATGAAAGCAGTGGAAGGACCCAGAGCCTATCACATTCAACCAAACCCGTAGATTTGGATCTAATGCCTTGCCCAACCCAAAAACAACCCCTTTGCTAGTACCCCCTCGGTTGACAGTGTACACTCGCCCATGCTGCGGCACAGCCAATCCACTAAAGCACCACGAAAGGCACCTCATCCTTTGCCTATGCTGAAAAACTTCAAGAAATTAGTCGTCTTTGTGCAAATTTTACTACCTCCAAACAAGATGTGTTTGCACGAGACCGCATGACATGAGGATGGTTGGTCTTAGGTTCAGTTTGGAGCACAGGGCGACATTTACGACTCAGCCAGGTTCATTAGCCTCGAGCATAAGGAAGTGGTTTGGGAGGCTACGGTCTCCCCAGCTTTGTTTAATTTTTCTTGTCTTATTTTATTTTATTGTATTTTATTTTGATTTACGTTAATTTTTCTTCTTAAATTTTATCTAATTTTTAGTTCATTTTATGTTTTTTAAATTAATTTTGCTTTACTTGATTTTCTAATTTTCTTGTGTTAATTTTTTACAGGTTTTTGTGCAAATTTTGAGCAATGTAAATTTTGAAGCTTGGATTGAAGATCAGGGCAATATGGAATAGCAGGAATTTTCGCAAGCTTAGCGAAAATTTCGCAATCACTGACGAAATCTGGGAAATTTTGCTACGGAGTGGGGTACCAGTTAAATTGTGAATTTATTAACTGGCCGAAATTCTTGTGGTCTTGAGTGAAATTTCGGTAGGAGCGATAATTTATTAGCTAGTGAAATGAACGATTGTAGCGAAATGAGCAGTGGCAACCAAAACCAGGTAAAAAAAAAAAAAACGGATTTGTTTTTTATATCTATATATTATTTTATTTCAAAAAATATATTTAAAATATATTTTTATTTCAAAATTTTATATATATATATATATATAAAAAAATAAAAATTTTACTCTCTTAAAAAAAAAAAATCGTTTTTATATAAAAAAATAAAAAATAATGTTTTTATTTTTATTTTTATTATTTTATTTATTAATTATTTTATTAGATTTAAAAAAATTCAAAAATTCAAAAATTTTATTCTATTAGATATGTGAAAATTTTCCTGAAACATGTAAATTTTCGCTGTATCCAAGTATTCTCTAAACATGAAATTTATGGTAGCGAAAATCTTGTAGCATAACGAAAGTGCCTAAACTATAGACCTACTTTTCTTGCCGAATTTTGTTTTATTTCGTAAGCTTTTTTTAAATTAGAACTCTAGTTTTGGGCGTTCTTGGTAGTTGGAAAGCAGATAGTGTAGAATCAAATATGGCCAGAAGAACATTTTTGAGATTATTATGAAAGTGTAATTTTAAAATGCTCCAACTGGTCACTTTTTTTCTCTCTTTTCTTCTCCTAACTTGTTTGTTTGAAGCCCGAACGGAGTGAATAAGGTGTCGATGGAAAGCTTGCGAAGTCTCCTATCCAGCAATGATTACAACTCATCAAGGAGGTAACACTTCCTTTTCTAATTTTCCAATCTGAGCCCCATTTCGGACACCGAGATGTTTGGGTTGGGGAGAGTTAGCAAAGGAAGTGGCTTTTGTATTTATGTTTTGTTATTATTTTGTGCAAGCCCATTTTGTGATGTTCAGTGGCTTGTTGGGTTCCCTTTCTATAAAGCTGTTACACCATGCAGCTTTCTTTTTCAAAAATTTGGACCCGTTTTTGCAACCAAAATTTTTGTGTGTTTTGCCTAGCTCATAGTTTGAAAAATTGAAAATTTGTCCAATTCTATTGATGTTAGATCGGTTCCATGCCTAATTGAGTGGATGATTAGTTGAATTCTTCTTGCTTCGACATTTTCTTCCACCTTTAGCTAACCACAGGCACATTAGGTTTTGATGATGAAATTGGCGCGCCAAACCTCCTTTACTTTGCATAACCTACCTAGTTTCATTGGCCCTTTAATAGATTAAGGACCCTTTGTGGAAAGAAGGCTATTGTCGTCTTGAGAAAAACAAAAGGAGAAAAAGAAAAAAAGAAAAAAGAAAAGAAAAAGAAAGAAAGAATAAAAATTGCAGCGCTTTTGCCTTGAAGGCGAGCACGGTCAGGGGTATATGGCGAAAGCCTTTAAAGGCAGGTGCCCTAGAGCCTTCAGCGGTTGGAATTGTGACCTAGTGCTAAGCTACATGGGTGGATAGGTGGAGTTGAGCAAGTTGTAGGTGCTGGAGTTTCGAAATCATTCGGAGTCCGGGGTGAAACCTGAAGAGTTAGTGGTCGAAAGATCCTCATGACTTAGTGCCCTAAGCGCAATTGGTTGGGAGTCATCGGTGATCCCGTTACATGGACTTTTGGTGAGATCGATTCCTCGACATTGCACCCTACAGCATAAAAGAATTGTGGAATAAGGGTGGGTCCTGATCTATTTAGGTTAGTTAGCATGCTGGAGTCGTGGTAGTAGCTAGGTTGGGGGGAGAGTGCGGTTGGCGGTTTGTGTGGAGAGCTAATCAAATAAACACTTAGGTTTTGGTGGAAGTTTGGTTGATTCACCAAGAAGGCTCTTTGATACTAAATTTTGTATGGCATTCTTTCTCATGTGATTGTGGACACGGGTTTGATGATTCTTACTTAGGGTTAGGCATTACTCATTCACAACCTTTTGTAGTATAATTTTTTGGCCAGACATTATTTTGTTATAGTTTTTATATGTTCTTTGTTATTTTCTTCTTGCATTGCTAAAGGGACCCAACAATGTATTAGGTTGAAATTATGATTAGTGCCCAAAAAGTGCTATTTTGAACCACACTATTTTTAATAGGTTTTGGCGCTTTGTGTACTAGTATTATAATTAACCCAATTGACATGTTCGGGTCCCTATTGCGCTTCTAATTGCATTCCGAGGCTGTTTTTGTAGTTTTTGCAGGGATTGGAAGCCAAATTATCGTGTTAATCCAATCATAACCAAAGTCGGGTTGGTTTCCCTCAATTTCATATGGTCTTATATCCAATTTCGACAGCGAGGAATGAAGAATTTTCAAGCGGAAGAAAAAAGAAAAAAATAGCAAGGCTGGGATGCGAGGATGCCGAGACGATGGGCGGTGGCGCGGGAGAAACCACGGATTTTCTTTGTGCAAATTTTTCGCTAGGCTAGCTAAATTTTGCTAGCTAGCGAAATTTACTGTTGATAGCGAAATTTCTCAATTTCGCTATCTCTTCAATAATTCATTTGAAATTTGTGAGAATTTCGCTAGCATAATGAAAAATTTTCGCTATGCTAGCGAATTCATCATGAAATTGCTGCCTGTGTTTTGATTGTATTTGATTCCAAACGACCACGTTTTGATTAATTACCATTTTGTCCTTATTGTAATATCATATTTTAGGCCTTTTTGTCATTTCACACAATGGGGTTGGCTATATAAGCTCCCCTACATTTTTTGTAACCCTAACTTTAATCTTTCAGTACACGGCAACTTTTGTTCCAGTTTTCTCTCTTCTCTCTCCTCTTTCTCTCACTTTCTTGGGTGCGAACACCCTCAAGAATGACGACTTGGAGATAGCGGCTAAAACCCTTTCCTCCTTGAAGTGGAAGGTTCTTTGGGGGTAGGATCGAGAGAATTCTTTGGTGCTTCCTGTTTTCATAGCGGAGTTTTGACGTGCAGTTTCCCCTAATTTATTCCAACTCTAGGTTTAAGCTTTTGATGTACTTTCTTTGGTCAATACTTGTGACTTTAGGGGTTTAGTGTATTCTTAGCTTTAGATACACTAATATCCATTAGTTACCATTCACGAGCCCGCGAGGTAGGTTAAGGGTTAGATTTTCCTTTGTAAGAACCATGAATGCTAAATAAATGCTTTCTATCAAAAAGGAAAATTATTAGGTTTAGTTTTAAAAGTTAAATGAAGATCCGATTCGGAGATGACTATATGTCATCCTCCCAGCTTATGAGAAATAAACACAGGGACCTCTCGATTAACTTTAGGATCTTAAGCCTAGTGGCTGATAGCTTCAGGAGTTCTATTTTACATTTTATTTTATTTAAATTTCGGTTGCAAACCATCAACTCCTATTTTTACCAAACCTTAAAAATCGAGTGAATTCACCATTTTGACTTCACTTAAATCATTTGTGAAACCCATCCAGTGTTCGACCACGAACCACTATCTTGAGTAGCTTGACTACGACGATAGGAAGATATAGGATATAAGTTTTGTTGATTCGGATCACCCCTACGTAGCGCGAATCACCCTCTTTGCCTTGCAAATGCTTCTCTTTTGTATCTCGGGACGCGGTCCTATCATTGGCCCAGAATTCCAGAGTTTTTTATGGTCCTGATTCTGAAAGAACACCTCGCTACGCTGCGGCGAAGGGGCGCTACGCTGCGGCGTACTCGAGGCTATTGGATTCCTCCCTCTCTAGTTCGCTGCGGCGTAGGACCTCCATGCTGCTACGAAGGACTACGCCCTTGGCGTGAGTGCTATGCGGATTGCATGCAGGAGCTTTCTTTGGTTATTTCCTTTGCTTTATTTAGCTTCCTTTTTGCTTCTTATATCGCTGTGTCCTGCAAAACATTATGATATGGAGGATTAGTGCAATATTAGTGAATATGAATGTGAATCATGCAATTGATTTATAAAAACACCTAGAAATCTTCTTGAAACACACATGCATAATTAACACTTGGAATCCAGCACCCCCGAGCTTAGTTTCTTTCTTGTCCTGGCGAGAAACGGACTCCTAACAGGGCATCTGCGAGAATAAAGCGTAACTAACAACGGCCGATATGGGTCAATGCACATGATACCAAGAAAATGGGTGAACATGAACCAATTCGTTAGATCGGGGACTACCTCGTTGTTGACTTCGAGAATGCGCAATGAGTGGGTCTCAGGTTGACCCGGCGGAGTCGACCACTCTTTCCCAGTGTTCAATAACCTTTCCCCGAGGTCTATAGTGGTTGAAGTGTGATCTCCAATGTATAGCTCGACTTCGGTACCCCAAACTTGAATTTAACTTGCACATTGGGATTAAGCAACACATAAGGATAAGAGCACCCATTTATTCACTTGACTAATCTGAGGATTAACTCTAAGATAAAATTGAAGAGCACTAGTTCTGAAGTTTTAGATGACCGGTTCTGTAGCGGGGATCCATTGACTCCCCACCCGAGTTGGTTAAGAACACTTAGGGCATTGAGTTCCCCTCGGAACTTCACCCGAACACTCGACCGTAGAGATACTAGACTATGGAAATCATCCATCTCTCTCTTGTCTCATGTAGCGAGGCGTTAGAAGTCAGCAGCTCACGAGGCTAGTTAGCTCAGGCATTAGGCTTTGAAAGGCCCTTAGTACGTGCGAGTTCGATTGGATGATCCACTTATTCCAAACCAAAAGCTTATTATTATCATTTTTTTTAATATTTGGGGCTTAAAGGCGATCCTCTTTTACTAAGGTGTCTCATCACTTAGGTGTTTAAATTTTCCAAGGTTCATAAAACTCTTGTATGCTGAGTCCGGAGTCTAGGCATACTATGAAGATCCGTGTGTGTCTTGTGATAGCTTACTTCGGGAAATGGTTTCTTGAAATCTAAAAGAGGTGGCCAGACATGGTCATTCTCAACTTTTTTACAATGCATTCCCGATTGTCAAACAACCTTGGAGTTCCCTATTTACTCGAAACACAGTCATTCTACGATTACTATGACTCCCCTTTTTGAAATCATGGCCAAGACTAAAGCTGAGAACAATTAATACCAAATCCGGAAACTACCATATCATAATAGTACCAAGCCTTGACATACTAGTACATAATAGACAAACTACGGTCTTTAAACATGTTGGAAAAAAACTAACAAATTATAGATCCCTAAAACATGCCCTAAAACATGCGAGAAAAAAATAAAACTAAACTGACCGTACACCCACACCTGACATACACCCCCTAAACTTAAAAGCTTGATGGTGTCCTCAATGTGAGAATGGAAATAAGGGCATAGAAATCGTCCCCGGAGAATCCTTTGCGGTGGCTGCTTGATGTGCTAATTCTCTACCACTTCTCAATATGACAGATTTTACATGGTCATTACCTTATTGTCTCGGGTTCACCTTGGAGTTACTAGGTAATGATCTGTGCTGCCTCTCAGTCAACAATGTGGCCATTTGGCCTATTTGCACCTCCAGATTTCTGAGTTGGGCTCCTTGATTCTATAACTGGGTAGATTGGTTTTGGAATGTGGCCTTCGTCTCATTCATAAATGTGTTGTGGGAAGTCATCATATGAGCTAAGGCTTCCTCGAAATCTACTTTCTTCTCTAGTGGTGGTTTGCTTGCTTGAAGTAATGGCATATTATTTTGGTTTTTTCTCCAGCCATAGTTCCGATTGCTCTGATTATTCTGGTTACCTCTCCAACCCTGGCCTTGATTTTGATTCTGATTTTGGTACCTGTTCTAGTAGGCATTACCTCCATACTGCCCTTGATGTTGTTGGTTTGACTGATTCACATACTGTGCTTGCTCTACTGTCATCTACCCCGATTGACAATCCATAGGACTGTGTTGTACTCCGCAAGACTCACAGATCTCCCGGGGTTGTTACGAGATCACGTTCACGTACCTTCACATACATGCATTGTTTAGTTAACAGCGCGACATGGTTTACTAGGTTACTGAGAACTTCTGTGTTTGCTCCCGCCAAGGACTTCCTAAGTGCTGATCTATCTCGAGGCCATTGATTAGTATTAGTGGTTGTATCTTCTAATATCTCATAATCTTGATCTATAGTCTTCTTCATCAGGGCACCTTCTGCTAAGGCATCAATGATTGTCCTAGCTGAATCGCTTAAACCATTGTAGAACGTGTGCACCTGCATCCACCTAGTTAACTTGTGATGTGGGCATCTCCTCAGCAGCTCATGAAATCTCTCCCAAGCCTCGGCTAAGTTCTCCCCCTTGAATTGTCTAAATGTGTTAATCTCTTACACCAATTGTGCGATCTTTTTGGGTGGGAGAAATTTGGTCAGGAATTTCTGCACTAAGTCATTCCATGAGGTAATGGAATCCAGTGGTTGGCTAGTCAACCGTGCTGCTTCGATCGCTAAGTGACATTGGGAATAGGCGCGTCACGAGAGCTTCTTTGTTACTCCATTATCTTGATTATGTCGCGAACTTCAATAAAACGTCGGATGTGCGTTGGATTCCTCACTAGGCAACCCATGAAACTGTATATTGTGGAGCATTTGCAAAGTTACTCCTTTCAGCTCAAAGTTGTTCGATTGAATAGGTGATCGTTGTATAGCTGACTGAACAACTGTAGGTGGCAAGGCGAACTCCTCAAGTAGCATATGAGGATCATCAGGCTGAAGCGATCACGGTGGCACGATTTCTATGATTCTGTCCATTCTGATCCACCTATGGTTCATTCCTATCTTGGAACTGCCCTTCGTCTTTTTGATTCTGCATGATTCTAGATTGGGTTGCGTGTGCTTCTCTACGTAATCGATGTAATGTCTGTTCTGGTTCAGGATCGAATGGAAGTAATTCCCTGCGATCTTCTCTTTGCATGCACACTAATTACTTTATTGAAATCACAAGTATGAAGTCGAGACCAAGTCACAGCACAGGTGAAATAAGGAAAAATAACTAAAACAAAGAGTAATAAAATGATTAATAAGTAAAAAGAACTAAAATAAAATTGATCCAAAGTAGAATCTATTGCATTGTTGTCAATATCAACACTAAACTTCTCGAGAGCTTGTGAAAGCGTGGAGCGAGATAGTGAGGTGTAAGGAAATTAAGTAAAAATGCGGGGCTTTTGTGCGCAAAAGTGTCTGACGTCGAGTTCATGTAGTGTAGTGGCTAGTCAAGTGTCGTTCCCACGAAGAGAACCGTGTTGAATACTGGCTTAGTAACCTAGATAATATTTGGATCCAGTCTTATAGTGAATTATAACTAATTTAAGGAAAGCCTAATATTAAGATTTTGATTTAAAGTAATGATGAGAAAACTAGGGTTTTGTCGTCGCCTACCACACTTGATGGATTTTAACCTAGATAGCATATTTATCTAATATTTCATATGATTTATGTTAACTGGTTGATCGTGCCTACAAGAGATTCTCTCTCTCGATATATTTGCCTATCTCGCCAGTGGGGTGTATTGCATCTTTTCTTTGACCCCTTGACTCCGAGATGCATAAATGTGCAAACCCCAGTGCTATACTTGGAACTCGGGATATCTCTATTCCCTGATTGACCAAGTGTTGCTTTTCCCATGTCCCTATGAGTCATATTCTCTCGATTTCAAACTCCTAGCAATAGCATGCTAAAATTGGCCAATTAATAACATGTGATTAAATTTAGGAGTATGATCATACAAATTCATACCAATATTAAATAAACATGAATTAATACATTAATCCCACTTAATGGTGTGGTTAGGTTAGGCAAGACCTAAAGAAAAGTTAGTTCATGGTGATTTTCATTCTGGCGAAAGATTTTAACATAAAGCGGAATCGGGAAAGAAGCCCTGAAGAAGTCATCTTTACGATCTCTCGGAATCCGTCTCCTCCAATCTCCCTCTGTCCGTTTGTCCTTCTCTTCAATCTGCCTCCAAATCCCCCCTCTTTGCCTTAAAAATTCTTCTCTTTTATATCTCAGGACGCGGGCCCATCATTGGCCCAGAATTCCAGAGTTTTTTATGCTCCCGATTCTAAAAGAACACCTCGCTCGCCTGTGGCGAGGTGTTACGTTATGGCGATACGGCTATTAGTTCCTCCCTCGGTTTCTTCGCGTGGGACCTCCATCTTCTTTGCGAAGGACTACGCCACCTCAACGTGGGTGCCGCTAGCGCATGCACGAGCTTTTTCTTTACAGTTCTTTCCTTTGCTTTATTTAGCTTCCTTTTTGCTTCTTATATCATTGTGTCCTGCAAAACATTATGATATGGAGGATTAGTGCAATATTAATGAATATGAATGTGAATCATGCAATTGAGTTATAAAAACACCTAGAAATCTTGCTGAAACGCATGCATAATTCTCACCGATCAATATACTTTTACTCTGCAGCTTTCTTGATGACTCTACGCTCCTTGATCTTGGGTCCCACCGTTAATTACTCGATACTTGTGCATTGGTAAAAACAATACGCTAAGCATTTTCATGCTTAGTGGTTCTATGGAAATTCTCTCTTCATTTTATTTAAAATCGAAACATGCAATATTTATAAAACAATGCTTTTGTACAATTGTGTGACCATTCGCGTACAATACGTATTTTATTTTATTTTCAATAAATCAATTACAATTCATTGTCATCCTGAAGCTATGCATTTTCATATCGCGATAAATCGTTTCAATCTAAATAATTTTTTTCAATCTCATTATCATTTTGCATTTTAGCCCTTATCGAATTTAACCTATGATTTCGGTGCACGGGATAAATAATCATCGGCACGGTCCAGTTGGGCTATAGGGCGGTATGTATGTATATATATATATATATATATATATATATATATATATATATATATATATATATATATATATATATATATATATATATATATATACTGGTTGGTGGCTATCGGTTGGTGTACCTTCACCGTCTTGTCTGTTAGACTCACGGATACGTATGCCACAATAGTCACGTTTGTTCGACTCTTATTGGTATGCCATTCATCTTAACTTGAATTTAACTGTTAACATTCTATTAAGGGCATTCAAATCATTTTAGGAAAATACACGATTATGATATGTATTTTATACAAACAAATCATTTCAATACTCATGCAATTTTCATGTATCATTCATTTATAATCAATCAATTTCTCAAATTTCTTAACTTAAATCAACTTGAAATTCATTTCACAATTTATTTGCATTAAATCAATTTAAAACAATTCAACATGCAATTCAAACATTTTGGAGATAGAGATTCGGAATAATGAGAGAAAGGTGTAGAACAAACCAAAAAGCTTTGCACTTTGATTTCAATCATTGGAATCTCAATCTCAGTTCAGGTTTTCCTCCTCGTCAACCCCTATTCCAATACAATTAAAGAACAATATTATTCGTCTGTGCTAGTGATTTTGGTTAGGGTTGATTTTCGTAGCTTAATATCGTATTCTTAATCTCATTAGCAAATGAGGGAGCGAATCTGAAGCCCGGTATGGTTGTTAGTTTCCCAAACTTTAATCCATCACATAACCAAAATACTAAAATTTTTGCCCTGCCTTATAATCCGTTTCCAATGGTACTCTTGATAAACTAAACCATCCCCAAAGGAAGATTAAGTGAAAAACCTCAAACAACCACTAACACCAGATGTAAGGACCGTTATTTTCCAGTTTTGTACTCTGTGGACTTTATTACCCAAAAATTATTCAAAAGGTCTTCAAAAATTATGAAACTCTCAAGTTTAGTCCTTTATATATCCAACACATCTCTAAATTGTTCGTTTAAAATTCCCTTCTAAGGCCCTCAACCACATAACACAAACATGGCAAAAACATGCTGTTTTTTTCTCGCATTAACAAGACTTTAAAACGTGTCACCAAAACCAATCCTAATGTTGTCCAAAATTAACTTCAAACATTGATTTAATTTAGATTAGACCAAGGCCTAACTAACCTCTCTCTAGCACCCAAAAATCAGATTATAAACCAATTGCGCGCTTTAACTTTAACATCTAGACTACTCTAATTTGCAAAACACACCTGCACATAGCCCACTCTTGAAAGATTCATGGCACTTCTAGAAGTCATAAAATCAGATACACTTCCTTCTAAAATTCTTCAGAATTATAGTTTACCCAGAATTTTTAATCACTCAAATTGGATGAGTGAAACTCATTTTATGGCCAAAACATCACAACTACTCCCAAAACAGGGCATACTAGTGAGCTAATCGAAACTCACCTTTAAGCCCATTTTTAGGAGCCTTAGTGCTGCGATTTGCTCCTGGTCCCTTCTATACATTTGTAGCTCTATCTCTTATAGTTCTTTACCAATTTGAATCACTGATTTTGGTTGATTATAACTTAATCTATAGCCAAAATAAGAACATGGGTTTTGACAAATTTTTGACAGCATTTCCTTTGAAAACCAAACATTTCCCTTTTTACAAACACTCCTCCAAACCAATACCAAAACCCATGTACAACCAATACAAAACACCTTTATCCACATTTAGTTTTCCAACCCAAACACAAGAGAAAAGGGGCTAGGGTTTAGTTTCTCTACTTTTAATATCTGATTATTCAACATCAAGTCTTCCTTCTTCTTCTTTATCACTGCAGAAGTTCTAAACGGGAAGAACTCCCACCAAAACCTTTGGCCTTCTCAACCTAAATCTTTTCTCCCTTTTCTCCAAGAACAGAAAATGCAAAAATGTGTCTTATCACCACATTTGGTCTAATCTCATTTAATGGTTAAGCCTTGTTTGGCTTCCTATTTTGAATTTCTCTTTCAAAATAAGTCTCATTTCTTTTTTACATTTAAGTCTTCTATTTCAATTTCATTTAACTCACATTAGCATTTTTAAGCTTTACATTTATTTTTGGCCCTAGTCCTATTTTACAAATTCAAAATTCTAATTTTTGGCATCAAAATTCGGTTGTATATATATATATATATATATATATATATATATATATATATATATATATATATATATATATATATATATATATATATATATATATTAGTCATGTTTAGGGTATAAACAAAGCAAATGGAAATATATACCCTAAACACATAATATATATATATATATATATATATATATATATATATCATAAAAATACTAGGGTATTTTTAGGGCATTACATAAATCTTACTTGGTTCGGGCCCATAAGCCCCAGATAGATCCTATGCATGGGTTTGGTCCAAGCCAGCCATGTTGGGTTTCTGCAACTTCCACCTTGGGTCCACTCTCTGACTGTAGGTTAAGGAAAAGAAGTAATGTACACGGACCTTGGGAATAGTGGAGTGTTTATGGAGCTGGGGAAGTCCGAGACTAATTGGGGGAGTTCCCGGGACTAAAGGTGCACAAAAATGGAGTGAGTTCAGAGGGAAAAAAAAAAAGAAGAAAGAAGAACAAAAAAACGTGAAGGAGAAGAAAAAAAGAAAGGAAGGAAAAAAAGAGAGGAGAAAGATAGAAAAGGAAAGAGAGATTCTCTAGATCCTGTGGGCGTGGTCTTCATTTTGAAGAGGACTTCCTACGCATTTGAAGGAGTGGATACTGGCTTGGAAGCATAAAATAAAGAAGGTAGAGATAGCTGAATCCTACAGTACGGTGCTATGCTTCTCCCATTTTCTTTACATTGTCTATGTCTTTGATAATAGAGCCTGCTTTAGAGCACTAGGAATCGCTTGTGTCAATTCTCTACTATTCGAGTTGGAATTGTTCTCCATTTATTGTTAATTTGACTCATGAGGAAGGTTCTGAAAAAATTTTTGAGAACTCACGTCGACCGACCGACAGTTTGGAAACGGATCAACCTACTCATTAAGTTTTGTTTTACTGAATGCCAGCTAGATACTAGGCATCGCTTAGTCGGGCTTCATCATTCAAAGCTGCACGAAATTACTTTGTTTTGTTAGATTATTGAATCTATGATGAAGATTCTGAAAAATTTTGAGAACTACTCTCAACCGGCTGAACCATTTGGGAAACCGGATCATCCTGTTTGATAGTTTGACACATCCTGAACAACAGGCTAGGTACTAGAAGTAATCATTGTGTCAATTTCAATCATTCGGAGTTAAATTGTACTGCTTGTTTTATTGTGATTTCTAACTCTATGAGGAATGTTCTAAAAATTCTTGAGAACTTCTATCAACCCATTGAATCGGTTGGAAACCGCATCAGCTGGCTCATTAAGCTCACTGAACAATGCTTATGGCACTCGTATCGTTGTGTCATCACTTCATTCAGAGTCAGAACTATACACCCTTTATTTTGTGACTTCTTTACTGGGTGTGAGGAAAGTTCTAATAAATTTGAGAACTGCCTCAACCGAATAACCAGGAAATCGGATCACGGTTCATTAGCCCTTCCGAATAGCATTTAGGGCACTTTGCCTTGTTTGGACCGTCACTCATCCGAGTTGAATCAAACACTGCTTTCTACTGGGTCTCACTCTTTGAGGAATGCTTTGAAAATTTGAGATTTGTTCTCAACCAATGCCAGCCTAGTGAACTAGGGATCAGCCAATCTATTAGGGCTTTTCTAGGATAGCGTATAGGGCATCTTGGCTCGTTCGCCCGCTTCTCACTCATCCGGCAATACAATCATGCATTGTTTATTTTAGATTCTTATTCATTAAATAATACAGGCAATTCAGATGATTTTTCTCAACTTGGCTGAGGAACCAGTCAACTCACATAGGACAACTTATGGGTATCCCCCCTATTTTAGCACTTTTCAAGTCTAACTTTGAGGTTCAAGCCCGTTTTGCACTAATGCATTTAGGCCATATTTGGAATTCCAAAGCTGAGCCTAACTTGAATTAGAGGGGACCCACTCTGGAGTTAGGACACTTGGGGTTAGGTGAGTTTGATTGTGAATTGGTGATTGCGGTTAGTGAATTGTCATTTGGAGAGTGTGGAAAGAAATAAACATATGAATCGCCTCATTTTCCATTCACTTCCATTTTGAATACGAACTTTGGTTACTTTATCATGGATGCATGTTGTGTGTTTGTGTTTATTAACTAACTATATCTGCACAGATGCATAGGGGACCACAAAGTACGTGCTTGGCTTTCTGTATTTGCATTTATATGCGTACATGGTGTTTGGACTTTGGATGTCAGGTGCATTTGAGCTTGTTAACCCGACCTCTTATGCAACGCTATTAAGGACCAATGTACACCCATTGTTTTGTTTGGTCAGGTGTTTATGCATGTTAGATACTAAGTAGGTTGGTGTGATTCGGGTCATCTATTTAGCCTGAGTGATCAATTGATCTTTAACCCATATGATCCCATGTACCCAATTCATTAGTAGAGACCGAGTTTTGGGCTTAGAGGGGTGCTACCTCGCATGAGATACCTTCCCAATAAGTAACCTGATCTTTGGACCCATAAATCTTGTTTTCGTGGACTGCTTTTTTTCTAAATGGAGTCAATAAGGGTTTTTTGTTCTTACTTTATTTTCCCCATAATAAATAAAAATAAAGTAAGTGGCGACTCCAAACAAAATCGTTCCTCACTAGGGACGGATTTTCAAATCTCGAAAATGAACTGACTTTTTTCTATTAATAGCGAGTCACGCCGGCCTGTGGATCGGGTAGGGTTCACAAGGCGAGGAACTTCGGGCTGCTCAAACCTATATTTTTTTGAATTGTGACAAGGTTACACCTTATATCGAGTAAGTATTTTTGAAATATTAGTAAATGCATTTTGTATTTTAATGGTTTTATTTTTTTATTTGAAGTATTTACAATACAAATGTGTAATAAGATAAAAGAATTGAAGATATCGGGCATTGATCAAATGCTCAATTATAATTTCGTTGAATGGTTCAAACTTTATGTAAGGGTATTTTGTTCCCTACATAATTTTTCGTAATCAAATATTTGAAATTAAATACATATTGACATTAATATTTTTTCATAAACAGACACGTAATCCTAGTAACAACGTGACAAAAATCATTGTAAAGGCTCTTGCTGAAGGGCCAAATAGAACCACATAGTCATATCCAATGTACTTTGTCAATGGGCAATTCTATACTATAGCTTCTCTACTTGACTCGGTCGAGCTACCATGAACAATGGTGTTTGCATTAAGGGTACAAATTATAGTGAGAATGCTAGCGATTATTATGGTCAATTGATAGAGATATTGGAGTTAGAGTATCCTGGTTATCCATTCAAAAGAACAATTCTATTTAAATGTGAATGGTTTGACCCTTCAAGGCATGGCACTAGGAGGCACCCAAATTACAACCTCGTAGAAGTCAACCAAAGTAGAAGATTTAATAGGTATGAACCATTCATACTCGCAATGCAGGTGTGACAAGTATCTTATGTACTATATCCTTCATTGAGGTGCGCCCAAACGAATTGGATAGTTGTGTGCAAGATTAAGGCAAGTGCAGTTGTAGAGATGCCTGAATTGTCAAAGAAAACTTCTTCAATGCCAGATTTGGCATTTCAGGACAATTAAATTAATTTACATCATATTGAGGTCGCAGAGGACAATGATGTAAGTCTTCTTAATGATCCAAATGGTGGAGATATAGGTTATGATGTAGGAGATGATGAAACTCAATCTGAATATGAGATGACGATGTAGACTTTGTTGATTTGTAGTATTTTTTTTGCAATCTTGTTTTGAAACTCCCTAGTAAACTTATCTCCCAGGGTATTATAATCACTAGTCCATTTTATGACTCCTTAACCTGGATTTTGATATAATGGGTAGGGATGATTTTGGAATTTTGTGCTGGTATCAACAATAACAAATCTTTCATATTATATTGTGTGTTGTCTGTTTGTGGCAATAGGTTTTTATGTTATTAAATGGAACTTTTAGATCAGTTGATACATTTGTCACCATCATCCACAGTAATTATAACTTTCTATTTCTGATTTTTTTTTTTAGGGAAAAAGTTGTGTAATATCCTTGCTTTAGTGGCACTTGAAACATTTTAATTATTAACCTACTTTTGGAATTCTTATGTTATGTTGTTGGTCATCTCAGACATGGGTGACTAATATTAGCATCTGTAATTCCTGTAAGTAGAAAGTTATAATACTGACTTTTCTGATCTAATCCATATGTTGATTTCCCTTTGCATTGTTAGGTGACCTTTCCCTTTGTTGTTAGGTGTTGTATGATAAACTTCATTTTCAAGTAAAAAAATAAATGATTGTTCTCCTCAAACCAGTTTGAAGTTGGATATTGGTTGCTTTTTTAGTTGATTATTCTCCTAAAATTATAAGTTCTTAGTTTAATGAATAATATTCTCTTTAACTAAACAAGCAGGTGGTTGATTCTGAACATGTCAGTTAAAGAATTGAACTACATATGGATCATATTCTTTTTAATAATATAATTCCATTGCAAGGTACATGGATTATGCTCAGTCATCAGTCCTTGTAATTTGTATAGATGGAACATAAAAATCATTTTATATGCATAGTTCAAGTAGGTGTTGATTTGTTTTTGGTTTATATGCAGAAATTCTAGCTTGCCACTTGTCGTTTATTAATTGCTATTTTATAGATGTGACTTATAAAAGGTACTAAAGAAAAGAGATTTTGTTCATTCAATAGCTCATATAGCATCTGATGCTTCCAGGTCTTCATGATTTATGATTTAGAACATATATTATCACATATGGTGCATATTTTGGAAGTTCTTGAAGGAATGTAAAGATTTTTTATTCCCAAATTTTATGAAGATTATGCTGAGATGCAATAGTTTATAACTTTCTTCATATTGTTAAATCTTTGGTAGTTATATTCCCTTTCTTATAAACTACCTTTGAGAGAATGGGTGTGAATAGTAATTGTAATATCTTTGTGATTCAACCAATACAATAGAAATGTGATTCCTCTAAAGGAACATGAGTTAGCAATACTGGAAAATTTTGTTAGAAATAAAGTATAATCCCAAATGGTATCTAGCCATTATTATTGTTAAAACTTAGAACCATTTCATTTACAAGGCCACCCACTTAAATTATATTTATCAGCCGCAAATGAGTCAATAGGTTGTCTTTTGTCACAAAACAATTCTAAAGGCCATGAGTAGACTATGTATTATTTGAGTAGGGTCTTAAATCCAACATAAACAAGATATACCCCAATTGAAAATTTATGTTTAGCCTTGTACTTTGCATGCGCCAAACTAAGACATTACTCAATCAAGTCTCGAGTTTATGTGATTTCTTATACATACCTTATGAAGTATATGCTTAACCGGCCATTGATTACAAGGAGGATTGGTAAATGGTCCCTTACTTTATCATAATTCACCTTGATTTATTTTCCACAAAATTCAGTAAAGGGACAAGCACTAGCATACTTCCTAGTTGGCCATCATTCCTTAGAAATTGAGGTAGAGTAGAGTGTGGAGCTAGGAATTTATGGAGTGGAAAAGGAAACTTGGGTCCTCAAATTTGATGGTTCAAGCACAGAGAAATTCAATGTAAGTGTAGGAATACTAATATTTCCCCTAAGGGGGAGTAAATACTACATTGTTTTTCAATATGGCCTTAATGCACCAACAATCGTGTCGAGTATGAAGCTTTGGTGATCGGGCTTAAAATCCTACTAGAGGTCAGCAAAAGAGGTTCGAGCGCCATTGGAAATTCTTAATTGGTACTTTGACGACAATTAAAGGAGTATAAATGTACCGCCTTGTTCGCACCTTATTTCACACTGCTCATATTCAATTGTTAGATTCCTTTAATAATGTTGAATTTGAACATGTGCCTAGGGAATTAAATTGGGAGGCTGATAAACTTACTCAAATAGCCTTTGATGTAAAAATGGTTTAAGAATTGACCCATAAACTCATCATGATAGAGAAGAAGAATCACCTTCTAATTTTTGAAAGGGGGATCAACTTAGACATCTTTAATAGTGACATGAACATTGCTAGAGATTGGAGAACAGAGTCTGTAAGAATATCTCGAGAACTAAACAAGAGGGTTCTCCATAGAGTAAAGGCTATTCAAATTTTTGTTCTATTGGAATTAGAAATATACAGAAAGGGGTTGATAGTTTATTACTAAAGTTCTTATCTTTCCCAGTCAACATGGAAGTTATGAAGCAAGTTCATGAAGGAGTTTGTGGAGCCCACCAATCTAGAGTAAAGATGCGTTGGTTAATTAGAAGACAATTATTTTTTATCGACCATTCTACAAGATTACATCACCTACTCTAAAGGTTGTCAACAATGCCATAAATATGGAAGTATACAGAGGATCCTTGCTATTGAATTACATTCAATAGTAAAGCCATGGCCTTTCAGAGGATAGTCCATGGACTTGATTGGGAAAATTTATCCAACATCATCAAAAGGGCATAACTTCATCCTAGTGGCTGGCATCATTTCACTCAAGTGGTGGAGGCTGTGAAAAGGTAACAAAAGAGTGTGATTTAGTTCATCAAGGAGCATATTATTCATAGGTTTGGAATTCCCTAGTCTATTACTACTTGATCAAGGAATAATGTTCATTGGAGAAGAGATGAATTATTTTACTGCGGATTATGGGATACAACTCATCAAGTCATCTCCTTTCTATGCTCAAGCCAATGGACAAGTAGAGACATCCAATAAAGTGTTGATAGGGATCCTGGAGAAAATGTTGGAAGAAAATCCTAGAGATCGACACATGATTTTATCAGAGACATTGTGGGCTGACAAGACTTCTAAAAGAATTTCTACAGGGGGGTAAATCATTTTTCTCTAACTTATGGACAAGATGCAATACTCCCAATGGAAGTAGTGGTGCCTTCTCTAAGAGTTTCTAGGAAAAATTACCTTAATCCTCAAGAGTCAATGAGGAAATGATAATGAAACTCAAATTTGTAGATGATAGAAGATTGCAAGCTTTCAACCATATGTTGGTTCAGAAAAATAAAGTAGCCCAGACCTACAACAAGCGAGTCAAGAGAAAGAGCTTTGAAGTAGGAGATCTTGTTTGGAAGATTATACTACCAATTGGTTCCAAAGACAGAGAATTAGGCAAATGGTCTCCCAACTGGGAGGGACCTTTCATGGTGCATCAAGCACTACTTGGAAATGCTTATTGGTTATCAAGCCTATAAGGAGAGCCACATAAGAGGTTCATCAATGGGAGATACCTTAAGAAGTATTTCCCTACCATGTGAAAAATTGAGAAACTTCCCAAAAGAATTCGGTTGATCCAACGACTTTCAATGGGATAATGTTGGAGAAATGGTTCTACTCTATGTTTTGAGTCAAGAAGTAGGTTTTTTAGCCATTGTTTTCTCAATCATTAAAAATTTCTCCATCATGGTACATGTTTAATATATATTTAGAGTCAAGAAGTAGGCTTCCACTGTTATCTTAATCATTCAAATTTTCCAACATGAGATACCTGCTCAATATATATTCAAAGTCAAGAAGCATGGCTTTTAGCCACCATTTTCAACGTTCAAATTTTCTCCAAAGATCGTACATATGTTCAATATATATGCACAATCAAGAAGTAGGCTTTTTAACCACTGTTTTCTTAATTTCTCCAGATCAGCACCTGTTATTATATATTTTCAAAATAAATGAAGTAGGTATAAGCACCTCTTTAATTCAAAAATAGTACAGTACATCATTACCACAACATTTAACACACATCCAAAAGGTAGTATTTAGTGCCACCTTGGTTTACTAATACAATGCTATGGCTGGAAGTGCACTTGTGTAGTGTTTAGTGAGTTTTCAACAACAATTCAAGCTCATTTGTGGAACCAATAGATATCTCAAGAACATACCCCAAATTTCCTCCTTCCACTAATAAAAAATGGTAGGCCAGTGGCCACCTAGCAAGTGTTGGAAAGGGATCACAATAGCCTAAGGACAATCATTTGTCATCATAGGCTATGGCATATAAAAGCTCAAAAGAATATAGTACAAAAGAAAAAGGAGCAAAAAAGAAGCTTTACAATTGAAAATGCAAAAAATGGCTAGCCCCAAGTCAAAGTTCTACTACAGGCTATGATTGTCCATAAGAACAAAAGACCAGTTAAATCTTGGAGATATCAAAATAGCGTAGAGAATCCCAATAGTCAAGGCAATTTTAACGAGAGACATCGATTTGCTCTAGTTTTGAAGCTAATATTGTTGCCTCTTCGCATCGAGAAGCTAAGAATTGACCTAAGAACTTGGCCCTTTGCTGATGCTCAAGGCTTTAAGCCTTTATGGCTTCACCTTATACTACTAAAGAAGTTAGTTGAGCTTTCTCCATCTACAGTTCTTCAATCAACATTTTGATACACTCCTTGTGAGCATCATACCAATGCCTAGCTCACTCAATCTCTAGGTAGCATGTTTCTTGGCAAGTAGAGAATGATCAAATTCCATATTTTCTCTTTTAAGCATCCAATTTGGAGACAATTTTCGCATTAGATTTTATAGCACAATCCATGGAGGAGAAAATAAAGGATGTTTCCATCAAAGCTTTTTAGATAAATACCTTGGACTCATGTATTTGAGAAGCTAACTCTAACATTGCCAAAGCTACACAAAAATCATCCTTCTAGATAGGGGCTAGTGAAAGTATGATAAGCGTATTTTGTGATGTGTATATAAAATTATGTAGAAAAATATAAAAAGGGCGGCTATTCCTCGCAAGTATATCAGTCATTAAGTAAAGTGTACCTAAGTACCTGATATCGATCCACAGAGAAATGGGGATGCTATACAAAAATTATAATACTTCCTCTAATATCCAAACTAACAATTGTGATAGTAAAACAGAATTTAAACTAAACTAATGAAATTTCTAAATCTAATCCACGAAGATCGCAACTAAGGGATACCAAGAGATGATAAATTCCTAGGGTACTTGGTGCAATCGACAATCCTCTTAGATCTAAGTCAAAATTCTACTCTATTGTTTCATGAAAATGCTTTCCAAGGCGACTCTTGTCTAATTTAATTATAAGCCTCTCTCGAGGTTGAATAACCTACCAACTAACACTAGGTCTTTTGCTTCTCAGCTCAACCCCAAGCATTAGAGATGCTTTAAGATCCAAAAGTTCACACGCTCCTAATTACCGGGATAATTTCTACACTAATATCGCTTTCTCACTAGGTTGATTCATCTATGTCTAGTTCTTTACTCCCTCTCGGATCTTGCAAGAACCACTCACCACATTGAGATTGTGAGAATTAATGTAAATAGAACTGAGTACAGATCGATAGAGGTGCATTCCACACAAAAACAATAAAGCGAACATTAACAAATAGATATAAAACCCATGTTCAATATACAACCAAAGCTGATCTCTGAATTTAAAGCATGATAGAGTTTGACCATCATAAACTTAAGATAAAACATGAGAAAGAGAGAAAGAAAAGGCACTAATGATCAAATGATGGTAGGTCTCGGATTTTCTTCACAGAATCTCATGATCTTCTCCCGAATCTTCAAAAACAGCTCCCAGCCTATCCTTGGTCCCCAGTGTGGACAAAGTCCCCTTCTCAGACCTAGCCGCCTCCTAAGTCTCTTTACGGTTTGAGCTTAAAAAGCCACTCCATTATGGGCTAAAATCCACCCAAAGCGGCCACAGGCGTCGCGACCGTGCGGCAGCGTCATGACGTCGGGTCTCTGTTTACATAGCGTCGCGGCGTTGGTTCTCAACGTCGCGGCGTTCTTCTTTGTGATCTGTTTTTCTCCAACTTCATAAGGCCATAACTTTGTCATACAAACTCCGATTTGGGTGTTCTTGGTACCGTTGGAAAGATATTGAAGTGTAGAATCCATCCATTTCTTAATTCAATATGAGCTCATATGATGTCTGAAAACTGTCCAATCTGATGGCCTCTCTGCTGGAAGGTCTTTTGCAATGTTCTTGATTTTCTTCAGTTTTGAACTTGCATAACTTCTTTGTTCGAACTCAATTTGGTGTTCTTGGTATCCCTGGAAAGCTCTTGAAGAAATTTAGATTTCAGACATATAAATCTTAGTTCAATTGGAGCTCATATGATATCTAGTATCAAATACAGTAGCTGCTTTATATGATTTTCCACCAATTTATGATTCATAATGGATATGTTGATCATGATGACCCAGAGCATTGAGACACTTATTTAACATAAAGCACTAGAAAAACTAACTAAAGCATAGGATAAAATGAGTATTTAGATACTCATCAAAGAAGTAAGATCAAGCTAAACAAATGGCTCAGTGAAATGCTGATCACATTTGAGTCACTAAGGGAATAGACCAAAATTTGAGGATAGAATTAGTGGTCCAAAAGATAAGTCCAAGGGCATGTCTATCTTCGCCTCTACTTGAAAGGTCGATCAAGGTGAAGCCTAAAAAAATTGAAAGGGTAAGATGTATGAAGGTGAAAATATGCAAAAGAAAGAGAAAAGAAAAAGAACAAACAAGAGAGAAGTAAGAGGTTGAGAAGTATATTCATGCTAGCCTCCAATGGTTGTGATTTTTTCATCGAAAAAGTCATCTGCCATCTCTGAATCAAGTGCAGTGTTGGTATATTTGGAATCCTTGGAGTTTTTGTTTCTTTCGGTATCTTTTTCACAAACGTCTTATTGTGGAATCTTCAAGATGTCTTTGAGGTATAACTCTTACAAGTCGGTGTTGCTCGTCACGAGCCCAAACCAACATGCACCAATATTACCCCAACTAGACAGGTATCCACTTATATTATCTATAAAAATAATTAAAACAAAAAAGTAGAGAACGTACCGATTTGCAATGCAATTGCAAATTACCACTAGCTCTCTATGGATTGACTAGAGCGCTTGCCACTCCCCGGAAATGGCACCAAAAAGGCTTTGTCTATTTCGTGTGCTGAAATTATTCCCAAGCATAGGAACTGATGTCGTCGAGCATTATGTCTTTGTGGGAATTCACGGGTCATTTCCACGAGTGGTTTCCTAGATGATCCTTAGGGACTACTATGCGATGAATGTGCAAATAAGTAAAATTTAGGTGTTTAGTTTGATTGACACAGTGCTTGGATTGACTTAAACTATTTTAAAAGCGAGAAGGCGAATGATAGGATCCTGAGTTTCAACTCTTCTCCAACTAGGTAACACTCACTCTCCCTTACATTCTCATCCCCTAGGAGCCATTGATGAATGGTCTTTGATGGGGGATATAACTTTAAAAGCTTTTGTAAGACGAAAGAATAAATGAAAGATATTAAACGCTTGCTCAGACGATTTGATTAGACTCTTAGATTGAATTTGAGATCATGCACAAGCGCTGTACCAAAATCTCGTTCACACATTGTGAAGAAGATGTAAACTAAGGTTTATAAGAATTTTAGCAAGTGTTTAATATCATACAAATCCCATTTGAAGTATAAGAGAGAATTTGAGGTGTTGTTACCTTGAAGGGGATGAGTTTCCACCATTAGAAACCTATCATGGAGGTTTAGAATTCCATTAAAACTGATAATTGATTCATAAATGCTGGAACAATAATAGTAAATGTGAATTGAGAAATATCACTTCAATTGCAAAGTTGAAATATAAAAAATGCAGAGTTCCCTCAACGAGTACCAAGTTATAAAACCGACTGAAAGATTATAAAAGTTCAAAACCAGGAATGAGAGGAAACTAGCTACTATACTCTAGAAAACCCGTAGAAAATATGAGAAAAAACTTCAAAAGTGAGAGCCCAAACCCTAGAACACGAACTCCTTAATTCTGGCCTAAAGTGGCCTTAAATACAATCCACATTAGTAATCTCGAAGTTGGAACCAAAAGACGAGCGTGCCCTTGCACCAAGATCAAAATTCCTCTTAAATCCTGCAAAGATCGCATTTCGGTACCGGTACCAGTTAGTGTGGTACCGGTACCAAATCGCATTGGTTCTCAAACTACACTTAGGTACGGTACCACTCTGATTTTAGTACTTTGGTACAAGACTCCACTAGATATTAGCGCATGTGAGTCAAGGCAGGCGTCGAATTAGCCATATGCCTTTCAGACATTAATAGAATTTTTCGTTCTCATTAGGCGAGAAGGTGGAAATCGCCTCTTGAGAAATTCGATTTTGTTACGTGAATGAAGAATTTCTTTAGGAACTCAGCCTGCATCTCTGTCCAGTTTCGGATTGTCCTCGGCCTCAGGGTGAGCAAAATATGGGCTTTATCCTTCAATGTGAAAGGAAAAAGCTTAAGTCTCATTAAGTCCACTGTGGTTGTATCCTCCTTGAAGGTGTTGCAAACCTCCTCAAATTCCCTAATATGTGTATAGGGGTTCTCACTCTCCATACCATGAAAAGTGGGAAGCAGTGGTACCAGTTAAGGCCTAACAACCATTTCCTCAGTTGGAGGTACAATGCAGGAGGGTGCACTCAGTTGTGGAGGGTGTATGTGTTCCCTCATGGACCTAAATGCATTGAGGTTCCATGTGGGGGTTCCATTGGATCAAAATTCAGGCTCACTCTAGGATATGTTTCCTGTGATTCCTATGGGATACTGATCTTAACCAATTTGCCTTTTGAGTTTCTAAACCACTGGAACATAAAATCTTACATGAAAAACAGGACAACACCAACAAAAAAAAAAAAACTCTATAAACAAGGGTTAGTGTTAGCTAAGGAAAAATAAAAAGTATGAAGAGTATAATGAATGTCAAGTAACCTAATAGTAAACTACTAGAAAGAATGAAAATAGAAAAGAAATTCACTAGAACTTGTGATGAGGATCACAAGTGTTCAGTAACTATCATTTGCACTAAGGCACCATCCCTGACAGCGACGCCATTTGATTCTCTTGTACTTATGTATAGCCTGTAGGGTATTCTAAATCAACAATATTTATAACCTAACACCTCTCTTTGGCTGGCATTAGCATATTTACTATACTTGAGTGGTTCTAGGATCGTTCACAGGGATGAGTTTTCTTCTTATAGATGACTCACATTGAAGTTTAAACTAGTTAATTCATTTTGGATTTTGGGTTTTCATAAAAAGTGAGGAGTTTTGTGTTGAAAACTAAAAGTAAAATGAGTTAAATGTAAAATAGAAATCCTTGAAGTGTTAGGTCACTGGGCTTAGGTTCCTAGGCTAAATGAGGGTTTCACGGGGTCTTTTCCTTGCGTTGGGGAGGATGACCTATAGTTATCCTCCAAACCGGATCTTCATTTAGCTACAAAAACTACCCCTCATTAAATATCTTTGAAAATGGCATTAAATAGCCATTAATTCTCTCAGTCATTAAAACAAAGTCTCCTTGACTCACCTTCCAATGGCTCATAAATGATAACTAATGAACATCACTAGATCTAACATTAAGCATCGACCCAAAGAAGCCTCACAAAATGCCATTCAAGGTGGCTTTCAGACGGATCAAAACCTTAAGTTAGAAAGGGAAAACGGTAATGGTAGTGAATACCTGCGTGAAAAACAGGGAACCTTTCAGTTTGCCTACAGATCCCTTACCCAGTGGCCTTCTCCTTCAAGGAGGAAGGGGTTCTAGCCACTCATCCTTTGAGTTGTCATCCTCAAAAGGTGTTTGGCTAGTGAGAAAGTAAAGGAAAATGAAAGAAAATGTGCAGGGAGAAAAACACGAGCCTTCTCTCGGAACCTTGGTTCCAATTTTCAAGGAATGATCATTACAAAGTCTTGTCTCTAACATATATGCCATACTGCAATTGCAATTTACCAAAATATCAAAAGATAATCACTATTACAAGGCGATTTTGGAAGAAATCATAAAGAGTACGAAAAATCAGGGCTGACGAGTTCGCGAGTGTGAAAATTCATAACCTGCGAAATTTGAACATGTGAAGTTCGCAGCCCTACAAAATTTCCAAGATGCCATTTCTTCTTTGCACTGCTTATCTTCTTATCTTCTTCCAATTTTTGATTTGCAACTCTAATTTCAACTTTAATAATATGTGATTGAGTTGACTCTCTAAGATTGGCATAACTGGCCTGTGAAACCTATAAAATTTGCCATAAAATATGATTAGTAGCATACTAGGTCCTTAACATGCCAACCGGGTTAATTAGGTTGATTACTATGCAAAAAGTTCTCAAAACCTATAGTGGTAAAGAATTGGCAAACAACTTGGCCCCGGTAGTAATCAATCACCAAAACAAATGATGCAGCGAAGAAGGCTAAAATTAGTCGCGAAAATCAAGTGTAATGTGATTACCTAACGGACACACATTCAAAATGAGGCATTCGATCGGACGAACTGACACCTAACAGCTTGAATAAGAAACATCAATGAATAAGGGTCTAACATGATCTGACCCCTCGGGTGGTAAATCATCATTAGAAAACGCAATGCATGTAGCTTTGTCGGCTGTGGAAAGTTTAATGGCCTCGGGGTAGTAGTGTCGACTGTAGTCAACTAAGTGCTCACGGTCCAGTACATCTCTATGAGTAATGGATGAGGCCAATAGGGTCTAGATGGATATACAAGCTCGTGTAGTGCATAGCTGGCATAGAATCTCATCATTTTCTCTCTGAACCTTCCTCTGGGCGATGTACGATAGGCTATGTTTGGCTCATGGTGGAGGCTATGTTACCCTCCCACTTCATGTAAAAATATGAACATCTATAGATAAGACATACTCCTCTTGGAACATAATGAAGGGTGTCACGGAAGGGCATCTTGCAGAGTATCTGATTAGAGTGAGTCTGTCTGAACCTCATCACAGGATAAGTACGGAATGGCCCTGAAAGAATTCTCTGCGGGAAATTATATCACTAAAATTTGAGTATGTGTATAAAGCGATCGGTATGGAGCCTCTCCATCCCATCATCATGGAATATCTCATTTCCAAAAACTCAATTGGTCTTACACCACCCAGGTGGTGAAGTCTACGGCTTTAGTGTCATGAGTGGGAGCGAATTACGTAGTCCTTTGCGGGGGCATCCCAAATCAATTAAGTCTTGAATGGCGTATCTTAGCATTGCACAACTATCTGTATCATGGCTTGCTCTCTAATGGTAGGCACAGTGAAGATCTGTCTTGAATCCTGGTGGGGTAGGATGTGGTAGTGGTGGTCTAGGTGGTAGTGGAGCAATCAAACCCCCTTGAACCAATCTCTGAAATGCTCGGCTTAGTGGCATCCCGAGTTGTCTAAACTGCCTAGCCGACCTCGGTAGAGGCGGTGTTGTATATTGCTGATGGTACTGTACATGTGGCTTTTGAGGTACCTGTGTAGCATATACTGGTTGTGATGATGGATGTAGATAAGTAGGCCCTACCAGCCTATAGGGAACAACTGGTATGTATTGATCATATTGTACACTAAGTGAGAATATCTCAGGTGTCTCTGGAGTGCAGTAAGCAGTCTGAAAATCCGGTGGCTCGTGCCACCAATGCACCAATGTCTGGAGTGATGCAGGGCTGACCAGGCTTCTTCCTTTGGTTGGAGGAAGAGTCGCCGTAATCCTCACAGCTATGCCTTCCTCCAATGCTATGGGGGCACAGACCAATGATCCAAATTTTGTCTGTGGAAAGCATATGAGATGCCTAGAAAATTGGGGCTGAAGGTTGCGCATAATCATGCTGATCAGTGTATACGAGATTACATCTATAATTTGTGCTTATCTTTACTCCCTCTGTGAGAATAAATGAAGTGATCGACTTATCCGGCCTCTGCACAGGGGTCTCTAACTCCCTCCGGGATATGTCCACTACATTATTAAAAGAATACTGGCTGATAAACTTATGTCTAAATTAGCTCATGTCCTATGTCTTGAAGGGTCGATGAGGCAAACTGACAGCGGCACCACTTAGTGGCGGGGAATAACATAATCATCATGCCTTATCACATCTGCAGTGCAAAGCGGCGTTGTATAACTACAAGTGAATACAAGGGCTATGCGTATCTCTGATGTCGGCTGTGCGGAACTCAACTGGCAAGGCTGCCACTGGAAAGTCATTATATCCATCCCAACCTATAACTCCATCAGAGACCTACTCCTGCTCAATCCTATCAATACGGGCCTAGGTGTCATCAATAATATGTACGGGGGGCTACTCGCGGGATGTGGTGTGGTGTAATTACATTTACATGATACAAATGCTCTGCTTTATGGGCGGATTGAACAAGGAATTGGTAGTAGGGTGGAAATGTATAGTCTTCTGATGCAGTGGAGTGCAGATGGTGGTGGTGGTGGTGGAGGTGTAATAGAGTCATGTAGGGTGCTCCTCGAAATTGGAAATGGTTGGGCCACGATGCCTATCGATGCTGTCCCGTTCGATATAGCATCCACGAATGCCATGATATCAGTAATCTCGTGATTTAATTGACAATAGCGTCACAGGGTCGCCATCTCTATGATATGATATCTTGCTCTAACGGCCTATGGCAGATATGATCCTCTAACAAGTTTACCTTATATCAGGATCCAAGCTCGGGAACCCAAGTTGATCTAAATCAACAATCCTTCAAAAGAAAAAGGGTATGTCAGTCCCTGTGACTATCAATCTTGACATCAAACCAGAAATGTATGACTAAACTCCTCCGAGAGAATGGAATGACATGTGATGGCAACAGCTAAACCGATATATGGCTTTAGGGGTAATGTGACTTAAAAGCTGACAACGAGAAAAGGCAAGTTCTAAAAGCTAGATGAAGCGTACCCAAATGGGACCGTAACCTAAGATCTAACCAATAATCAAATAACCTCTTGTACGCATGTATCCGTGAAATCGACTTCGAGGGCTATATGAGTGGCACCATTGCTCAGGATATCGTCATCTCCATAGTGCTTCCAAACATTGATATAGCCCCTCACGCTGGAGCCCTACTCAAACTCCTAAGCTTGGTGAAGGCAAACAATTGGGAATGACTCCCAAGCAACTAAAGCAATCAATGAGGAATAATTGACTAAGACTAGTGATTCGAAAACAAGGGATCTGGCCCAGCGCCCCTGAGCACAAACAAATCAAGCAGTCATGCAAGAGAGAGGATAGTCATGTAGTAAACAATCATGCGCAAAGAGCAGGCCTACCACAGAATATACACACAAACTAACCATCTATGCCAATCAGAAACATATAGCTAGGTACCAAATCAACCATGAGCAAGCATGCTAGAATACAACAAGTGAACACCTGAAACCTGAAACAACCTGAGTGTATGTGCGAATATCAGCAGTAGTGAACATCAGTCATATGTGTTGCCTAAGTCTCTATTGGTCAATGAACTATGTGCTCCAATATACCTAACTCATGTTCAAGTGTGACCCTCTTATTGAAACTAGAGATTCTGGGTTCAGTCCCTAATGGTCGCCAATTTGTGGACCTTACCCCATCCACGAGCCAGCACGACTAGCTATTAATAGAAAAAAGTGAGTTGATTTTCGAGCTTTGAAAAATCCATCCCCAGTGAGGAATGGTTTTGTTTGGAGTCGCCACTTACTTTTTATTTTTATTTATTACAGGGAAAATCATGTAAGAACAAAAACCCCCTCATTGACTCCAGTTAGGAAAAAAACGGTCCACAAAAACTAGATTTTTGGGTTTGGGGATCAGGTTATATTGAGGAAGTACCTCGTGCGGCGTAACACCTCAAAGCTCAGACTTGGTCTCTACTAATGGGTAGAGTACATGGTATCATATGGGTCAAAGATCAATCAATCACTCGGGCTAAGCGTTTCAAGGAATCACACCAACATACTTAGTATCAAACATGCATAAACACTCGACCAAACAAAACAATGGGTGCGTACCTTTGGTCCTTAGCCAAGCGCTGCATAAGAGGTCAGTCAACAAGCTCAAATGAACCACAGACATCAAAGTCGAACCTGTGCTGGCATATAAATGCAAATACCAAAGCGACACGTACGATTTTAATAATACACTACGAGATATGGTTAGTTAATAAACACAAAAACACAACGTGCATCCATGATCAAGTAACCAAAGTTCATGTTCAAAATGGAAGTGAATGGAAAATGAGGTGATTAAGATGTTTGTTTCTTTCCACACTCTCTAAATGACAATTCACTAACCACAATCACCAATTCACAATCAAACTCACCTAACCCCAAGTTTCCTAACTCTAGAGTGGGTACCCTCTAATTCAAGTTAGGCTAAGCTTTAGACCCCAAATATGGCCCACAAATGCATTAGTGCAAACGGGCAGACCTCGAGGATTTGGGCTTGAAGGTGCACCGTGCCCGCAGCCGCGCACGACGGTTGTTGGTTCTATGAGACCGCGGATAAAGTAAAACGATAGATACAGGTTGCAAACCTGGGAATTTCTCTAGATCTCGGATGACGACACGAATCCCACCATTGAGTTCGTCTCGCGAAATCTAGGTACACAGTCGAATTTCGTTGAATTCCGAGAAAGTCGGGATTTGCGTATTTGAGGTGGACAAATTAGCGAGTAAAGTGGCATAAAGTCCCACACCACATGAATTACATGCGGTGGCTACGATGTCTAGAAAGTGGTCTTGCATGAGGTAAATTTTAGTGGATTCTAGGTGTCTTGGATAGGCTTTGCATGAGGAATTTAGTGGGAAGAAAGTGGGTATGAATGGCGTGCGAGGATGCTATGTGTCATGAGGAGAGAAAGAAGAGGTGTTCTACACCTAGATAAAGTATTCTCCACCAAAAACAGGCTGTTCCGATTGGAAAGAGGATAGAAAAGGAAAAGAAAAGGGAAAGAGAAGAAAGAAAGAAGAAAGACAACGGAAAGGAAAGAGAACCAGCAGTTCTTTGATTAACAAACAGAGGAGTTGCAAGCAGTGAACGGATCTGCACTTCGAGAGGTAGGGGTTCTCTCCTACTCTGGTTAATCTTCATTTCAGAGCCATGACATGGCTATGAGGTGTAGCCCTGGTGATGGGCTGGTTCAAAGAACAGTTTGATAGAAGCGTTGGTGGGGACGGTTTCTAGGTCGGGTGTTTGTGTAGTTTTGAGAACTACGAGTTCGGGCGATTTTCTTCTTGATACATGAATCGTCTTGATGATCTTGTTGTGTGTGCTTGTTTGAATAACATCAGTTGTATGGATATTGATGTTGATATCACCCATAGCGATATATTAACATGATGCTTGAGATAAAAGCATGAATATACTTTGTTGCGTGGCTTTGATGCATGTAACATGAGAATATGCGGTGACATTATCATTGCATGTGCACGGGTACATCGTCGTCGGGTGTAGAGTGCATAAATAAAAAAAATGGATATTTCGGAGGGTTGTCCAATAAATTATTTCGGAGGGTTGTCCAATAAATTATATCGGAGGGTTGTCTAATAAATCATATCGGAGGGTTGTCCAATAAATTATTTCGGAGGTTGTCGAATAAATTATATCAGAGGGTTGTCCAGAAGATGTATCGGGTTGTCAAATAAATTATTTGGTTGTCGATAAATTATATCGGAGGTTTGTCAGTGAACTCTATCGGAGGTTGTCGATAAAGGGTTCTGAAGATGGTCGATAGTTTGATGCAGAGTGGTCTAAGTGGTTAAAAACAAAAAGCTTTTGTTTTGAAAACAATTTTCATACATGACAATTGCATGTGTGAGGGAGTTGGTGAGGACTAGGGAAACAGGGCATGACATAGACATTCATATAGAGATATACATATTTTATGCGAATGTGTGTGAATGATTTTGTGGATTATGTCATTGCATGTGCACTTAGGTGGGGAGTGGCCCTTATAGGAGACTTTCTCTACTGGGCATAGCTCACCCCGTCGTGGGAAAAACATTTCAGGTACTGGAGGTGCACCAAGAGAAGGCACTTCATGAGGCAGAATTGGATTGAGAGAAGAAGGTCGAGCATGGCTTATTCAACAATGTTTTGTAAAGTGCATTGCAGAAAACCCGATTTTTGTTATATACTAGACTGTTATCCAGTTTCTATAGATATAGTGTGAGATAAATTGTAATTAAACTCAGTTCACATGTTTAATACAATTTGGTAAAAGTTTTCTCTTACCTTTGTTATTTCTAGTTGGACTTTAAGACTGATTTTTCGTTGAGCAGCAAAGGAATTTGGCCCTGTGGCCCTCTGGTATATCGTAGCCTCGTCAGTGAGCTTGATGTAGGCTTTCAAATCACCCAAATCGGACCTCTACAGCCCAAGTTATGACATTTTTACTTGGAAAGTGCGAGAGGAAGTGTGGTCGAGCTCCAGTGAGAGAGAATGAGGTTTGTGTGGCCGAGCTCTATTGGCGCTGAGCTCTTGGATGGAGCTGACCTCTTCTAGCTAGCAGGCTCTCCTGGGATGAGAGCTGACCTCCTCTGCAGACCAAGCGGCAGGATGAGCTGTGTGTGGCCGAACTCCGCCAGAGATAATTTGTGCGGGTAGCGTTGTTTTGGAGCCTATGAGACGTCTAGTCTTTGAGACTGAATTTCGGTTAAGGAAAAGTGATAATTTGGCTTATCATCCTTGATAGAAATTGTAACCCCATCAGTAAGCTTGATGTAGGCTTTCAAATCACCCAAATGTCGGACCTCTGGCTTGAGTTATGGCCTTTTTACTCGGAAAGTGCAGGAGGATGGTACGTGGACGAGCTCATCTGGCAGACTGACCTCTTTGGTGGTGAGCTCTTCTTGCGCAGGCTTCAGGCTCACCTCTTGTGTTGAGCTGCATGAGCTCTCTTGCATGAGCTGCATGAGCTCTTCTGCATGAGATGCATGGTGACCTCTTGTCTTTGGTACTGAAGCGGACCTCTTGTCTTGAGCTACATGGGCTCTTTTTGCATAGGCTGCATGAGCTGACCGCTGTCTTGAGCTGCATAGGCTCTTACATGGTTGCATGAGTGACCTCTTATCTTGAGTGTTAGTGCCAAAAAATGCTATTTTGAGCCCTATTCAAATAGGTTTTGAGTGCTTTTTGCGCACTAATCATATGAATTAAGCCAATTGTCATGTGCATGTCCACTTAGTGCTTCTGATTTGTTTTCGAGATTGTTTTGGATAGTTTTGCAGGTCTTGAGAACTTCAGTCAGCAAGCTTGGCTTCTTATTGGTGCTGAATGCGAGAATCCTCGGTAATTTCACCAAGTTGACGATGAAATGTCACGATGGGTTGAAAGATTGAAAGCTGAGTGATGAATAAAAGTCTCGAGCGTGCGATAGCAAGAAGGAGCAAGCGGGAATTTCGCTATGATTCAAAGAAAACCGCGAGAGACAAAAATTTCGCAATCATAGCGAAAATTTCGCAATCCTAGCGAAATTTTCGCTATGTGAAAATTTCTCTAGGCTAGCAAATTTTCGCTAGCTAGCAAAATTTGCTATTCCTAGCGAAAATTCTCAATTTCGCTATCTTTTGTGAATTTAACAGGCTAGTGAAATTTAAGCTAACACTCATGAAATTTAATTTACGATATGCTAGGAAAATTTCTTTGCATAAATTACTTTCGACCCCAATGTTTTTAGTATTTTGATTCCAAACGACCACGTTTTGGTAAATTACCATTTTGTCCCTTATGCTTAATTTCATATTTTAGGCATTTTGTATTTTTCACACTTTGGGTTTGGCTATATAAGCCTACAAGTTTGTAACCCTAAGTGACTTTTCCATTATCTGAGTTTCCATGACTTTTCATTTTGAGTTTACTTTGCTCTCTTACCTCTCTCCTCTTTCTCTCATTTCCTAAGCCTCATAGCCCTTGAAGATGAGGTTGCTAACTGGTTTGGGACTCTTGCGGGTTGTCCTCATGCTTTAAATGTTACAGGTCCTGCATTTATGGTTCCAAACTTTCCAAACTAGGGTCTACAGGCCATTTAATGTCTTTCCTTTGAGTCGATACTTGCCATGCTTTAGGGTTCGATTGCATTTCTTGTGGTAGATGCACTGAGGTATACTAGATATGGCATTCGAGCCATTTAAATGAGGTTAAATGCTAGGGTTTCAAACTGAATGGGACTTTGAATGCTTAGTATTTGGTTTGACTCAAATAGGAGTGGTTCTAGGGCTAGGTTTTATAGCTAAACAAAGATCCGGTTTTGGCTTTGACTATATGTCATTTGCCCTAATGCGAGATATAACCCGAGGACACTTTAATACCCCCATGTTATCAAGCTAGTGACCCAAGCCTTCAAGGTTACCATTTCACACTTTCATTTACGCTATTACAGTTAACCAGTGAACAAACAACCTCCACTGTTTTTAACCAAATCCAAAAATCCAAAACAAAAGTCTGTCATTTTCCATCTTGATACGAATCATTCGTGGATTAAAACCCATCTCGTGTTCGACTATAGACCGCTATCTGCGATAGCGACTCTGTGATAGGAGGAACATAGGAAACAAAATATTGGTGGGTTCAATCCTCTTGTGTACGAAACAACGTTTTGCATGAGCTCTCTTTGCATGGTTGCATGGGCTGACCTCTTGTCTTGACTCTTTGCATGGTGCCTGAAATTTGCGACCCTCTGTCTTGAGCTCTTACGCACGAGCTGCATGGCTGACCTCTTGTTCCTGGGCTGCATGGGCTCTCACGCATGAGTTGCATAGGCTGACCTCTTGTGCTGATCTCTTGCGCAGCGGCGTTGTGTGGTGAGCTGACCTCCTTGGTGGGGCTCTCTGGCGAGCTCTGCGGGGGAATGAGCTAATTTGTCTGCCAGGCTTTGGGCAGTCATAACTTTCTAGTCAGAATCCGTTTCATCACGTTAAGTAGAATCTTACAGAAATCCCTTTTAATTAAATCCAATCTATATATGTATTATGTCCCGAGCTCATATTGTATTCAAAAAAACGAAGGAAGCGGTAGGTGCTGTCAGTTCCTACCGTCTGATTCTTTGCTCATATGAAGCGCCAACTTGGGATGACCATAACCCTCGTCCGAAGTCCGTTTCAAATTTCTTAGACTATGGAAATATCCTTGAGTCTAGAATCTTACCCCATGCCTGTGGATAGCATTTAGTGCTCAATATAGCCAATGAGCCTCTGCGGCCGGCGACCTCGTAGGGAATGAGCTTGGCAATGCAAACCAGGACCATAGCACCTCGTCCAGAGTGCGTTTGCACATTCTTGGACTCGATGGAAGATCTCTGAGTCACAGAATCTAACCATATGTGAGTTGTGTTTGATTGCTCACATAATTTCTGAAAAAATTGATCATTGCACTAAGTCACTAATTACTAAGATCTTGGATAGGATGGATTGTTGCATGTGTCATTGCTTAATTGAGTGACACGTGAATATCGCAATGAATGAGGCTGTTAAATAGCTTGTTGAAGGTTGCACAATGAAAAAAAAAAAAAAGACCCCGGAAATTTGGGGCCTGACTTGGTATATGAGCCTAGGTTTTATAAATACCTAGTGTTGAACCTTAATCTTAAGCGATATGATTAGGTATCGGGAAAATTTAGGTACCACGATTACCTTGGGCTAAATGGGCATGGGTTTAGATCATGCATCCATTGTGCGATACGATGAATTTTACATGATATTATATGCTATATATTATGTGAATTGTATACTTGGTGAATAATTATCACGGAAGTATTGAACACTAGGGTGAAGTTAACCTTAAGGGTTCGGAAAATAAATAAATAAATAAATAAATAAATAAATAGAGTCTACTTCAATGATATATGTAGATGGCAAGTCAAGAGGAAGGGGCCCATGGTCACTTACGAGGCACACCACACATTTTTGATCGCGGGCCTTTGTAGAGGCCATGGGTGTGTTTGCTGCCCATTGCACGAGGCTAGTGCGGTTGGGGACGGGGAGGGACCGAATAACCTCCAGCGGTTTGCTGGCACATCATCCTCCAGCATTTAGGGAGGAGGGACCGATGGTGGCGGACCATTGGTTCAGAATCGGTTGAGAGAGTTTTAGGGGCTATGGAGATTACCTTGGCGTTACGAGTCATTTAGCTATTTCATTTCTAAAGGTGAGTCTCAGGTATGGTGGGACTGGGTTAAAGCCTCGAGAAATTTGGAGGCAATGACGTGGGAGGAGTTTAGAGAGCTCTTCATGGGCAAGTTTTTCTCGGCATCTGCTAGACATATAAAAGCCCGGGAGTTCCTTGAGTTGAAGCAGGAGACTGATGACAATGCTAGTACGTGGCTAAGTTCTGAGTTCGCGCATTCGGGGATGATTATGTAGCTCAGACGCTGGCCAAGGTGAGAAGTTCGAGGATGGTTTAAGTTGTCCATCTCAGGCGAGATTATTCAAGTTTCTCCTGCAAGACATGGATTCTATCGAAATGACTTTGCCATGAGAGAATAGATGATGCGGGAGCATTTTGAATCTAGTCTTTGGTGATAAAGCGGAAGGAGTTCAGCCTTCTTGACTGGAAAAGCAAAGGACTTCTTTTCCACGAGGGTTTTCAAGGCAGGGTCGCGGCTTTCAGGGCCAAAGCTAGATCAGGGCTCCTAGCGAGTCAGGACCGGTGATATGTTATCATTGCCATCATCTGGCGGACATGAGGCGGAATTGCCCGTAGGCGAGATCAGGGTCATAGGACGCCCGGTCCCGGTCATCAATCGGACCTCCAGACCGCAGTATGTTCCTTCTTACCCTAGCATGGGCCAGAGCAGTCCTCAGTCGAGTGCGACCGAGCCACTGGTTGTTTTGTGAGATAGGGCGGAAGAGGCGGGCATGGAGTCGAGTCGAGGCGGGATCGCAATAGTCGGGACTTGAGGACCCGGGCGTGTTTACCGTTACACCATAGGCCCAGACCCACGTATCCGTCAGAGTTATACGGGGTATGTTTCTACTCGCTAGGCAAGAGTATTGTTTGATTACGGTGCATCTCATTTCTTTATTCTTTGCATCTTGTGTGAATGTTTTGGGCTTAAGGTTGAATCCTTGGAAAAGCATTACGTGTGAGTTCTCAGCAGGAGTTAAATTGAGATTGATGGTTGTTTGATCAGTTGAGAGGCGGGTGCTCTAAGATAGATCTTCACAGGGTACCATCGGTTGAGGATTAGGGAGCGAATATCCTAAGATGGCGCGTTCGGGGCCTTGGTATGGGCATTTCGAGTTCACAGTGATGCCCTTCGGATTGACGAATGCACCAGCAGCATTCATGGATCTCATGCATAGGGTCTTCCACCCCTACTTAGATCAGTTTGTGGTAGTTTTCGTGGACGATATTTTGATCTACTCCGAGACAGAGGAGGATCATGAGAGAGGATCACTTGGTCGTTCTCGGTTGAGAGACCACATCGGTTATGTCAAATTCGAAGTGTGAATTTGAGGCTTCTTGCGAGGAGTGAAGATTGCAGGACACGTCTGATGTCGGCAGTGTGTCGGTAGACCACGAGAAGGTTAGGCGTATGAGTTAGGAGAAGTAGAGTCGGTCTTAGAGATCTGATTTCTTAGGATTGGCTAGATATTATAGGAGGTTCATTGAAGTTTCTCCGGCTAATTACTTTATGACTAAGTTGACCGGAAGGAGTTGAGTTTGAGTGGAATGACTTCGTGTGAGAGGCATTCGGGGTGAAAACGGAGGCTTGCCCGGCTCTATTACGGTAGTCCGGAAGGGGACAAAGAGTACTTTCAGTGTCTTGTGATGCTTCAAAAGGGTGAATTTGGGATGTGTTTGATCACGGAGTCCATTGAGGGTAGTGGCTTATGGTTCTCGACAGTTGAAGAATCACGAGCAGAATTACCCTACACATGACATGGAGTTGGCGGCCATTGTCTTCACCTTGAAGATTTGGCGCCACTACTTATACGGTGAAAAGTTCGAGGTGTACTCAGACCACAAAAGTCTTAAGTATATTTTCACACAGCGGGACCTGATACAGAGACCTTGAATGGATGAAGTTCCTAGAGGATTATGACTTCACTTTGCATTACCATCTACGGTAAAGGAAAATGTAATTGGCGATGCACTGGTCGGAAATCAAGGGGAGCATTGGCTAGTATAGCTTCCCGGGAGTGGCGGATGCTCGAAATTGTGGGACAGTTTGGGCTACAGTATAACGAGCAGGCTCAGGGTGTTATGGGAAGTTTAGTGGCTACGCCTTCCCTACTGAGCAAGGTGATTAGAGGTAGTGTCCATCAGGGACCGAGTACGGTCAGGTATGGGTGATGAAGGTTAGGCTATCCACACTGATGGTAGTCTTCGGTACAAGGGACGGGTTGTGGTTCCCCAGTTGATTGAGTTGAGAGAGGAGATCCTCAGGGAGTTCCATTGCTCTCATTTCGCAGTGCATCCAGGTGGCACGAAGATGTATTGAGATCTTCGTCGCCAGTATTATTGGAGCGGGATGAAGAGACACGTTGGGGATTTTGTTCGACGATGTCTCACATCGACAGTAAGGTCGAGCACGGAGATATCTTTGGGCTACTCCAGCCATTTGAGGTAAGCGAATGGAAGTGGAGCATGTCACGATGGACTTTGTGACTGTTACACGAACATCGCATAGACATGATGCGGTGTGTGGGTCATAGTGGATCGGCTCACTAGAGTGGCCATTTCCACAGCCCGTGCGGAATGACCTTTACTAGAGGAATTACCTTGTTTGTATGCTCCTCACGGTGTTAGGTTACATGGAGTGCCGGTATCCATCGTATCGGATAGAGATCCCAGGTTCACGACACACTTTTGGAAGAGTTTCCAGAAGTCCATGGGGACACAGTTGATGATGAGCACCGCTTTTCATCCCTGAGACAAATGGTCGATCAGGAGAGAGGCTATCACGAGGTTTTAGAAGACATCTTTGCGAGCTGCATCTGAATTTCAAGGGTAGTTGGGAAGGCATTTGCCCTTAATTGGGTCATCCTCTGACAACGGTTACGACCCGACATACATATGGCACCTGTGAGATGTATATGGGAGGCCATGTGATCTCGATTTGTTGGACGGAGGTGGGAGAGAGCTCGATCATAGGTCTGACCCGATTGAGACACCGCAGAAAAAGTGGGTATAATCACGGAGCAGCTTTCTCACGGCAGGCCGATGGAAGAGTTATCTTAGATGGCGGCGACTAGAGTTTGAGGCGGGTGATCATGTCTTCTTAAGGTGATGCCCTAAAGAGAATTAGTCAAATTCGGCAAGCAAGGGGTATGGCCGAGGTTGTGGGCCCGCTTCGGGGTGCTCGAGAGGTGGGAAGCGAGTGCATGTCGATTAGCATTATAGAGTTTATCGGGTGTCCATGAGGTATTCCATGTCTCTGTGCTCCCGAGTACTCCGGATCCGGCTCATGTAGTGGACTAGGGCAGGCTTATTCGCGATGCGGATGGACCTTCGAGGAGGGACACAATGCGTATTATAGATGCTTAGGAGCGGGTTTGCGACATGGCGTGGGCTAATCAAGGTGTTGTTGAGCAGAAGTGGAGGAAGCGACATGGGAACATGAGGACATGATGCGTGCAGATCTCAACTCTGTTCGGGATAAAGGTCGATGGATTAGTCATTGAATAGGTAAATGACTGTTACATATGCATGTGATTGTATGTATACGTGTGTGTGAATTTCGGGACGAAATTATTTTAAGGGGGGGAGGATGTGAGACCCCGGATAAAGTAAAACGATAGATACAGGTTGCAAACCTGGGAATTTCTCTAGATCTCGGATGACGACACGGATCACACCATTGAGTTCGTCTTACGAAATCTAGGTACACAGTCGAACTTCGTTGAATTTCGAGAAAGTTGGGATTTGCACGTATTATGAGGAAATTAGACAAATTAGCAAATGACAAGTGGCATAAAGTGCCACACCACATGGATACATGCAGGTAGGCTACGTGTCTAGAAAAAGTGGTCTTGCATGAGGGTAAATGTTAGTGGATGCTAGGTGTCTTGGATAGGCTTTGCATGAGGAATTTAGTGGGAAGAAAAGTGGGCATGAATGACATGTGGAGAGAAAGAAGAGGTGTTCTACACCTAGATAAGTATTCTCCACCGAAAGAAAAACTTGTTCGGTGGAAAGAGGAGAGAAAAAGGGAAAAGAAAGAGGAGGAAAGAAAAGAAAGAAACGGAAAGAAAGAAGAAAGGCAGGAAAGGAAAGAAAGGCCAATGAGTTCTTTGATTAACAAAGCGGAGGAGTTCTGGCGGTGAAGCGGATACGCACTTGAGTAGGGGTTCTCTCTACTACAGTTAATCATTTCATAGCCATGACATGGCTATAGAAATTAACCCAGTGGGCTGGTTCAGAACAATTGATACCAAGCGTTATTGGTGGGGGCCAGGTTTACAGGTGGGTGTTGTGTAGTTCCGGAACATCTGATTCGGGCCCGATTACTATTTCTTTGATACATGAATCGATATTGATGATCTTAACATGTGTTTATTGCTTGTTTGAATAACATGTAGATTGTGTGGATATTGATGTTGATATACCATGCTTGATAATATTAACATGATGCTTGAGATGAAGCATGAATATAGCACATTGCATGTAGCTTCGAGTATGCATGTAACATGAGATATTATGCAGTGACATTATCATTGCATGTGCACGGGTACATCACGTAAATCGGGTGTGAGTGCATAAATAAAAAAAATGGATATTTAAATCGGGTTGTCCATAAATTATTTAGAGGTTGTCGATAAATTATATCGGAGGGTTGTCCAATAAATTATATCGGAGGTTTGTCCAATAAATTATTTCGGAGGGTTGTCCAATAAATTATATCGGAGGGTTGTCCAATAAATCATATCGGAGGGTTGTCTAATAAATTATATCGGAGGTTTGTCCAATGAACTATATCGGAGGGTTGTCAAATAAAAGGGTTCTCGGAGATGGTCGATGGTTTTGATACTCGGAGGTGGTCAGTGGATTTAAAAACAAAAGCTTTTGTTTTGAAAGCAGTTTTCATACGTGACAATTGCATGAAATTGGTGAGGGACTCGGGAAGCGGGGCATGACATAGATACATTTCATATGAGATATACATAACACCTCTGAATGTGTGTGAAGGATTTTGTGGATTATGTCATTTGCATGTGCACTTAGGTGGGGAGTAGCCCTTGTAGGAGACTTTCTCACCCAGGCGTAGGTCACCGTTGTGGGGAGCTTCCCGGAATGCTGGAAGTGCGCCCAGAGAAGGCACTTCATGGGGCCTTAGTTGAAGAAGGTCATGCATGGCTTGTTATGTGCTTTGTAAAAAGTCGATGCGAGAGCACGATTTTGTTATATCTTTGGGTATCATCAGTTTACGCTTAGATATAGTGTGAGATAAATTGTAATTAAACTCAGTTCACATGTTTAATACAATTTGGTAAAAGTTTTCTCTTACCTTTGTTATTTCTAGTCGGACTTTAAGACCGGTTTTTGTTGGGCGTGAAGGAATGTGACCCTATATGGCCTACGGTATATCGTAGCCTCGCCAGTGAGCTTGATGTGGGTTTCGAATCACCGTCGGACCTCTACAGCCCATGTTATGACATTTTTTACTTGGTAGGGTGCGGATGGCGGCGTGAGTCGAGCTCGGTAGGAGAATGAGATTTGTGTGGCCAGGGCTCTATTGGTTGAGCTCTCTTAGGGATGGGCCCCTGACCTCTTGAATTTGGAGAAGCTCTCCACAGGTTGAGCTGACCTCTGTAAGCCAAGCTCACTTGGGATGAGCTATGCGTGGCTGAGCTCACTTGTGATGAGTTGTGTGGGAGTAGCGTTCTGTTTTGGAGCCTATGAGACGTCTAGTCTTTGAGACTGAATTTCAGTTAAGGAAAAGTGATAATTTGGACTAGCATCCTTGATAGAAATTGTAACCCGTCGGTAAACCCAGTGAGCTTTTGAATCCACCCAAATCGGGACCTCTGACCCAAGTTAAGGCCTTTTTTCGGAAGGGTCACGAGGAGGATGAGCTATGGACAGGCTCGTTTAAGGCCGAGCCGACCTCTTTGGTCGGGCGAGGCTCTTACGCAAATTTGCATGGGCTGACCTCTTGTCTTTGAGGCTACATGGGCTGACCTCTTGTCTTGGTATGGGCTCTCTTGCATGGTACATGGGCTCTTGCATGGTACGTGAGTTGACCTCTTGTCTTTGATTTGCATGAGCTCTTACGCATGAGGCGACCTCTTGTGTTGAGTTTGCATGGGGTACGCATGGTGGCCTCTTTCTTTGAGGCACATGAGCTCTTGCGCAGGCTGATGATTAGTGCTGGTGCTATTTGAACCTTTATTTTTAATAGGTTTTGAGGCGCTTTGCCTAGTGTTATGATGTGATTTACATATTAAGGTCCCTATTATTAATGATCACATTTTGTGGCAAATTTTGCGAGTTTTGCAAGCTAATCACTTGACATTGTTGAGTCGATCGAATATGAAGAATTAAAGTCAAACTCAACATCATAGATCAGAGACTAGAAGGAAAGAATAGAAGAAAATAGAAGAAAAATGAAAGCGAGGAAGGAAATGGAAGAGAAGCGGCGAGAACGGAGTGGCCAATGGAACAGTAGCGCAGGAGAAACTGGACTTTTCGCTAGGCTAGCGAAAATTCACTGTGGATAGCGAAATTTCTCAATTTCGCTATCTCTTGTGAATTTCGCTAGCTAGCGAAATGTCACTATTCCTAGCGAGATTATGCATTTTTGCTACTCACAAGAATTTCGCTAAGCTAGCGAAATTTCGCTAGATATGAGAGTACCCTTTGCTATGAAAATTCATGATTTCGCTATCTTTTGGTGATTTCGCTACCTAGCGAAATTTGAGCCTTAGCGAAATCCACTGCCTTGTCATGCTTTTGTAATTAATGCCAGCCAGACTTCAATTTTGGTATTATTACTCTCTTGTCCTTTAACCCACGCCAAATTGTGGGCTTTCTTGTATTTTCACACATTTGGGTTGGCTATATAGAAACCACCTTATAAGTTTGTAACCCTAACTAATCTTTCGAGTAAATATCTTGCGCGGCTTTCATTTTCTTTTCAGTTTCTCTCTTCTCTCTCCTCTCTCCCTTTCTTGGTTGCCAAACACCCTCAGGGATAATGACTTGGAGGATGGCGGCTAAAACCACTTCCTTCTTGAGTAAAGGCTGCTTTGGGAGTGAGATCTTTAGGTTCAATTGGTTCCCACACTTTTCATGCGAGCGAGGTTTGTCATTTTTGGTTTGAATCTTCCAACTCTAGGTTTTAGCTTTTTGATTTACTTTCTTAGGCCAATACTTGGCAAGCTTTTAGGGTTTAGTGTATATATGGCTTTAGATACACTAATATCCATTAGTTGCCCTTTACGAGCCCAGCGAGGTAGGTTAAAGGGTTAGGGTTTCTAGCGATAGTTGAATAGCATTGAATGTCATTAATTTGATACTCTCCATGCTTTAGGATCCGGTGCATATTCGGTGAAGTGCGTGATTCTTTAGATGGTCTTCTGAGCCTCTAAAATGATATTTATATGTTAGGTTTCTCAAATTAGGGTTGCATAGCATTTAATGTTATTTATTTGGCGATACTCTCCCGCGTCTTTAGGATCAGTGCATATTCGAGTGAGAGAGATCTTGTGATTCTTTAGATGGTCTTTCTGAGCCTACGAGATGATATTAAATGTTAGGGTTTTAAAAGAGAAAAGCAGTAAAAGGGGCCTGGCTTGCATGTTACTGTGTTTACTTTCGAATGGGGTTGTTTCAAGGGTGGCTTGCTAGTTAAACCTTAGGTCAGGTTATGCCATGGACTATAGGTTGCATGTCATAGAGGGAGTCTTGGGGACCTCTCGGTTAGCTAGGATCTTAAACTCGATTATTGCTGCTTGAGGAGTTCTTTTTTTATTATTTTCTTCATTTATTTTTCGGTTACCAAACTATCCACTTCCCTGTTTTAACGAACCCCCAAGGAAATCAAATTTAATTCTAGTTTGATTTCTCGAATCATTTGTGCGAAGAAAACCCATCCACATGTTCGACCCTAGACCTTCTCTTTGCGGTGGCTTATTTCTGGCAGTAGGAGAATCTGGGATACAAATTTTGTTGATTCCGCTCACCCCTACCGTGCAGCCTGAATCAAGAGTGACCTCTTGTGTTGGTTGCATGAGCTCTCACGCATGAGCTGCGTGGTGACATCTTGTCTTGAGCTCTTTTGCATGAGTTACTGGTGACCTCTTGTGTTGGAAAGCTCTGCATGAGCTGCGAGCTGACCTCTTCTCTACAGACTGCATGAGCTCTCTGCATGAGCCATGGGCTGACCTCTTGTGTTAGGCACTACGCATGAGGTGTGTGAAGTGGGTTGACCTCCTTGGTGGGGCTCCTTAGAGGCTCGGCGAAGAGAATGGTTCGAGGCGTGTGACCCGGACGATTATAACTTTCTCATCCGAAGTCTGTTTCATTCATTCGTAGACTCTACGGAAAGCCCTTTGAGTCTAAAATCCATCTATATATGGATCATTATAATCTGAGCTCATATTGTGTTTGAAAAATACGAAAGACGGTAGCTGTCTGTCAGTTCTACACGTCAGTTGCTGCTCATATGAAGCGCCAACTTTGGATGACCATAACTTCCTCGTCCGAAGTTCGTTTCAGGTGTTCTTAGACTCTATGGAAAGCTCCTTGAGTATAGAATCTGACTACATGCCTGTGGATGGCATTTAGTCCTCAATATAGCCGAGCCGACCTCTTCTGGCCGAGCTAACCTCGTCACAGGGAGATAGGCTCGGCAATGCCCGACCCGAATGACCATAACTTCCTCGTCCGAAGTCCGTTTTGCATGTTCTTGGACTCTATGGAAATATCTCTGAGTCTAGAATCTAACCATATTCCTGAGGATGGCATTTGGTGCTCACATAATTTCTGAAAAAATTGATCATTGCACTAAGTGCACTAATTACTAGAATCTTGAATGAGATGGATTGTTATGTGTCATTGCTTAATAATTGAGTGACATGTGAATATGAGTGAATGAGGCTGTTAAATAGCTTGTTGAAGGTTACCTGTGAAAAAAAAAAAAAAAGACCTCCGGAAATTTGGGGCGTCACAGGTTCTCAACTGGCCCAACCAGTTGAGACAAATTCTTAAATTTCACCATAATATTTTTTAATGAATAAGGAATCTAACAAAACAAACGATGCATGATTTTGGGCAGTTGGTGAGTGTGAAACAAGCCAATATGTGCCCTACTTTATATCCTTGGAAAAAACCCTAATGAACTAGCTGATCTAGTTTCCCAACCGGTTGAGTCGACCAAATTTTTTTAGAACATTCCTCATAGAGTAAGGAACCTAAAAAAAAAAAAAAAGCAACGCTATACAATTCTGACTCCGGATGAGTGAGAACCGATCAAAACAAGGCAAAGTGCCCTAATTGTTGTTTCGAAAAACAGAACCTAATGAACCAGTTGATCTAGTTTCCCAACCGGTTAAGCCGGTTGAGAGTAGTTCTCAAAAATTTTCAGAACTTTTCTCACATAGTAAGGAATCCCAAAAAACAAAGGGTGTACAATTCTGACTCCAAACGAGTGAGAACTGACACAAACGATGCCAAGTGCCCTAACTGTTGTTCTCGAAAATAGAACTTAATGAACTGGCTGATCTGGTTTCTCAATAGGTCCAGCCGGTTGAGAGAAGTTCTCAAAATTTTTCAGATTCTTCCTCATAGAGTCAGGAATTTAAAAAAATAAAGGATGTACAATTTTGACTGTGAATGACTAAGAACTAACACAAATGATGCCTTGTACCCTAACAGTTGTTTTGGAAAATAGAACTTAATAGGCAGAGTTGATCGGTTTCCCAGCCCGATCTGACCGGTTGAGGAAAAGTTCTCAAAATTTGTCAGGGCATCTTCCCTAACATAGTTAGGAATCCAAAAAAAACAAACAAAATTACAATTCTAACATAGAATGATGAGAACTAACACAAACGATGCCTAGTATCCTACTTGTTGTTCTTGAGTAGAACAATAAACGGATGATTCGGTTTCCCAAGCCAGGTTCATTCGGTGAAGCGATTCTCAAAATTTGTCAGAATCTTCCTCACAGAGTTAGGAATAAAAAAAACAAACGGAGGATAATTCCAACTCCGAATGACTAAGAACTGACACAAACGATGCCTAGTGCTCTAAAACGAGGCTGCAAACATCAAAGGCAAAGACAAGCGCAATAGAAAATGGGAGACACATACAACTTTCGTACCTGTAGGATTCACGGCTATCCCCCCCTTTCCTTCTTTCTTTTCTTCTTCAAACGAGATATCCACTCCCTTGAAGAATCTATCAGGAAGTCCTCTTCAAAATGGGGAGAGACCATGTGCCCACTCGGATACGAAATATCTCTTTCTTTCTTTCTTTCTCCTTTCTTATTTTCATTCATTTCTTTTTCTTCTCCTTGTGTTTTTGTTCTTTCTTCTTTATTTTTTTCCCTGCGAACTCACTCCATTTTGTGCTCCTTCTATCCCGAGAACTCCCCCAATCAGTCTCGGACTTCCCCAGCTCCATAAACACTCCTCTATTCCCAAGGTCCATAGCTGGTCACATTTACTTCTTTCCTTAACCACCAAGTATCTAAGTGGACCCAAGATGGGTTGTAAGAAGCCTATAACATGGCCAAAACTGGACCCAACTGATTAGTACCCAAAAAGTGCTATTTTGAGCCCTATTCAAGATAGGTTTTGAGTGCTTTTTGCGCACTAATCATATCAATTAAGCCAATGATGTGAATGCGGGAGTCCCACTTAGTTTGCTAATTCCATTTCGAGATGGTTTTGGATAGTTTTGCGAGGTTTTTTGAGAACCGACCAGCAAGCATAGCTTCTTATTGGTGTTGAATGTAGAGAATCCTCGATGATTTCAGGCGGCGATGAAATATCAAGGTCGTGAAGAATTGAAAGCGAGAGTGATGAATAAGAAGTGCGAGAGAGGATGCGATGAGCAAAGCGAGGAAGCAAGAGCAATCGGAATTTTAGCTATAATTACGAAAATTGCAATCATAGCGAAAATTTCGCAATCCTAAGCGAGGTGGGAATTTTGTTGGGCTAGCGAAATTTCGCTAGCTAGCGAAATTTCCTGTAGCTAGCGAAATTTTCCAATTTAAGCTATCTCCCTGAAATTTAAGCTAGGCTAGCGAAATTCCTTAAACTGCTGAATTCATGACCCTTTGTGAGGAAATTTCCCATTTTCGCTATCTACGCCAGAATTTCGCTAGGCTAAGCGAAATTTATTGCTTGCTCAAGCGAGGAATTTTCGCTATGCTAAGCGAAATTTCTACATATGAGAAATCTAATGATTCGTGCCACGAGTAGGGGTGATCGGAATCGTAGGGAATTTATATCCTAAGTTACATCCTGCTGTACGTGGTCGACTGCTGCGGGTATGGTAGTCCCCAGGGTCGAACACGAGGATGGGTTTTTCATCCTATGAATGACTTGCATCAGTGTTGAAAATGGTGAGGCTTTTAGTTTGGATTTTTGGATTTGTTTCAAAAACAGTGTAGTGGATTTGAAAGCGATTAAGCGTAAAGCGAAAGTGAAGTGTGAAAGGTAACTTTGAAGATTTGGGGTCACTAACTTGATAACATAGGGCAAACAAGTGTCCTGGGTTTATCATCGCATTATGACAAGCAACCTATAGTCAAGCCATACTTAGGATATTTGTTTAACTAGCAAACCCTAACCACTAGAATCCACTCCTCTTGAGTCAGCCACGAGTAACATGCATGCTTGACTCTTTTTAGTTTGAAACCACAACATTGACATCATTTCAATGGCTCGTAAAGGCCATCTAAGAACCACGATTACAGCAATAAGTATGCCTTGTATCCTAAAGCATAGTAAGTATTAGTGGAAATTAATAACATTAAAATGGTATTCTTCAGTTGGAAGATGGGAGCCATAAATACGATTACTGTATCATTTAACACACATGGACAACTTGCAGAAACACAACCAAATAGCTACCTTCCTCTTCAAAGAAAAGAGCAGCCAAGCATCTCTTGAGTTGTCATCCTCAGAGGGTTGTTTGGTAACTGAAATGAGAGAAAGAGGAGAGAAGAGAGGAAACCAAACCACTAAATGAAAATTTGGAGATATTTACATAAAATGAAAATTATTGCCAAAGATTGCTTACCCCACAAGTTGCCTAGGGTTACACAAAACTAAAGGGGGGTTTTATATAGACCACCCAATGTGAAAATACAAAGAAAGCCCTAACATTTTGGCTAAAATAAGGAGACCCAGTAATACACCAAAATGAGGTGGTTTGCATTAATTTTAAAGGATGACAATGCGGGAGATTCTCTAGAGCGAGAACAATTTCGCTAGGTAGCGAAGATTTAAGCTAACTGCGAAAATTTCGCTAGGTAGCGAAGTACTGAGGCTAGCGAAATCAGAGAATTTAAGCTGAAACCTTCGAAAACGATTTATTAACTAAGCGAAATTTCACTAACAAGCGAGAATTTTTAGGTGATAGCGAAAATGTGTAATTTCGCTAGGAACAGTGCATAGCGAAATTTTGAAGCCTAGCGAAATTTCTCAATTTCGCTAGGATTGCGAAATTTTCGCTATGATTGCGAAATTTTCGCAATCCCAGCGAAATTTTCGCAATCTTAGCGAGGGTGGGTTTTGCATGTTCTTCCCTTTCTTGCACCTTTGCATCATCTCTTGCATCATTTCTTTCCACTTTGCCTTCATTCCTTCATTGAATTTTTGAGATGTTTGAAGGGCGATAAATGATTCGATCTTGTAGTTTCAGCACATATCTCGATATTGAACTCTCCAAATATGCAAAAACCTGCAAAACAACCAAAAATACTCTCTAAACGGCATAAGTGATATTAAGAAGACCTGAACACTTCAATTGGCATTATTGACATGATTAGTGCGCAAAAAGCACTCAAAACCTATCTGATATAGGGCTCAAAAGAGCACTTTTTGGGTACTAATCACACCCCCAATAGAAACGTTGCTAGATGCATAGCAATGCAAAAATAATAAAGGCGTACATGCGTGATTTTTAGCTTATGATTCAAAGGTGTATATACAAATAAACATTACCTTTAAACTGAAAAATTGACACCTAGTTTGAAAACCAACATGAAAGAATCAAAACCATACAAGAACAATTTTTAGGTCAATATTGGTTCCATGATTCTCAACTTAAATTTCCACCAAAGTCTAATGGTTCTTTTATGTAACCAGGTCGAGCGATAAATTGCAAAATTGTCCCTCTGACCTAGCTTGGCATGGCCTTAAGTTGTTGAACAACCTAGATAGGGATAGTTACACTCTCAGCACCTTTTATTTAACTACATTGTAGAGGTGCAATGCTTAAAACCCGACTTCATCAAAGTCCGTGTAGCAGAGGGTCCACCGATGACTCCCAGCGATTAAGGTTTAGGGCATTAAGCGAAAGGATCAGCGACCCGCAAACTCTACGGGCTTCACCGGGACTCAGGAATGACTTGAGAAATCAAGCACCTACAATTAGATTAAACTCTACCTATCCACCCACTTAGCGAACACTAAATCGATGACTCCCAACCAATTAAGGCTTGATATTCGGGCATGAGAGCTTTTCGCCATACACCCACAGCGGATGTGTTCGGGTTTCAAAGCGAAGTGTCACGACTTTTTATTTTTCTTTTCTTCTTTTCCCTTTTCTTTTTCTTTTTTGCTTTTTCTTTTCTTTTCCTTTTGGAAGACTACATTGGTCTTCAAATGTGGGTAACACAAACCTATCCTAGGTAGCTGACATGCTAAGGCCGGGCATGCAAAGTGAAAGGCTGACTAATTTGGCCAATATTGAAACAATACGGTGTGCGGTGTGTGAATTAACCCAAGGAGAAATGTTCAAGTTGAATCTTTGGGACTTTAAGACGACAAAAAATTATTTCAAACATGGAATTTGTTATAACATAAAAGGCGCTTACAATGATTCAATTTTCCAGCAAAGAATGATTCAATTGTCGATTAAAGCAATTCAATTGTTCAATTGGAAGCAATTCAACCATCCAATTGAAGACAAAACGAGTTACATGGTGAAGGCACAAAACATGATATGCAAAAGTCGTAAATATATCTTGAATAGCTTTTGATATAGCGAAATGGCTAGAACATGAATACAAAGCTAAACATACAAAGTATCAGCACACTTTACTAATTTAACACATAAATCCTAATCAAAATTAGTAGGCGGAGTTAAGAAAAAGGTAACTATACAAAAACATAAAAAGAAACCTAACCACCTCACTACTGTGGTGGTGGTGGAGTGCAGCAAGCTATTCTTTGCTGCGACTGACACATCGAATCTTCTTTGCTGTGATGGGCTCCTCTCGGGCACGGAACACGAGGAAGACCCGGGTGAGTCATAATAGTTGCGACATGGGTGACAACGAGTCAACCTCACGATCTGCTCTGCTGAGTAATTTGCCTAAAGAACAAATGGCATCCATCACACCGGCTATCTCTCAGTGGCATGAGTACTCAGGCGAATGATGAAGGGTATATGATTGGCCCCGAGAGTATCGAGTTTCCAGCATTTGTGGACGATAACATGGAGGAGGGATGGAGGGGACATATCTGCGGGCTTGGACTCAGCTCTACCTTGGGCTCAAGGGCATGACTATCATCTACGTGGGGAGTGCTCACACCTCTGGAGCTGGAACCTCCCCTCTGGTCGCTCTTTGGAGGAGAAAGATACGGGCATAGTCCGCTGCATCCGTAGACGGAGACCAGAGGGCATCGAATCCTCCTCTCTATCCGGGGCTCCTCCGGAAAACCCAAGTGCTCAAGGACCTGGCATAGTAGTCTCGGCATCAGCAGTGGTAGACTCTCTGCTCGCACGAGGCCCTTCCGGTGGACCTTTTCTTCGAAATGCATCGGGAGGAGTCATCACCCGGCTCGGAGGGACGGTCCGTAAGGAGCCTCTAGGATGGCCCCCCTCCATTTGTACATAATCTTTGTAGCGAAGTAAGAAATTTAGTCGATGGGTGATAAAATGAAAGCGAAGCATACGAGGAGGCTGCCTTATCACAAGAGCACTTGCCCCGCTGTGATGTCTTGGGCCAATATGCGGAACCATCTCATTGAGGTGGAGTGGGCCCAAGCTTCGGTAACCTCTAAATTAGGCGGGGCGGTATCGCGGGCCCCAAGGCTCTTGAAATATCTGCTAGCTCACGAGTACTCGGGGCTATCGTGCATGTTTGATTTCCGGTGAGGACCCCGAATTTGCTCCCGAGGGATGTCATAGAATGGTAGAGGCGCAGCACCACCGGGGTGTAATGTCTTGCCTCCTAAGGGGGTCATGAAGGCCAGTGGGAATAGTCCTCGATCCAGCCTCGTGGAATCCACCCCGAATGCGGGATCGTAGCGATCTTAGGGACATCGTAGTAAGACTCTGATGAAGTCCCTCGAGTATAGTGCGACATTCCCCATAATGGGGTGCCCGATGGCTCTTGACCTCGAAATCACGGGCGGGCGACAAGCGAATTGAAGATGTCGTCTCGGCTGGCGATGTATTGTGAGTGTTGAGACAGATGGGGATGACTCACCCACGGGCCTGATGTGCGGGCCAGCAGGAGCCGGGCCCTCTTTAGCTCTGCTTGATGAGGTACGGGGTGACGGGGCCCGGGGTCCATCAGAGTGATATCGTCTGAATCCACTGAGGCTCCTCGGTGGTTGAAGATGGTACTAGGGCAGGACCCGGAGGCTAGGCGAGGCCTGCTCCTCTCGCTCGGGGTGCTAAATCTGACCCGAGGCCGAAGGCGGGACCCACCTCTGGTGCGAACCATAGCTATAGACTGAAAAGAAACTAGGGTGGCTCCGCTGATGAAAATAAAAACCAGGACTTTGTAAAGCGATGCGGGGCTCAGCGCAACAGTTTGTGTCACTCTACGGTATGACACTAGGCCCGGGGCTCGCTAGCTGCGGCTCACACGAGGGCTCTTGCAATGGCTAAGCAAGGCTCAGTAGTGGATGAGCTGCTGGGGCGGGCAAGACAACTGAGCGGGAGCGCGAGTGCGATCACGGCGGTGTAGGCGCGAGCAGTGCTCGCGGCGGCTCGGGATCTGGTGGCTATAGATGCGGGCAGGTTGTGTGAGGCGCAATAGCGGCTCGGCGCGGTGGCGGTGAGCGGTTGGTGGGCAGCGGTGTGGGCGGGGGCTCGGTCATGAATGCGCGACCGCGGCTGGTGGGCGGCGGTGGAGGCTCGGTCATGCGGGACAGGTACGGAGGTGTCGGGTACGCTCCGGGTGAAATAAGGAGCTGCGGCCTGGTGGCTCGGGAAAGAGACTAGAGAGGGAACATACGAAGTGAATGAATGGCCAGCCCCTCCCTCTTTTATAAGCTGAGACGGCCTTGAAGAGTCATTTGCATAATTTCGTAGTATAGCGAATTTAGACTCTTTGCATCACGAGGAATATCAAATTTTTCGGTATTTGATTATAATATTAAAAAATTATTAGAATGAAAATTAATATATGATACTATAATTAAAAATTAATATAAGATATTATATTAATAATTACAAAGTTACCCAATAATAATGGAAAAGCGCTAAATTAAGAAACTTTCTAAAAATAAGCAAGGAGTCTCATGAAATTGACTAAACTAAAGCAAAAAGCAAAAATTGTTGAGCTGCAATTTGGTTTGTGAGAACACCAAATCAGCTCAATTTTACCAAATTACTCAAGGAGGGTCAAGGAGGATGATCTCCTCAAACTCAGCAGTAGTCTGAGCTGAATCCTTGGTGTTGGATTTCCCATTGTTGTTAGGGTTTCTCGCGTGGATTTGATTGAGCAATTGGCCTCTGATGGATGCGATGCGCGATGCCACAACACCTCGCTTCGCCTTGGTTAAGTGTATCCTTCAATTCCTGGACATTCAGCTTCCCTGCATCCTGACACACTGAACATACTCCATCAGGCACTTGATTTTCAGTTTCTTCCAACGTGTGTTTGTTGTTCAAATGAAATATGTTCAACTCCAAGGTCATGTTACCCAAGCGTAAGTTGCATGACTCCATTCCCGGCAATTAATGAGAATTGCGTGGGTGGCGAAATGGTCTTCCTGGATAATGGCACATGATTGGGTTCATTTGCAGTGGCTCGATGTCAAGTACTATAAAATCCGGGTAGTAGAGATTTGTCTATTTTAACTCTAGGACATCCTCAACTATCCTTAGGGATTTCGCGATCTATCGACGATGAGTGTGATATTGGTAGGTTTAAGTTCACCCAAACCTGATGCATGTACGAATACGCGATAGGTTCACAGCTCCTAAATCAGCGATGACTTGTCTATGCGGTCCACGGTATTAAGCGGGAATTGTGGGAGATCTGGATCCTTGTATTTGAGGTTCTTGCTTTGGATTATGGCAGACTTGTTGAGTTAAATGCCTTCTTCTCAATGCCTAATCCTTCTTGATTGTGCGAATCTTTCAAAAATTTTGCATAGAGCGGGGACTTGTTTGATTATGTCCAAGAAGAGGTATATTGACTTTTACTGCCTTAGGACCACAGGATGCACACTTCTTTGAGATGCCTTCTTCTTGCCTCTAAGTGCGTAAAATGGAGGTAGCATACGGTGTTTCATTGGGAATCTCTTCGGGAAATAATTACAGCATTCCATTTTCCTTGTTCTGGGCTCTCTGCGGGTTTGGCATTGGTTGATCAACCTCTTTCCACTCATAAGGGTGATTATAGCCTTTACCTCATCCATTCTGGTGCTAGATGAACCTACCTCATGGACTCCTTTGGATTTGGCAATGTTTGGGAAGGGAACCTTCCTCTCTCATGTACCTCCATAATAATGTTGATCTTTGTGATTGAGTTAAGCCCAGGTTGTCAATTCTTTTTGTTCAGTTGCTCTCGAGCCCGTCTATTCTCTTGTTAAGTGTGCTACCCTACCGGTTTAAATCCTTTAAACCCGATTACATATTGATCCTTTGTTCCTTCCTACAAAGTTACCCACCACCTTACTCAAATTTAGGATGGCTTGTTCTACAGGAGAAGAGGATGGTGGTTGTTGTGTTGAAAGTGGAACAAATTGTTGTTTGGCACAGGGGGTACATAGAGCGAGGGGATTGGGTTTCGGGAAGGTTAGGGTGATTCCTTCAGGTGGAATTTAATATTGGGTATTACCATATTGGAGTATTAAGATTATGGTGGCTTGTATTGACCTACAACGTTGCTTGCTCGACATCAAATCCTTCATTGGTGGAGCTTCGTATCATGTTCTCTGGATTACCTATGGGTTGAAGCCCGTGAATGGGTTGAAGTACGCGCGATGTTTTCGATCCGATGCATGCACTTCATGGAACCTTTTTCAGCTAAGCTCCTCCACCTTCCTAATTTAGGTTGAGAATTCTAGCTTTCATTTCTATCCTCTATTGATTGCATACATCCCTCCTAGGGTTGGCTAAGGCATTTTCTTTCAATTTCTCTCGGGTTTGGTTCATCTGACCCTTAGGATTTCAGCCACATAGTTTAGAAAATCCATGGCTTCATCAGGGATGCTTCTTTTGATTAAGTGCACGGTAAGAATTTGAAGCCAAAATCAACAAAGATTTATATACCTAAGTTCCTACCTATTTGTAGTAGTCAAACTGCTGGTATGGTGATGGTGAACACGGGGATGGGTTTCATCCTAAGAATGATGCGCATTAGTGTAAGGTAAGGCTTTCTATTTGGACTTTTGGATTTGCTTAGCAGTGGAAGTAGTTTGAGAGTGAGGTGTAAAAGCGAGAAGTAAAGTGTGAAAAAGTTAGCTTTGAAGATTTAGGTCACTAGCGAGTAGTTAGGGCAAACAAATTAATCTCGGGTTTATCCTCGCGTTATGACATGCAACCTATAGTCAGGCATAATGGGATCTATGTTTAACTAGCAAACCTCACCTATGACAACTCTATTTGGTCGACCGCAGTACCATGCAACTATGACCCTTTTCGGTTTGAAACCTAGCATTAAATATCATCTCGAGGAGGCTCGTAAAGACCATCTAATGAACCACAGTGCATCTAGCAATAAGTATTACCTTTGTATCATGGAGAGTATTGGCGAATCGATAACATTAAGCTATTGACCACTAATTTGAGAAGATGAGGGCCATAAATCACGATGCACAGCGTGACTTTCGGTACTAGAGGACAGCATGCCCACCACCAAGCTAGCTTCCTTCCTCTTCAAGAGGAGAGCAGCCAAGCATCTCTCTTGAGTTGTCATCTCAAGAGGGGGTGTTTGGCAGCAGAAAGTAAGGGAAAGAGAGGAAAGAGAAGAGAGAGAAAAGCAAAACCACAACTAAAAATCTGTTTATTTACAAAAATGAAAACTTACAAATTCTTCTCTCCTCCTCCAAATTGTTCCTCCCCAAAATTCTATATTGATTACAAAAAAAAGAGGGGTTTATATAGGCCACCTCAATACATGAAAATACCAAAAAGCCTACAAATTTAGCTAAGTTAAAGGATAAGAGAGTAATACACCAAATTTGGGTGGTTAGCATTAAATAAAAACCACGACGAAGGCGATAAATTTCGCTAGGGTGAAGAATTTCGCTGAGTAGCGAAATCACCATGCATAGTGAAAATAGAAAATTTAATTCAAAACGGCAGTTTAAGCTAACTAGCGGGTTTAATGCTTAGCGAAATTTTAGGTAATTAGCGAAATGAACTAAGCTAGGAGCGGTGCTAGCAGGAGCCACACGGTCAATGCAGAAAATCCACAATTTCATTTGACTGCGGGGAGATTTTAAACTAAACTGCTTGAATTTTTCGCAATCGGCGAAAATTTTAGCGGGCTTGCGAAATTCTTTGGTTTCTTGATTTTCCTTTGCTTTCACTGTCTTCCTCTTTTGCATCAATTTTTTTCTTATTTTGCCTTGGGTTTTTCATTGATTCTTGAGGGTGCAGTTGATGGGCGACACTTGAGTTGAGCTTCATGATTCATCATACATCCGATATTAATTTGCTAAAGTGCAAAAACACACCAAAACAACCAAAATAACCTCTAAGCGGCATAAGTGATACTAAGAAGACTTGAGCAGTTCAATTGGCATTAATGACATGATTAGTCATGCAAAAAGCACTCAAAACCTATCTAATAGGGTTGAAATTGTACTTTTTGAGCATTAATCACACCCCAACTTGACGTTGCTAGTCCCTTAGCAATGCAAAAGCAAAAAGGAGATGCATGTAGTGATTTTCAAGGTCACTGATCCCGAAAAGGTATATGCACATATAAACATTGCCTTTAAAGTGAAGAAAATTGACATCAAAATTGTGATATATGAAAGAACTAAATCATACAAGAACAATTCTAAGAGTCAATCTTGGATCACGATTCTCAACTTGAATTTCCACCTAAGGCTAATGGTTCTTTATACTATAACCAGATTAAGCCAATAAATTGCAAAATTTGTCCCTCCCCCGACTGCAGCGTGGCCTTAAGTTGTTGAACAGCCTAGATAAGGATAGTTACACACTTCTTTCTTTATTTAACTGCTTGTAGGATGCAATGCTTAAAATTCGACTTCACCAAGAATCCGTGTAGCGAGGATTCACCCGATGACTCCCAACCAATTAAGGTTTAGGGCATCAAGCGAGAAAGGATCAGCGACCCACTAACTCCAGGCTTCACCGGACTCAGAATGACTTCGAAAATTAAGCACCTCTGATTAGTTAGACTCTACCTATCCACCTTAACCTTCATCGATGACTCCCAACCAATTAAGGCATAGGGCATCAGGTTTCAAAGGCTTTCGCCATACACCCCTCGGACCGTGCTCGGGTTTCAAGGCAAAACTTCACGACTTTATTTTTCTTTTTCTCTTTTTCTTTTTGCTTTTTCTTTTCTTTTTCTTTTTGGAAGACAACATTGGTCTTAAAGTATGGGTAACACAAACCTATCCTAGGTTGCCAACATGCTTAAGGCCGGCTATGCAAAGCGAAAGGAAGCAAACAAATTCATAGCCTATTGAAATAATCTGGAGTGCAGTGTGTGAATTAGCATAAGGGAGAAATTTCAAGTTGAGCATGCTGGAACTGTAATTGACCAAAAATTAATTCAAACATGGAATTTGCTCTAACATAAAGGTGACAAACAGTGATTCAATTTTCCAACTAAAGCAATTCAATTGTCCAATTGTAGCAATTCAATTGTTCAATTGAAAGAAAAACTTATTTACACGTAGTAAAGGCACAAACATGATATGTCTGGGTTTGTATATATATATACTGAATAGCTTTTGATATAGCCAAAATGGCTAGTACATGCATATCAAAGCTAAACATACAAAAATATCACTGCCTACTATGGCTAATACATAAGTCCTAATCAAAATTAGTAGGCAGTTGATAAAGCTGGTAACTATACAAAAATCATAAAAGAGACCTAACCACCTCACTGCTGTGGTGGTGGTGGTGAGGTGAATGCGAAGGCTGGCACAAGCTGGCTGGCTGCGAACATCCAAATAAAGTTTGGCGTCTGTGGTGGGCTCCTCTCTCTGAGCCCGGGGACACGAGGAAGACGGATCGTCATGATGTCTCTTGAGAAGCATTGAGTAGCAGCTGGGTCAACCTACGATCTGGGATGCACATTATGGCGCTAGTGAGCGGATAGCATCATCACACCGGCGCTATCGAGTGGCATGGTAGTACTCGGCAGATGGTGTGTTGAATAGGATGGGCGGGGAGTGTATCTGGCTACTTATTCTTGATGTAATTACGTGGAGGAGGGATGAAGGTGACATGCTGGAGTGGGACTCTGCTTGTATCTTGGGCTCAGGGGCAGATATATCATCTGTATGGTGGGCCTCAGCCTCTTGACCCGGTACCTCCTCCTGGTCCTGTGGTCGTAAGTGGAAAGATATGGGCATAGTCATCACCCGCTCCGCGAGAGCATGACCCCGGGGGCATCGGACCCTCGTCTCGATCTGGGCTCATTGGGAAATCCTAGATGCTCGAGAACATGGCGAGTCTCGGCATAAGTAATGGAAGACTCTGCTCGAATTTGGAGTCCTTAGATGGAGCTTCTCCTCGGGCGCCCCTGCTTGGAGAAGTGCATCACCCATTTCGAGAGGTAGACGAAATCCCCGAGATCCGGTAAAGTGCCTCCAGAATAGCTCCCCTCCTCTGCACATAATGCTGCAGAGGAAATAAGCTCGTACGGAATAGGTGGTCGTCAGACATCCCCGAGGCGGGCCTCTGTAAAATGCTGGTCAGCGGTGGTGTCTCGGCCGATTCTTTCGGGTGCTCATCTCGCGATGAGGCGGGTGGGCCCGATCTCGTAACCCTCTCCATTGGCCGGCGGGCATACGCGGGGCGGAGCTGGCGAAATATCGAGCTCACGAGTGTACTCGGCGGCAATCATCAATGCGGGGCGAGCTCCGCGGATGGGTGATCCTACAGGCGTCATGGTGGTAGGGTGCGGTACCACTCGTGGGTGAGTGCGCCTCGGGGTCATGAAAGGCAATAGCGAATAATCCTCAATCAATCTCATGGACTCCCGGTATCTAGGATCAGCCCTCAGTGCGGGGACATCGTAGTACGACTCCTGATGGAACGGTCTACGATGGAGTCGTACATTCCCCGGAATGGGGTTCCCTACAAACAATGGCCTCCGAAGTCTCGAGGGCGGGCGGCGGTGGTGGTAGAGTTCGCCTCCGCGGATATGTTGGTGGCCAATTTGCGGCCGAGAGGATGACTTCGCTAGGCAGATGTGCGGGAGCCGGCACGAACTGGGCCTCCGGGCTCGCTGTGAGAATGCAATTAGGCTGAGCTAGGATTTAGGTCGTGAGAGTTGATGGCCTCTACCTTTTCCAAAGGCATCCGACAACGGCGCCATTTGATTACCGTGCCACGAGTAGAATTTGGTATTTAAAATCCAACAAAATTTATATACACTAAGTTCCTACTCTTGCCGTAGTAAAGCTCACTAGCAGTATAGTGAATCTAAGTCGAACACGGGGATGGGTTTCATCCTAAGAATGATACGCATTAGTGTAAAGGTAAGGCTTTCTATTTGGACTTTTTGGATTTGCTTAGCATTGGAATATTTGAAAATTGAGGAATTGTAAAGGCGAAAGTAAAGTGTGAAAAAAGTTAACTTTGAAGATTTGGAGTCACTAACTTAGTAGTTAGGGCAAACAAGTGTCCTCGAGGTTTTATCCTCGGCGTTATGACATACGACCCAGCCTATAGTCAGGCATATGGGATCTCTATGTTTAACTAAATGAGCCCTCCACCCACTAACAGCAACTCTATTTGAGTCAACCACGAGGTAACATACAGCTATGACCCTTTTTCGGTTGAAACCCTTGCATTAAAATATCATCCTCGGAGGCTCGTAAGAGACCATGCAATGAACACGGTGCATCTGGCAATAAGTATGCAACATCCTAAAGCATGGAGTATTAGTGAATCAATAACATTCAAAGCTATTCAACTAATTTGAGAAGATGAGGGCCATAAATACGATTACACGTGACTTCCGAGTACAAGAGGACAACCTGCATATGCCTGAAATTTGGCTTCCTTCCTCTTGAAAGGAGGGTTTAGCGAAGCATCTCTTGAGTTGTCATCCTCGAGAGGGTGTTTGGCAACCCAAAGTAAGGGAAAGAGGAGAGAGAAGAGAGAAAAGCAAAACCTTAACTAAAATACGAGACTTTATTTACAAAAATGAAAACTTACAAATTCTTCTCTCCCCCAAATTGTTGCTTCCCCCAAAAATTCTATATTGATTACAAAAAGAGAGGGGTTTATATAGGCCACCTCGATACATGAAAATACCAAAAAGCCTACAAATTTGGCTAAGTTAAAGGATGAAAGTAATACACTAGGAATTTGGAGTCGGTCTAACGTAAATACAAAAACATGACAGGGCGTGTTAAATTTAGCTAGAATTTGAAGAATTTCGCTACATTAGCGGGAAATCACCATGCATAAGCAATGGCATTAAGCTAAGCTTGGCAGTTTATTCAGCTAGTGAATTTCCACTATGTAGAATTTTCGTGAGTAGCGAAATCGTATTCGCTAGGAGCAGGTCTCTAATGGCTCCCCGGTGTCTAAGCGAAAATCCACAATTTAATTTGAACACTTGAAAATTTTAAGCTAAACTCTTATGAGAATTTTATGATCTGAAACAGTACCCAAGCGAGGCTTAATGAAAATTCTTGGTTTTCGCGATTTTCAACAGCGCGCCTGTCTTCTCTTGCATCAATTTTTCTTCCTTTGCCTTGACTTTTCATTGATTCTTGGGGTGGTTGATGGTTGACACTTGAGTTGAGCTTCATGATTCATCATACATCCGTGTTAGGCTATTTAAGGAGTCTTGTAACCTGTAACGACCAAAAATAACCTCTAAACGGCATAAGTGATACTAAGGGCTTGAACACTTCGGTGGCATTTAATGACGCTGATTTAGTGCGCAAAAAAGCACTCAAACACATCTAATATAGGGTTCAAAATTGTACTTTTGGGCATTAATCACTGACGAAAACGTTGCTAGTCCACTTATGATACAAAAGCGAAAGGAGATGCATGTAATTGTTGATTTTCAAAAGGGTTATGATTAAGTATATGCACATATAAACGATTCTTCAAGCGAAAAGAAATTGACATCAAAATTGTAGGCGATGAAAGAACTAAATCCATACAAGAACAATTCTAGGTCGATCTTGGATCCCACGATTCTGAAACTTGAATTTCCACTAAGGCTAATGGTTCTTTATATAACCAAGATTGGCTTGATAAATTACCAAGGAATTTGTCCACTCCCTGACCCTATGACATGGCCTTAAGGCGTGAACAACCTAAGATAAGGATAGTTACACACTTCTTTCTTTATTTAACTGCTTGTAGGATGCAATGCTTAAATTCGACTTCCTGAAGTCGAATTAACGAGTTCACCGATGACTCCTGACAATTAAGGTTTAGGGCATCAAGCTAAAAAGGATCATGACCACTAACTCCAAGGCTTCACCGGACTCAGGGCTGACTTGAAAATTAAGCACCTACAATTCGTTAGACTCTACCTATCCACCCGTGCTGAACACTAAATCGATGACTCCCGACCAATTAAGGCATAGGGCATCGGGTTTGAGGCTTTAGCCATACACCCCTCGGGCCAGTGCTTTCGGGTTTTGAGGCCAAAACTTCACGCTTTATTTTCTTTTCTCTTTTTCTTTTGCTTTTCTTCTTTTCCTTTTGGAGACAACATTGGTCTTAAAGTATGGGTAACACAAACCTATCTAGGTTGCCCTGACATGTAAGGCCGGCTATCTCAGCGAAAGAGCAAACAAATTCATAGCTATTAGTAATCACGGAGTGCGGTGTGTGAATTAGCATAAGGAGAAATTTCAAGTTGAGCATCTTTGGGCATAGTGACCAAAAATTGAACATGGAATTTGCTCCCAACATAAAGGTAATGAAGCATTGATTCGATTTTCAAGCTAAAAGCGATTCAATTGTCAGTGTAGCAATTCAATTGTTCAATTGAAAAAACATTTACGTAGTAAAGGCACAAAACATGATATGTACAAAAATCTGTATATATAAAAACTGAATAGCTTTTGATATAGCCAAAATAGCTAGTACATGTAAAGTAAACATACGAAAATATCTTTACTCTGTAATTTAATACATAAGTCTAATCAAAATTAGTAGGCGAGTTGATAAAGATTTGGTAACGCTATCTGAAAATCCTTAAAGGGACTAACCACCTCACTTCTTTGTGGTGGTGAGGTAGTGGAATACGAAAACACTCTTCTTCTTTGCGAGAACATCGAATAAGTTGAATCGTGGTGGGCTCATCTCTGATCGGGGACCACGAGGGAAGACCAGGATCGTCATGATGTCTTTGAAGCATTGAGTAGCAGGTCGACCTCACGATCTGGGATGCACATTGTAGGCTGCTAGTGAAGCTGGATAGCATCCATCACACCAGCTATCTCTCTCAATTTGGCATGTGTTGTACTTTCCGGCGAATGGTGTGTTGAATATGATGGGCCGGAGTATCTGCTGCCCATTTGCGATGTAGTGCAATGGGGAGGATGAGTGACATCGTAGACGGACTTCTGGCGTATCTCGGGCTCGAGGAAGATATATCATCTGCATGGGCGGGCCTCGGCCTCCTGACCCAGTACCACCTCTACTGGTCACACGTGGTCGTAAGTGGAAGATCTGGGCGCTAGTCATCACCGCTCCCGCGACATGACCCGGGGCATCGGACCCTCGTAGATCTGGGCTCCAGCCCCCAAATCCTAGATGCTCGATAACATAGCGAGTCTCGGCATAAGTAATGGAAGACTCTAACCGGGCCTAGGTCCTTGGAGTGGACCTTCTCCTCGGCCTGTGAGGCCATCGCGTCAGAGGGGCCCAGACCAAAATCCCCGAGATCGGTAAGTACCTCAGATGGCTCCCTCCTCTTGCACATAATGCTGCGGAGGAATACTTCGTCTGAAATAGATGGTCGATCGAGCGTCCCGGCGGGGCCCCTTCACAATAAAATATTAGGGTCCCGGCGGTGGTGTCTCGGCCGGTCTTTCGAACCATCGCGATGAGCGGGTGGAGCCCCGATCTCTGTAACCCTCTGCATTGGCCGGCGCTATACGTAAGCTAAGAGCTGCTGAAATATCGACGCGCTCACGAGTACTCAGCAATCATCAATCTTGGCCCGAAGCTCAGCGGTTTGGGTGATCCTCTATCGTCATCAGTGGTGACTGGGTACCACTCGTGGGTAGTATCTTGCCTCAGGGTCATGAAAGCTGATAGCGAATAATCCTCAATCAATCTCATGGACTCGGTATTTAGGATCAGCTCGGTGCGAGGACATCGTGGTCACGACTCTGATGGAGCGTTCTACGATGGGTGGTACATTCCGGAATGGGGTTCCTACGAACAATGGCCTCGAGATCCTGAGGCGAGGCGGCAATTTGAGGTGATGAAGTCGCCTCCGCCGGCAGATATTATTTGGTGAATTGCGACGAGGAGGATGATATTCGCACAGGGCCCGATGTGTAGACTGCTTAGAGGGCAGGCCTCCCAGAACTCTCTGTTGAGAATGCAGGTAGAATTTGAAAAATTTAGGATTTAGGTCCTTTGGTTGATGGCTCTACGCACTCAAAACTATCCCCGACAGGAGCCATTTGATTAGATTGCCACAGGTAGGTGAGCTAAAATCATGAAATTTATATACACCTAAGTTCCTACTCTGCTGGTAGTCGAGCTCTTTGCAGTATAGTGAGGTCTAAATTCGGACACGGGGGATGGGTTTTTCATCCCACAGGACGTCTGCATTAGTGTAAGGTAAGGCTTTCTATTTGGACTTTTTGGATTTGCTTAAAAAGCGGTGGAAGTAGTTTGGTGAGAGGTGTAGCTGGTAAAGTGTGAAAAAGTTAACTTTGAAGATTTAGGTCACTAACTTGGTAGTTAGGGCAAACAAGTGTCCTCGGGTTTTATCCTCGCGTTATGACATGCAACCTATAGTCGAGGCATGCTTAGGATCTATGTTTAACTAGCCCAGACCTCACCTATGACTCCTATTTGAGTCGACGGGTAACATGCGGCTATGACCCTTTTCGGTTTGGAAACCACAGCGTTAAATATCATCTCGGAGGCTCGTAAAGACCGTCTAATGAACCAGTGCATGTGATAAGTATGCCTTGTATCTAGCATGGAAGTATTGGCCCGAATCAGTAACATTAAGCTATTGACCACTAATTTGAGAAGATGAGGGCCATAAATACGATGCACAGTGACTTTCGGTACAAGGAGACTGACATGCATGTGCCCCGCCCTGGCTAGCTTCCTTCTCTTGAAGAAAGGAGGTTTAGCCAAACATCTCTTGAGGTTGTCATCCTCAAGAAGGGTGTTTGGCAACCCAAAGTAAGGGAAAGAGGAGAGAAGAGAGAGAAAAGCAAAACCTAACTAAAATACGAGACTTTATTTACAAAAATGAAAACTTACAAATTCTTCTCCCAAATTATTTGCTCCCAATTCTATATTGATTACAAAGGGGGTTTATATAGGCCACCTCAATATGAAAATACCAAAAAACCTACAAATTTGGCTAAGTTAAGGGCGAGTAATACACCAAATTTGGAGTCGGTTAACGTGATAAATACAAAAACATATTGTGGCGTTAATTTATTGGGTGAAAATTTCGCTAGGTGGCGAAATCACAATCACATCGCGAAAATAAATTCGCTAAAGCAGCGGCTCGGCTAACTAAGCGAAATTCCATGTACGAAATTTTCGATAATGCTAATCATGTTCGTATTTAGAACGGTCACCTAAGCGGCTCCACAGTGTCTGCGAAAATCCTGGCCCCCGAACTTGCGAAAATTTTAAGCTAAACTGCGAAATTTTCGCAATCAGTAAAATTTTAGCGGGGCTTAGCGAAAATTGCTGGTTTCTTGATTTTCCTTGCTTTGCCTTACACGTCTTCTACATGAAATTTTCTTCACTTTGCGCCCATTTCGATGATTCTTGAAATTTGGTTGATGGTTGACACTTGAGTTGAGCTTCATGATTCATCATATCCCGATATTGAGCGCTAAAGTCTTAAAACCTGCAAAACGTAAAAATAACCTCTAAGCGGCATAAGTGATACTAAGAGGCTTGAACACTTCAATTGGCATTAATGACATGATTGAGTGCGCGAAAGCACTCAAGGCTTTATTAATATAGGGTTAAATTGTACTTTTTGGGCATTAATCACCCCAAGCAGAAGATTGCTAGTCCTTAGCGATGCAAAAGCAAAAAGGAGTACATGTAGTAGGATTTTCAAAAGGTTATGATTCAGGTATATGCACATATAAACGTTGCCTTAAAAGTGAAAATTGACATCAAAATTGTAAAGCGATATAGGAAAAACTAAATCCATACGAAGCGATTCTAGGTCAATCTTGGATCCACGATTCTCAACTTGAATTTCCACCTAAGGCTAATGGTTCTTTATATAGCAGTTAAGCGATAAATTGCAAAATTGTCCCCTGACTGCAGCGACATGGCCTTAAGCATTTGAACAACCTAGATAAGGATAGTTACACTTCTTTCTTTATTTAACTACACTGTAGGATGCAATGCTTAAAATTCGGCTTCACGAAGTCCGTGTAGCGAGGATTCAGGTGACTCCTGACGGTGGGTTTAGGGCATCGACGAAAGGATCAACGACCACTAACTCCAGAAACTCACCAGGACTCAGAATGACGAAAATTAAGCACCTACAATTCGTTTAGACTCTACCTATCACCCATGTAACGAACACTAAATCGATGACTCCCGGCCGAATTAAGGCATAGGGCATCGGGTTTCAAGGCTTTAAGTCATACACCCTCGGGCCGTGCACCGGGTTCAGGAAAAACTTCCACGACTTTATTTTCTTTTCTCTTTTCTTTGCTTACTTTTCTTTTCCTTTTGGAAGACAACATTGGGTCTTAAAGTATAGGTAACTGACCTATCCTAGGTTACTTGACATACTTAAAAATGCATTTATCAAACGAGGAAACAAACAAATTCATAGCCTATTGAAATAATCTGGGTGCGGTGTGAATTAGCGCAAGAGAAATTTCAAGTTGAGCATGCTGGGCTATAATTGACCAAAAATTAATTCAAACATAGATTTGCTCCCACAACATAAGGTGACAAGCAGTGATTCAATTTTCCAAACTATAACGATTGATTGTCGATTGTAGCAATTCAATTGTTGATTGAAAGAAAAACACACATGGTAAAGGCACAAAACATGATATGTACAAAAGATTTGTATATATATAAATTGAATGGCTTTGATATGCGAAATAGCTAGTACACATACATATCAAGCTAAACATACAAAAATATCCCTTTTACTATGGCTAATACATAGAATCTAATCAAAATTAGTAGGCTGATTGATAAAGGCGTAACTATACAAAAATCATAAAGAGACCTAGCCACCTCCTTCTTGTGGTGGTGAACGGGTGGAGTCTGAAAATTCATCTGTAGCTGCTTCTTTGCGAACATCTAAATAAGTTGAATGCGGGTGGGATCCTCTCACGATCGAGGACGGGGGAAGACCCCGGATGCGTCATGATCACAGCTGAGGCGTGAGTGGCAGATTGACCTCTGATCTGGGATACTGTGTGGCGCTGAGTGAGCCGGATAGCATCCATCACACCGGCTATCTCGGTGGCATGGTATTACTCGGCGAATGGTGTGTTGAATGAGATGGGCGGGGTATACGCTGCGAAGAAATTTCTTGATGTAGTGTGGAGGGAGGGATGAAGGTGACATGCGTGAGCCGGACTCCTGGCTGTATCTCGGGCTCGAGGCGGATATATCATCTGCATGGTGGGCCTCGACCTCGACCACAGTACCCTCACGGTCTGTGGTGGTAAATTGGAAGAATCTCGGGCATAGTCATCACGCTCCCGCGACCGCTGTTTCGAGGCATCGGACCCTCATCTCGATCCACAGGCTCCACTGGAAATCCTAGATGCTCGATAACATGGCAGAGGAGTCTCGGCATAAGTAATGGAAGACTCTGCGCTGCGGTGGGATCGCCCGATGGATATACCGGCTGCGAAGTGCATCACCCGGCTTTCCAGAGGACTGAACCAAATCCCAGAGATCGGTAAGTGCCTCAGATGGCTCCCCTCCTGCGCACATAATGCTGCGAGAGGAATAAGCTCGTCACAAATAGATGGTCGATCAATGACGCATAAAGGCGGGGCCTTCTGTAAAATCTTTAGTCAGCGGTGGTGTCTGGCGGTCTTTCGAACTCTATCTGCGATGAGGCGGGTGACGTCTAGTAACCCTCTGCGTGGCCGGCACTATCACGTAAGGCCCAGAAGGCTGCTTTGAAATATCGGCCGCTCGAGTGCTTGATCATCAATACTGGCTGAAGCTCACGCGGACTAGTGATCCTCCTCTGTCATCAGTGGTAGAGGCTGCGTGCCTGGTGGTGAAATATGCGCACCGAGAGTTAAGTGAAGGCAATGGCAGAATAATCCTGATCATGTCCTCATGGACTCGGTATTTGGATCGAACACCGGTGCGGGGACATCGTGTCGCTCTGATGCGGGCGGTCTCTGATGGGTCGTACATTCCGAGGAATGGGGTTCCACAAACAATAGCCTCAGAATCCTCGGGGCGGCGGCGGTGAGGTGATGAAAGTCGCCTCCGGCCGGTCATGGCGGTGACGGCTGCGGCCGAGGAGGATGATGACTTCGCTGGAGCGTGTGCGGAGCCCACTTGGAGGGCTTTGGGCCTCAGACTATCTGTTGATCTGATGGTTTGAGCTAGGATTTGATCCTTTGGTTGATATGGCCTCGCACCAAAACCTATCCGTGACAGACATTTGAGGTCGTGCCACGTAATTTGACTAAAATCAACAGAATTGCCACCTAAGTTCCTCACTACTACTTAGTAGTCAAGCTACTCTGATGTAGTGAGTCTAGAATTAGGACAGGGATGGGTTTTTTTCATCTGCAAGATGATCTGCATTAGTGTAAAAGGTGGGCTTTCTATTTGGACTTTTGGATTTGCTTCAAAAACGGTGGAAGTAGTTTGAGGTGAGGAATTGTAAAAGCGAAAGTAAAGTGTGAAAAGTTAACTTTGAAGATTTAGGTCACTAACTTGTTAGTTAGGACAATAAGTGTCCTCGGGTTTATCCTCGTTATGACATGCAGCACATAGTCAGAGGCATCTTGGGATCTATGTTTAACTAGCAAGCCTCGCCCCCCCTTGACAACTCCTGTTGAGTCGACACGGGTAACATGCAGCTATGACCCTTTTTCGGTTTGAAACCCTAGCATTAAATATCATCTCAGAGGCTCGTAAAGACCATCTAATGAACCACAGTGCATCTAGCAATAAGTATGCCTTTGTATCTACAAAAACATGGAGAGTATTGGCCGTCGATAACATTCAAAGCTATTGACCTAATTTGAAGATGAGGGCCATAATCAGTACTGTGACTTTTCGGTACAAGAGGACAACATGCATATGCCCCACCGCAGCTAGCTTCCTTCCTCTTCAAAGAAGGAGGTTTAGCCCGACATCTCTTGAGTTGTCATCCTCGAGAGGGTGTTTTAGCTGACCGAAAATGAGGAAAAGGAGAAGAGAAAAGCAAAACCCTAACTAAAAATCTGAGACTTTATTTACAAAAATGAAAACTTACAAATTCTTCTCTCCCAAATTGTTGCTTCCCCAAAATTCTATATTGATTACAAAAGAGAGGGGTTTATATGAAGCCACCTCAATACATGAAAATACCGAAAAACTACAAATTTGGCTAAGTTAAAGGGGCGAAGTAATACACCAAATTTAGTGTCGGTTGCTTATTAAATACAAAAAACATGGCTGAGAAGCGATAAATTTCGCTGGGGTGAAATTTCGCTTCATTAGCGAAATCACCCATGCATAAGCGAAAATAGAAAAAATTCGCTAAAGCTTGGTAATTTCGCTAACTAAATTTCAGCTAACAAATGAATTTTAAATGATGTGAAAATCATGAAATTTCATTGAGCAGTGCCTAGAAAACCACAGTGTCTAGCGAAAATCCACAATTTATTTGAACTTGCGAGAATTTTCGCTAAACGCAACGAAATTTTCGCAATCGACCAATTACAGAAGCAAGCAGTGTGGTTGGTACGATTTTTCAGCTGCTTCCTCACGTCTTCCTCTTTGCATCAATTTTTCTTCACTTTGCCTTGAGTTTTCATTGATTCTTGGGCTGGTTGATGGGCGACACTTGAGGTTCAAACTTCATGATTCATCATACATCCGATATTGAAGGCTGCAGTCTTGTGGCTTACATAGCTTGGTAAAATAACCTACAAACAGCGTAAGTGATACTAAGAAGACTTGAACACTTCAATTGGCGTGTGACATGATTAGTGCGCAAAAGCACTCAAAACCTATCTAATATAGGGTTCAAAATTGTACTTTTGGGCATTAATCCTTACTCGAGAGAAAATCTCCCATGTGGTTGATAACACTTCGCATGGCGGGAGACATACCATATAGAAGTGGTTTACCCGGCATCCATGTATCAAACCCATGATGAGGACATGCGCGTGGTCTCCATGAATCTATCCGACCTTTGGTAAAATCTTTCACCATCTTGAAATTTTGCAAAAGTGTAAATTTGTCTCTTAATTGTTGGTCTTATGAGCAGAATTTTTTTAAAACTACGCTAGCGACTCCAGCCCCCCATTCTTAACCAGTTCACAGGCCTTAGTGAGTTAAGCCAAATCTTGGCCTTGTCCTTTGAGGTCAATGGAAATGCTTCTGTAAGCAAATCCATGTAATCATACCTTCAGCAAGGTTGTCTGAGCCTCCTCAAAATCCCTTATGTGAGTGTATGGATTTTCATTTTCCATACCATGATATGTGGGGAGTAGAGGTACCAGATAGGGCCTCACTGCTACATCTTCAGCAGGAGGTATGATGCAGGAAGGGGCACTAACTCTAGGAGGGTGAATATGGTCCCTCATCGATCTATAAGGTACATTGGATTCATTGGGATTTACTGGCTGACTCTTGTTCCTCGAGTAGGGTATCCATTTGGTCGATTGGCACTCACGATTTCTTGCCTTGTTCAATAGGTGCTTGATCCTATGCAATCTGCACGATGTCTCTCTTTCCAGTGGTGCATAAACACAGTTACACAAATGAGACAACACAAGAAACGCAATCCAGCTTGCAAAAAGAAGGGTTATTGTTAGCTAAAATAGAGCGTGTATAAAGAAACAAAAACGGTGCGATTCTTGCCAAAGTGATGAACACTTGCGATTAAACATGGAATACAAAGGATTAAAGGTCACCTTCACTTTATGTGAGGATTACAAGTACCTTGACTTATCAAGCGTGGTTTGGCACCATCCGACAGCGTCGCCCAGTTGATTCGTGCCCACGAGTAGGGATCGGAATCAACAAAATTTATATCCTAAGTTCCTCCTACTGCCATAGTAAAGCTACTACAGTATAGTGGTCTAGGGTCGAACACAGGGATGGGTTTTCATCCTATGAATGACTTGCATCAGTGTTGAAAATGATGAGGCTTTTAGTTTGGATTTGTTTCAAAAACAGTGTGAGTAGTTTGAAAAGCGATTAACTAAAAGCGAAAGTGAAGTGTGAAAGGTAACTTTAAGATTTAGGTGCACTAACTTGATAACATAGGGAAAACAAGTGTCCTCGGGTTTATCCTCGCATTACTTGACAAACAGCTTATAGTCAAGCCATAGCAGGATCTTTGTTTAACTAGCAAACCCTAACCACAGAATCACTCCTACTTAGGTCGACACGGGTAACATGCATCTACGGCTCTTTTTAGTTTGAAACCCAACATTGACATCATTTTATTGGCTCGTAAAGGCCCGTCTAAAGAACCAAAAGTACATCACAGCAATAAGTATGCAACGCGTATCCTAAAGCATAGTAAAGTATTGGCCAAATTAATAACGTGTGTTATTTCAACCCTAGTTTGAGAAGATGGGAGCCATAAATCGATTACTGTATCATTTTAACATATGAGAGACCTTCTGTGCCATGACCAAGCTAGCTACCTTCATCTTGAAGAGAGCAGCCAAGCATCTCTGAGTTGTCATCCTCAGAGGGTTGTTTGAGTAGCCTAGAAAATGAGAAATAGGAGAGAGAGAAAACCAAACCACAAATGAAAACACTTGAGATATTTACATAAAAATGAAAATTGTGCCAAAAGATTGCTTACCCCACAAGTTGCTTAGGGTTACAAAAACTAAGGGGGTTTATATAGACCACCCAATGTATGAAAATACAAGAAAGCCTAACATTTTGGCTAAAATAAGGGACAAGGAAGTAATACACCAAAATGAGGTCGGTTTGCATTAATTCTGAAAGGATGACAATGCGGGAGATTTAGCTAAGTGAGTGATTTCGCTAGGTGGCGAAGATTTCGCTAGGTAGCCCGAAAATTTCGCTAGCTAGCCCGAATTTCGCTAGCTAGCCAGAATTAAGCTAGGTAGCGAAATTACCCTGAAAATAAGCGAAATCAGAACTAGCTAAGCACTAGCAATGTCGCTAACTAGCAAAATTTAAGCTAACAGCGAAATTTTAGGTGATAGCGGAAATGTGTAATTTAAGCTAGGAATAGTGCATAAGCGAGTTTTTGAAGCCCTAGCGAAATTTCTCAATTTCACTAGGATTGAAATTTTAGCTATGATACAAGAGCCACGCAATCTTAGGAAATTCCACTGAGGTTTGCATATTCTTCTTCTTGCACTACTTTGCATCCTCTCTTTGCATCATTTACTTCTCACTTTGCCTTCATTCCTTCATTGAATTTTGAGATGTTTGAAGAGGCGATAAATGAGTTCGATCTTCTGGTTGACACATATCTTGATATTGAACTCTCAAAATATGCAAACACAAAACAACCAAAAATACTCTCTAAGCGGCATAAGTGATATTAAGGGCACGAACACTTCAGGTGGCATTATTGACATGATTAGTCATAAAAGCACTCGAAACCTATCGATATAGGGCTCGAAATACTTTTTGGGGTACTAATCATCTCGACCACGTGTTTTTGGTATACTTGATCCCCAAGCGACCACGTTTTGATGTATTACCATTTTGACCCTTATGTAATTTCATATTTTAGACTATTTTGTATTTTCACACTTTAGGTTGGACTATATAAACCCCAGCTTCTTTGTAACCCTAGAGCAGAATTTTCATTTTAATACGAGTTTTCCCTTTGACTTTCATTTAGGGTTCCTATTTGCTCTCTTCTCTCTCCTCTTTCTTTCATTTCTCGGTACAAACACCCTTGAGGATGACGACTCAAGGGATGCCATTCGCCTCATAACTTTGAAGGAGAGCTAGCTTGGTTTTGGGGTTGTGCGGGTTGTCCTCATGCTTTAGATATTCTGGGTACAACATTTATGGTTCCTAACTTTCCAATCTAGGGTTTAATGCCATTTAATGTCTTTCCTTTGGTCAATACTTGTCATGCTTTAGGGTTCAGTGCATTCTTAATGTTAGATGCACTGACATCCTTAAATCATCATTCAATTACTTGAAATGAGGTTAAAATGCTAGGGTTTAAAGCGAATGGGACTTTGAATGCTTAGTACTTGGTTTGACTCAAATAGGGTGGTTCTAGGGTTAGGTTTATAGCTAAGCGAATCCGGTTTAGCTTTGACTATAGGTCATTTGCCACCAATGCGAGAAATAGCAGAAGAGGACATTTTAATACCCCCGTGTTATCCAATTTGGTGACCCCGAGAAGCGAGAGTTACCATTGCACACTTCACTTTAAACCATTCTGGAGTTAGTCGGTGAACATACAGCCCAACATTTTTAACAAATCCGAAAATCAAACAAAAGCCTCACCATTTTCAAACAACGTGCTAATCATTCATAGGATGAAAACCCATCCGGAGTGTTAGGCCACACAGACATTATCTTTGCGGTAGCTTGACGTGGAGGAACAAGTCTCAAATTTTGTTGATTCAGCATCCTTACTGCCCGTGTACAGAATCAAATGGCGCTGTTCTTAGGGGATGGTGCCAAACTCGATATGAGTTGATGTACTTGCAATCCACATTACAGTGTTGGTGACCTTCAGGTCCTTTTGAATTAAGTGCGAGGCGCAAGTTTTCATCAGCGGTTACAGCAGTTCTTATTTCTGATCATTTTTGTTCTAGCTAACACTGACCTTTCTTTGTCAAGCTTTGTTTGTGTTCTTTGTGTGTCTCATTTTGTGTAACAGGTGTTTATCGACCTTTGGGACCCGGAGGATATCGGGTAGATTGCAAAGGGGTAGGTGCACCCGATTGAACAAGGCTGCGAAATCGATTGTGCACGATGGCAGATGTATCCTCTTGCACGAGGGCAGCAAAGTCGACAAGCACCCCTATGAGATCAATGACATACGGTCGTGGGGAACACATACACCCTCGCTAGGTGAGTGCTCCTTCACCATCGCCTCCTGGCGGGGATGTAGCGGTGAGACCTACCTAATTCTTTGCTTCCCACATTTCATGGTATGGAGATGAAAATCCATATTCACACATAGGATTTTGAGAGTATTCATAACTTTTAAGGAGGGAATAACTGACATAGTTTGCTGGTAGCATTTCCCGCGGCACTCAGGGCCAAGCCAAATGGCTCAATTCACGAAGTAGAAGCGATTCGAAGTGGGGCCGACCTTGGAGCTGAATTTTTGAAGAAATTGGCCGGTCTGACAGACCAACGAGTTTGAAGAGGCGGATCTACACTTACTCGGCCTATGACGAAATTCTACCAATCTTTGGGATAGATTCATGGAAACCATCGGTGCTTGTCCACATCATGGTTTGACACACGGATGTTAGTGAATCATTTCTATAATGGTATGTCCCTTGCCGTGACGATTGCTGAAACCATGTGTGGGAGTGATTTTTGGTAAATCCAAAAACGAAGCTATGGATTTCCTTGAGTTATGTGGCTGAAACTTCCAAAGTGGGATGAGCCAAACACGAGAGAGGTGGAGAAAATGGGGCCCTCCGGCACACAGGGAGAATTTTACTTCGAGAGGACATGGAAATGAAAGCAAAAATCTAAACCCCAGCTAGGAAGGTGGAGGAGCTAGAAGAGGCTCCATGAGTGCGAGGCAATGGTAGCTCTTGCACAACAACCCATTCATCGGTTGTCAACCCTCTTTGTTAATCAGGAGGAACATCATCATTGCCGTCAGTGGGATTTGATGTCGGAATATGCAAATGATGTAGGTGATACAAGCCACGATGATGCCCCGTATGGTAATACCTCTGATTCAGGTGGAAAAATCACCCTAACCTCTCACGGAAACCTAATCCCACATATGTGCTAGGTGCCAAACAACAGTTTGGTTCCTCGTCACCGACCCACGACCACCATCGTCACTTCTCAGGTTGAACGAGCCGTCTTGAATTTGAAGCGAGGTGGTAGGGCGATTTTGTGGAAGAGCGAAAGGGGATCGATGCACGATTAGCGCAGGAGAATTGATCACGTAGAAAATACCGCCCGAACAAAGAATAGATGGGCTTGAGCAATCTAAATTAGAAAATTGACAACTGCGGTATTCAATCACAAAGATCAACAATATTACGGAAGTACGGGAGAGAGGAAGGTTCCGCTGAACGTTAGCGGAGAATCGAAAGGGGTGTGAGGTAGGTTCATCCAACAATTCAGGGATGGATGAAGTGAAGGCCATAATCACTCTGAGGAGTGGAAGGGAAGTAGAGCAACCAGTGCCCATGACTGCTGAAGAGACATGCAAAGAAAAAGAAGCTGAGCCTGAGAGGGTAGTCATCAGTGAAGACCCAGTGAAGAAGCATGCCTCAGATTTCCCCGAAACGCTACGAGGCAGAAAAAATCCCAAACCAAGTTGGGGTGGGAGGTGTTAAGGCAAGTGAAGGTAAACATTCCCACTTTGCTCGACATGATTAAATGAGTCGACTTATGCGAAGTTCTTGAAGGACCTATGCACGGTGAAAATTGACATTGAAAGAAAGCCTTCGTAACGAACAGAGTCGATTGCCATAATCGAGGCGAAGACCAGGTCGAATACAGATCAGGGATCCCCCACAATTTTAGTCAACAATGGAGGGACTTGCATAAGACAAAGCCTTTGCTAGATTTGGGGGCCAGTGTAAACCTGTTGCCATACTCAGTGTATAAGCAGTTAGGTTTAGGAGGCTAAAACTACCCGACATCACTTTGTCATTGATAGATCGGTGAAAATTCTAAGGAATAGTTGAGGGATGTGTTGTCAAGGTAGACAAATTCTACCCGGAGTAGACTTTGTAGTGCTTGACAAGGCAGTGCAAGTGGGCCCGATCGTATTGCCAATTATCTGGGAAGACCATTTTTGGCCCTTTGCCCGCGTCACAATTATCAATTCTTGAAATGGAGTCATGCTACTCACGTTTAGCTGACATGACATTAGAAACTCAACATTTTCACTTGAGCCCACGACGCAACCGATGGAGGGGTGATGAGGAAGGAAGAAATGAAGTCTGCTCAGTTGGTCATAATGCAGGGAAGCCAAAGATCCATAAATTGCAAGAATTGGCTAACCAAGATGCAAACGGTTGTTGAGTTGCCATCGGTCGTTATGCGAGGAAGCGGTGGAGTCGACCCAAAATCACCACAATGAGAAGAAAATCAACAAGAAGGGACCCAGAGCATGAAGGTACGCAACACAAGCCATTCTTAGGGGTTAAGGGCTCCTCCTCCTTGACCCCCGTGGATAAGGTTGGTAAAATTGAGCTGATTTGGTGTCAAAATGAAACCAAATTGCGGCTCGAGCTTTTTGTTTAACTTTCCTTTTTGGTAATTTCCTGGATTAAGCAACTTTCCTTTTAGGTAGCCTTAGTTAATTTTATTTCTATTTTGGTTCGTTAAAATAATAATTAATTTTGATTTTGTTTATAATTAACCTAAGCAATTTTGTTTCTTTAATTGTTTTATTTGCGGTGAATGCGATTTATTTATTATAAGTGCCAGGAAATTTGTTAATTTGCTCTCATGACTTTATAAAAAAAGAAGAAGGGGAGGACTTTCAAATTCATTTCATCCTTCACCCTACATTCGCGCTCACACTTGCGGATCAACTGCAGCCCCTGTGGCCTTTGCAGGTCTTAGGGGTCAGTGCCATCCTCGCGGCGGTGTCCTTGAGCCACCACGTAGTCACGAGGCCAGCCTGCTTGGGACCGCCGCACGCGTGCCAGACCCATTCAGCGCCGCTCCCAGTACCTATCTCCCTTGGCCACCGGTCGGCGGAGTCCGTGCTGGATCGGTTTCACCGTGCCTTGCAGGTAGTATAGGCGAGCCTAGTCGATCTCTGTGTCGCACCACTGCTTTGCTTCCCGGTAGTGAAACTGCCATGCCTCTATGTCACATTCGGCGAGATATAGATGCGTACCCGGTGAGTCCCTCCTCACGCCGGAAATTGATTCGGCCTTCGGGAGATGGAGTCAGGCGGCTGCGAAATTTGCGTGCCCGTTCTCGATTTTGCGATTGAAGCGGCCTGCGGTGATCCCAGCGCGGTCCGGAGGAGCCTCGGGGTTGGGAGGTACCCGGATGAGGATGGGACCTCGGGCCCCCTCCCCAGTGCCTCAGAGACGATCCAGGAGGGCCCGGCCCTCCAAGCGGGCCCGTACATCAGGTCCGGGGGAGTCCTCATCATCACAGACTCCGGTAGTCGCCGCAGCTAGCGATGGGAGACCTCATCACCCCGATTATCTGCCGTGAGATCGGCCATTGTGTTGGACCCGATTCAAAGGGAGCGTGCGGGCTCACGCTAGAATTTCCATGGAGAGTCTTATTACGACGTGTCGCGGCCGTGACCCGGTTCGAGGGGACTCCGTGCGGCGATTGCACATTACTCCCCTGCTTTGGCGTTCATGACCGCCGCGACGGTTCATTACCCTCGGTGGTACTTAGTTCTACCACTCCCGCCCCTGACTTCGGGGAGCGCGCAAAGTCATTGGAGCTCAGATTTGCTAATGATGATCGATAGGAGTGCTCAGGCCCGGCGAGCGTGTCAGTACGTGGGCTGCGACGAGGAAGCGGGCGGTCTGAAGGGCATGAGATTGGCCTCAAGCCCAGGCCTGGGGGAGGTGTCCGCATTCTCGCCCGTGACACTACGACGAGGACTGTACTCTTAGGATAGCTCCCGCCTCGGATGCTTCTCATTGATCCACACTCGGGACCCGACCTCTTCCGTATAGCCTTACGTACGATTAATAGGAGAGCCGTACTCGAGGCTACGTACGGGATCTCAGGAGAGTTCTGGTTCAGTCCCTGCGGAGTTGGTGATGACCTCCTGCTGCATTTTTGAAGATAGGTCCACCCACTTAAGGGTTTGGCTCGAGCTTAGAGTATACCTTTGTGATGCATGACTACTAAGCTATGTCGACACTTGGGCTCTAGAGCCGTATCGAGAGGGGAGAATCGGATGCCCTGGGGTCACGTATCTATGGAGAGAGCCATGGTGATGCATATTTCTTTTCTCCTCCAGTGACGGGACCCGGGAGGAGGTGATCCGTGAGGAGGCGGAGGACTCCCGGAGAGATGATCACACTCCCGGTAGAGATGGAGAGGAGTCCAGTGCGAGATATATCTCCTCCATCTCCTCCTCCACCTGCTTCAGCCCTGACTACAGTGACACCTCGGCCCATCATATCTGCTTGGCATTCTCGAACACGTTCATGTCAGTTCGAGGGAGCTCGCAGCTGTTATGGATGCTGTCTGTTCGTTGGCCACTACACATGCATCGATGGACCCGGAGATTGACTGAGCGAGACCACTTTAGAGCATTACCGCACCATGCTCCTGGATCATAGAGTCACCTGGTCTCTGCATGTTTCTGGCCTAAAAGATGAGCCACAGCGGCAATGCGGCCTCATAAACATGCGGCCACGGCGGCAACTTAGGATCCACCGCCCACCGCGAGAGTGAGGTGGTGCACTCCCAATCTCTAACTTTCCACACATGACATGTTTCTACTTTAGCTGGGAGGAAAAGTTAGAGTTAGGAGTGTCTTCTATTATGTTTTTGTACAGTTTTTGGCTTTATCAACTGCCTACTCATTTTGTACAGGATTCATGTATTTGCCAATAGTAGGAAGTGGTACTTTTGTTATGTTTAGCTATATCAAGCATGTATTAGCCATTTTGGTTATATCAAAAGCTTTATAGCACTATTTATTTACTACTTTCAATTCATTTTGTGTCTCCATTTGTAAGCATATTCTCTTGCCTTTATTTGGAAAATTGAAACCACGTATGTTACCTTAATGATAGAATGATTCCATGCATGATTTAGTTTTTGGTCAATTGAGATTTGACATATTCAACCTTGAACTTTCCTATTTGGCTGATTCACACACTTTTTGATTAGCACCAATAGGTTGAGAAGCTATATACCTCTTTTCACTTTGAAAATGACATAAACTTATTGGCGACCTATAATAGGTTTTGTTACCCGTGAAGACGATAAGTCTTCCCGAAAAAATAAATAAATAAATAAATCAAAAGAAAAAGAAAAGAAAGAAAAAGAAAAATAAAAGTGACACTTTCCTTAGAAACTGAACAGTCCGGGGTATAGAAAGCCTTTAAAGCCCGGTGCCCTAAACCTTCATTGGTCGGGAGTCATCGACTTAGTGTTCGATTACACGGGTGGATAGGTAGAGTTTAGCGTGTTGTAGGTGTAAGTCACCGAGTCATTCGGGTCGGGGTGAAGCTGCGAGTTTGTGGTCAAGTGATCCTTTTGGCTTGTGCCATAAACCTTAATTGGTTAGAGTCATCGGTGGACCCCGTTACACGGACTTTTGGTGAAGTCGGGTTTAGCATTGCACCTACACTTAGCAATCAAGGAAGAGAAATAAGAGCGTAGCTAGCCTATTTAGGTTGTTTAACGGAGTTTATAGCCATGGAGTAGCTAGGTTGGGGAGGAATAACTTTGTTTATTGGCTCAAACTGGTTACCTTAGGAACAATTAGATTTTGGTATTCGGGTTGATTTCCTTGAGGTGGCATTGCCCTAAAACTTATTCTTATATGGTTTGTTCTCTCGTGTCGGTTTTTCATACGAGTGTAAATTATTCATGCTAAAGGTAAAGCTAATCGGAGTACATACACTTTTGGCCCAATACACTTTTGTAAAGCCACAGCGTACATCCCATTTTGTTTTTTAACATTGCTAGGGACTAGCAGCGTATCGGTTGAAGTGTGATTAGTACCAAAAGTGCTATTTTAATTATTGAATAGGTTTGAGTGCTTTTCGCGCGCTAATCATATCAATTAAGCCAATTGATTGCAGGTCATAGTTTCACTAATTCCATTTTTCGAGATTGTTTTGGATAGTTTTGCGGGTTTTGAGAACCGATCGGCAAGCATAGCTTCTTATTGGTGTGTTGAATCTGAGAATCCTCGATGATTTCCCACTAGCCGTGCGATGAAATATCGAATTCGAGTGAAAATTTAAGGCAAAGTGATGAATAAGAAGTGCAGAGGATCGTTGAGCAAAGCGGGAAGCGAGCAATCCCGGGTTTTCGCTATGATTACGAGAATTTATTTGGGATTGCGAAAATTCGCAATTATAGCGAAAATTTTGCAATCTAGGAAGTGGGAATTTTCACTAAGTACTTGAAATTTACGCTAGCTAAGCGAATTCTGCATTGCCTAGCGAAATTTTCAATTTCGCTATCTCACAAAATTTAAGCTAGGCTGGAAATTTAGATGGCTAACGAAATTCAACATTTCTAAGCGAGGAAATTTCCATTTATTATCTCTGTCAGAGATTTAGCGAAATTTGGCTAATTGTGAAATTTGTTGGCATGTAAATTTCGCTATCTTTAGCGAAACCTCTGCATAGCGAAATCTCAGCCCTATGTTTTGGTATACTTGATCCCCAAACAGTAAATTTGATGTATTACCATTTTGACCCTTATGTAATTTCATATTTAGGGTATTTTGTATTTTCACACTTTGGGTTGAATTGCCGGCCACTTCTTTGTAACCCTACTTGACTTTTCATTTTAATACAGTTTTCCCGGCTTTCATTTAGGGTTCTGTTGCTCTCGCCTTCTCTCTCCTCTTTCTTTCATTTTCTGAAATTTGCCGACACCCCCCTTGAGGATGACAACTCAAGGGATGCCCAGCTAAGCCTCATAGCTTTGAAGAGAGGAGGGTTGCTAGCTTGGTTTTGGGGTTGTTCGCGGGTTGTCCTCATGCTTTAGATATTAATTTACAACATTTATGGTTCCCAACTTTCCAATCTAGGGTTTAATGCCATTTAATGTCTTTCCTTTGGTCAATACTTGTCATGCTTTAGGGTTCAATGCATTCTTTATGTTAGATGCATTGACATCCTTTAGATGTCATTTACGAGCCACTGAAATGAGGTTAAATGCTAGGGTTTTAAACTGAATGGGACTTTGAATGCTTAGTACTTGGTTTGACTCAAATAGGAGTGGTTCTAGGGTTAGGTTTATAGCTAAACAAAGATCCGGTTTTGGCTTTGACTATAGGTCATTTTGCCCCAATGCAAGGGAAATAACCGAGGACATTTTAATACCCCCATGTTATCAAGCTAGTGGCCCGAGCCTTCAAAGTTACCATTTCACACTTCACTTTAAACCATTACAGGTTAATTATTCCCGGTGAACATCCTGACCCCCACTTGTTTTTAACAAAATCCGAAAATCAAACAAAAGCATCTCAGTTTTCAAACATTGATGCTAATCATTCGGGATGAAACCCATCCCCGTGTTCGACCCTAGACCGCTATACTGCAGTAGCTTGACTACGACAGTAGGAGGAACTTAGGAATATAAATTTTATTGATTCCGCATCACCCTACCGTGGCACGAATCACCAACCCATTCCTACGATTAATCTGGGGCTTATGGTTCCAAACCAAGTAGGATTTGGGCCCAAAAATCAACAAAAATAGTGATCCACGCAAGCTGGCTTGACGAACCGGTTGCACAGTTTCCAAATGGTCGATCCGATTGAGAAAAGAATCTGAAAATTTGAAAAAAAGTTCCTTGAATAGTAAGGAATCCAACAAAAGAATAAGTGCATGATTTTGAGTTTGGATGAGGGAGATATGACCAAAACAAGCTATTGTTAGGGATAATGCCCTGTAAAGCATGAATTTATATTTATGTTTTATGAAATTAATAAAAGCGTCGTATTTATTACATTTAGCTATTTTGTGCATAATGTATAGATGAAAGCATTCGAAAATCCCGGTTATTAATGTAACCATAACCTGAGTGTATAAAGTTATACGAGAGGATCGAAGGTTATGGATTATAAATCATATTATCGTAATAAATTAATTAAAGTTTGGGGATCTTCAAATTAAAACAGAAATGTGCGGGGCGGTCATATCGTGAATGAAGTGACTTTGTCAGGGTCACTAATGTGGCGACATTAAAATGGAGGCTTCATATAATAAGATTATATGGGACGGGACCAAAGGCGCGGTTTTGAATTCTTTTAAATCACAGTTTGTCTCGAGAATTCAAGCAGGCGCCACTGAATGATCATATGCATATCAGTCTCAATCTGAGTGGTCATAGACTCTGTTTATGTCATTTGGGCCTTTTGAGTCAT